>RHKH01000016.1:40967-109126 GCA_009829795.1 Lasiodiplodia gonubiensis | reverse complement strand
GGGGGAAAAAAAAAAAAAAAAACACGCTAGGCGGCACCCAGCAACCGACGCCCCCCATCACGCCTCCTGCCACGGCCGTCAGCTAACCCCCGCCAAAGCATTCTACCGACAACACGCGTGGCCCAGCGAAATACCCCTCCCCTTTCCCCTTCCAAGTCGCACGAAGAGTCCTTCGTACGACTGGCTGGATCAAGACAGCAGAGTCTCACCTTATCGCCCTCCCTGCGTAACCAACTGACGTCTCACACACGCTCTCTCTATCGATACCCAGCCGGTCTTCCTCTGCTGGGAAGGATTTGGGTGTTGGTGTGTCGCATTGCATATTCCGGGTTGGTGTGTCAGCACAAAGGTCCAGCAAATGCACGTCGAGGGCACAGTACCATGGACCGAGCCGCCCCCCGCACACACACACCAACGCATACATACATTGCAGTAGGTACACACACATACACAGCACACACACACACACACACACACACACGGCTACGTGCCGCCCGTGCAGTAGTAGCCTCGCGCCGCACAATAATGCAGGGCGCTTCGGCTGGCCGGCCGGATCCCTACATCTACGTTACCATCATGCAGTATGCAAGTCAATCTTGCCGGTTTCCCAAGGAATTGGGGCGATTCCCAGCAGGGACGCGGCGCCACGTTTCCAACGGGCAGCTGCAGTGTGGTGGGCCGGTAGTACATTACGCAATCTAGTCTTTACAGGATTTCCCTGGGACAGAAGGAATAAGGAAAAGAAGAAATGGCGCAGGTCTGGAAGTGTCTTTTCGTACGACCGGAGATCAAGGCAGCGCAGAGGGAGGGAGGGAGAGAGGTTCAGCTCGTGGTTCGCCTTTTTTGTTTACTGCAGGTTGAAATTACACACGCACTGATGCAACGGCTGTCCGGCAAAGGACTAGGGTGCGGGGCGCCACCTGAAGGATTAGTAGATCAAGCCGTTCAGCAAAGGGCGAGGGTGGGAAACTGGTGGCCGCGTGTGGGAATGGTCTACTTCCACAGTACTTTGTCGGCACAGCTTGCAAGTCGAGTGATCTCTCATTCGTAACTCTACTTCATTTCCTCTTCTCCCTACATACGCATAGCTAAAGATATTAACCCTCCTACCCTATTTCCTGTTTCCTTGATATGGGCATTCAACCGTCCGAATCCCGGGGGTATAGCGTATTTCCGTCGTAAGTTAATAATTCATCGTCATCATGGTTCCCTCCAATAGATGCCGGCAGCCGTGGAGCTCGTCGTCCATCATGTATGTGTTCGTTTGAAACCCAAACCCAAATCTTTTCCGGGGAAACGCCAAAGCCCTAAAATCCCAATCCAACAACGCCCACTCCCAAACCGAAATGGTAAAAAACAACAAATGATGAAAAATATTGTGAAGAGTTCTTGGGGGTATTCCGTGCCAGCCAGAAGAGAACGCCTGTGAGCCATCAAAAACGCCCATCCCGCCCTGACCTTCGTCCAGCGATGCGTAGGTATCAGAAAGAGTAAGGGAAATCATATGGGAGAAAAGAACAAAACAAAAAGTCGAGAGAGCGCGGTTCTTACCTCCTGCCTCTCCTCTTACCGCGGCGAGTCTACTCCCAACTCCACCTGACCTCCTTGTTCTCCTTCGCAGCCATGCGATCGTCTTCCTCCACGACTTCCACACCCCTTCCCTCCCTGACCACGACGTTTGTGGTCCCCAAGCTCGTCTTGACGGGACGAGCGGATTTGAAGATCTCACTGAGTTCCTCGAGGGTGCGGCGCTTGGTCTCAACATAAGTGAAGTAGATGATGATGAGTTGCAGGCTGTCCCATGCGATGAAGAGGAAGTAGTACTTCCAAGCGAGGTGCGTGAAGGCAATGCCAGTCACGAAAGTCTGCCATGTGTCAGCTTCTATCAGAATTGTCCGCTTAAAGACTGCGAAGCAAATGAAGGGCCAAGGGCGGTGTGGTAAAGCGGGTACAACTTACATTGTAGAAGTTAGCTACATTGACGAAGAAGTTGTACGTGGCCATTCCCTTTGCCCTGCTCTCGTACCGCAGGCACTCGACCGGGTACAGTGCCTGCAGCGGCGTGAAGCCCGCCGAGTACACGAAGCCGAAAACAAACACGACGGCAATGACGCCCCTGGATCGTGCTTCGGAGATGGCGATGGGTGTACCGCTGTCATCGGTAACAGGAAGGCCGGTTTCTGGATCAGTGAGGATGTTGGTGGCGTTAAGGGCGGTGACGGCGACGAAGATGAGAGCGATGACGAAAGTCGAGGTCATGAGCTGCTTGCGCCGTCCCCATTTGTCGGTGAAGGCAGCGCCGATCAGGGCGCCTGTGAGCGAGATGAGGGTCTGGAAGCCGTTGAGGAGCAGCCGCGTGTGGTTGTTGTTGATGCCGGCACCCTGTAGGACGGCGGGATAGTAGTAGGAGATGGGACCGTTGCCAACCCACTGGAACACGAATCAGTCAGCTAGATGGGAGAATACTCGGGGAATTGGCACGGACTTGACTGAAGAAGGCAAACGTAACAACGATGAAGGTGCGGTAGCGGGTTTCGCGGGTGCTGAAGAGCTCGCGGTAGTCCCACCAGCGCTTGTCAGCACCGGTAATGGAAATGTCCTCGACCATCTCCTTGTACTCGAGCTGGACAATTGGAGAGTCCCTGTTGCCCTCTCCGTGGTACTTGGCCTGCGTCAATGTCAGCCTCTCTGCCCTGATGCATGAGCCATGCACCACGTACCATGACGTTCAAAGCTTCCTCGTGCCTGTCATTGGCGATCAACCATCGCGGGGTCTCGGGTAGCCAGGGTGCGCCGAGGAGGACGATTCCGGAGAAGATCAACTGCAACCACGTGGGGATGCGCCAAGCGCGGGTGCCGTCCAACGTACTGGTAGCATACGGGACGAAAGTGCCGGGAATGGCACCCACGTACCAGAACGTGTTGAATAGGCCGGTTAGTATGCCTCTGTAAGCCGGGTGTGCCATCTCACTGGCGTAAGCGGGCCCGGCTGTGGCGCAGATGGAGACTCCGAAGCCAAGGGTAAAGCGACCGCCCATGAAAGCACCCAGGCTGGTCGATGTTGCCTGAATACATGTTCCCAGGACTATGATTGCGGCTCCGAAAAACATGCCCCATTTACGGCCGCGCCAGTCGGCGGCGGGCCCGGCGGCGAAGCTTCCTACGAGGTTGCCGATCTGGTAGATGGCATATGCTAGACTGGTAGTTGGCGTACCGTTGACGGGATCGAAGCCGAAGTACTCGCGATACTGGGGGTACGAGTTGATGGAGGACATGAGGGTGCCATCGTAGCCGTTGATCACGCTGTTGACGGTTGCGACGAGGAGACAGAGGTAGAGCTGTGCGGATGGTGAGAAGGCAATCTAGAGCTAGATTCTGGGATCATACGAGGAACATGCGCTTCGTCCACGGGAAAACTTTGGCCTGGGCTTCGGCAGAGGCGAAAGCGACATTGGCGACGGCAACGGTTTGCAGCTCATCCTCTTTGTCGTGCCAGCAGTAGGCCTCCTGTGACACAGCAGTTCCCCAGCCGTAGTCCTGCGCCGAATCCCGGGGTTGGGCCATGGTGGTGGGTTATGTTGGCAGCAGAAGTGTTTGGGAAGTCGAGCAATAAGTTGACATGGACTCGAAAAAGAAAGGAATGCTATCAAGATCAGACTGGTGGTGCGCGCGGGCGTCTGGCGGCGGGCCGGGGTAGATATAATATTGGAGCGTCAGCTGCATGGAGTTGAGGTCTAGGCGGCAGCTAGAGGCGCCTTCCCGCAGACCCTGCTCGCGATCCCATTTGCATGTGTGACCTGATGGCAGAGGGAAGCTGGCGGCGCATGCGGCGCATCTTGCCTAGGGCGGCAGGGATGCTCCGGGCTTGCGGAGATGGACACGGAGGCTCGTGTAGGGACAGGCCTTGGATCATCCGGCCCAGCTCCCGGGTTTCGCGAGCGTTTCTGCTCAATCAATGCGCCGGCTGCTTGCGCAATGCGGCCCGTGGACGATGGTTCGTGTCGAGTCAAAACCCCGCCATGACAAGAGTCGATGTCAGGCGAGTGGTGGTTGGCTCCATGTTGCACGGGGAAAACGAGGGATTGAGGCACGGAGCGAGAGGCATTGAGCCGGCGCGGCGGGTCGTTCGCTGAGGGCGGAGGTGGAGAGAGACAGGCAGGCAGGCGCGATTCAGCCGGTCCCCGCCCTCCACCACCAACCCCAGCTTCGCACACATCACCCCAATCCAGCCGTGCTGCCGCCTTGCCGCCTTGCCGAGCCCGGCACTTGTTCCAGTCCGCCCGGAGCCCATACGCCGCCTTGGGTCTCCCCGATTTTTCCCTGGAAACACGGCCCGTCAGCTTCAACTTGCCGTCTCACGAGACCGCCCTCGACCGCCGGCGAATTCTCAATGACTGAACGCCGCCCTCGATACTGCTCTAAGCGCGCTCGCCGCTGACCTCCCGGCGCAACCAAACCAGCAGCCAACGGTTCCCTACCACCGTCATTCCAGGCTCCTCTGTCTTCCCCGACGCTGTCGTGCAACACTGTCACAATAAAGTTGCAACGACGCACCTCGAAGGAGAAGCGCCGCCCAAATTTAGCGCCCCCCGCGCCCAACGACGGCTTGAGTCAGTCGTCGGCGCGAAACTCAGTTGCACAGCAGCGTTTCCCAATGCGCAACCACCGCTGAAATCACACCGACACTCCCGCCCCCTCGAATCCCGCCGCCTGTAGCTGCACGTCTGCCTGCGTGCTCCACGATCTTTGGTGTTGACTCCCCGCGGGCTCCCGGAGACGTGCTGCTGACTGCGCCTGTTGGCCCAAAAAATATCCCGGCACCTGCATCCCATCGCGTGGGGGAATAGGAAGAATGGCAGAAAACCGCTGGCGTCCGTGCCGTATGCGGCTTGGTGCGTCGAGTTTCAGCCATTCATCGCGAAGCCAACAGCCGGCGGCGCGCGCAACGAATTACCGATCCAGTGTGGGAGGACCAAGGCTATCGATACCACTTGCATGAGAAACCGCTCGTCAACCGCTCGAATGGTGACCTCGGCGCCAGCCTTGAATCGTTAATGGACTCCAACTACCTAGCTGAGATCAGTACCGTTGCGGGTGCGACATGCGTTGGGCTACGCAAGTGACCAGGTAGCTCCATGCAAGCCATCAACATGTTTCAAACCGGCTGTCCCGGCTGAGGCGTCCAGAAACATCCCTAGCCACCACCAACATCCAGGCTTTGTGAGAAGAATGCCATCTAATATGATGAGCCAAGCCACCTATTCCCCACCTATTCATACCCCATTGGCTCTCTACTAACCTTGAGGTTATGCACCTATACATTAAAGTGCCCAGGGCCTAGCTGCATTCAACCCGGCTTCCCAAATTAACTGCACGACTCGCGGCTAATGGACTCCTCGTCAGGCCCCATTCTAGACGCACCCCAAGGTTACAGTTTTGTTTCGTTGAATCTTGAACTATGAGATCACCATCACGCTACTTCGTACAACAGAGTTTGTGCTGTTGGCCTATCTCTCCACCAAGCGTTGCATAGGCGTCCCATTGTCCTTGGAATGACCATCTCATGAACATCTCATACAATTCACGGTCCTGAGCATGTGTTCTTGCGGAATCCGCCACCCATACCTCCCATCCATCCCCCTGTTTAGGAACCCACCAAAACATTGGCATCGTACACATTCAGCCGGAATATCAGCTACGTATACGGGGCGGCTCCGCTCAACTTAGCAGCACTACCATCCATCCTCCTTCACTGACAATCCTTCCCTCAAGCCGTTTTCGCTGCATCGTGACTTTCGTAATCCACACCCGAAGTTCTCTCAAAGAATTCCGTGCGATAACAAGAGGCGGCTTCACTCGGAACTGCATGGTCAGCATAGCCACCACCGATGCTCGTATACTCGCTATCTTTAAATACCAGCCAACAACGAACTCGGATAACCGTTTTGCGTCAAGTAGCCAGGCAGCGAGATGTTCGGATGTCTACGGTGGCAAATATTTCCGTTGCTCGCTAACGATGGCAGTAGGCAAGTGGAGACAGATCGATTCTGCTCATCTACCCGCACGTCTCCCGCCACCTGCACAGTCTTCTAGCTGCCGCTTTCGCCCGGCGCCTTCTCCCCACTTAACCCTGGCCCCAAGTATTCAAGCATCACCGATTCGGATCACCCACTCACCCGCGTTTTATTCTTTTCTCCGGTTAGCCCCTCGCTCTTCAAAACGCCCGACGATATTCCCTCCACGATCAGCACCCGATGATAGCGCCGCCTTTCCAGCCCCTCTAGTCGCTGTCAGTTATCGCTTTCTCGGAATGTGTGCGCTTTTGCCTCTGCTGCAGGGGAAACAACCAACCCTTGTAGCCCAAACCCGACGCTTTGAATGCCTTCAATCTTACTCCGCAGACAAACAACCAAAGCATCTTCCTCAACATGGAAAGGCACTGACAGATGATCCAGGCAGTGAGAGTCGTCGCTGAACAAAATCAGGTTGATCTTTCTCGTCTTCTGCCCGATCTATTTGGATTTGCAATAGAGGAGGAATGTTGACGTCAATACAGTTCTTCTCCGGAGACTCCTGATGGGGTGCTTGCTCCACATTGTTTGCTGGCGAATGTGACGCTTTTTTCCGATGCGTCGTTTTTGGTGATTCGCTCGTGTGTCCGAATATACGTACCTTCTCGGGGTTTAATATTTGGCAACGCTCGTATAGTGTGTTCGGATAGTTTGAAACCAGGTAGATGGATACGAAGGGAGGAGAGCCGGTGCATGCAAAGCGCAGAGATGTACTGTACATCCCAACACGCGACACTTGCGTCCTATTTCCCCTTCGGAGAGAAGTCAATCTATCCTGCAGGCGTGCGGAAGCGGGAGACACGAGGCAATGTAATGCCCGTGCCGCACGCGATGTTGCCCACTTTTTAAGCTGCGGCTGCGGCACCTCGACCCACCAGCCTCTCGCAGTGCACCGGTCTCGCGCGAGGTGTCAGGAGCATTGCAGGACTTGCAAGATTATTCCCGCACTCATTGCTCCGATTGGAAGCTGGTGCCGTCTACAGCGCTGCTTATTCTGGGCCTAATTACTCATTCGATTACCAATACCACGCACCTAACTTTTGCGCTTTCGATCCGTGTGTGATGCGTTGACGATAGCACTGATGATCCATGATGCCGATGCGTCTGAATATGAGCTCAACCATTTGCAGAAGTTGGGAAGATAGCTTCCCAGAAATTCAATCCTGCGTCAGCGTTTACTTTTGCAGGGTCTTCTGGGACCAGTCATAGCTGCACCAATGGTTGAGCTACACTACCTGAAAAACAACATTCCGCCGCATTTCACCGCCTTCAGGACAACGTGTCCTTGCCGCACGCATGAAGTCACGGACAGTATGCGAGGTGTAAGAGGAGCTTCAAAGGTGACAGCATCTGCATACGTCCGTAGCATGCATTTGCTGTGTAGTCGATGACCGTATCCTACTCCAGCCTCTCCAAAAATTGATGGAAAAAAATCATAGCACCTTACTTCCGTGGGAAGTCGACTCCATGGTCAGGATATATCTGCAAACCCTTACGTAGTAAAGGCTACACAGTACAGTCACGCCCCGACATTTGGTTGAACTGTGTACCGTGGGTCGGCTAGACGTGGAGGTGGGAACCGTACCCAAGTAGGCATTTGAATAAATACTACCGACCACGACTACTCACACCTTTCACAGCGAACCGTCACCATGAGTGCTAATGGCTTTTTCTTGGCCCCGAATCCTCCTGAGATTCCTATGAGATCACCACCGTACACGTCCAGCAATCCTTTCATCATAGATATCCCCATGCAACCCCTATACCCGGGCTGCAAGCCATGTGAGTCATTTGCTCTATTTTATCGGTAACGGTTGCTCATTTTCAGGAATTCAACAGTGCCCACGACGGAAATCAGGCCTTTCCATCCAAGAATCTCTCCCTGGATCCTCCTTTTGGTGATTCTCTTCGTCGCATTCACGGCTCTTTTGTGCTTTCCATTCGCCTACGATGGCCCTCTACTGGAGACTCTTTCCGGGCACTCTTGGTAAATGCCATTATGAACTTTATCTCGCTGTCGGAATCAGACGCAGTCAGGCTATACATGGAGGCCTGCCGCTACCAGGAATGGTGAAGGACCTTCTCCATCATCATCATCATCATCAGGCTGATTCGGGGTTCAATTTTTGGGGATCCCAGGACGTCAGGGGACCACGCTGTCCAACTCTCCAGGAGAGGAAAGCGTCATTGGGATTATTATAGATGGTGATATTGTCCTACTATAATGCGTTTTCAAAACAAAAAGTATGTCGCTTTCACTAAAAGGTTTCACGTCTCCAACGAGATATCCATTAAAGTGTTGAGCAATTCTTGATAATGCTGATGCTGATTCACCGGTGAAGACGATGATGTTATGATTCATGTATGAGTTATGCTTCCGCCTTTGCTGAATATGCGGGATTGAAGACTTGACGGGATCTGTGTTTCTGGCTTGATGCGCCGCGAAAACGGAAAAGTGGCAGCCATTACTCATTTTACGTAGTATGCTTGCTGATCATTTTGCACAGCACACTGTGAGCAGGGTTATTTGGTGAAACTTCCCTTCGAAGGCGATGCGGATAATATAAGGAGTCAAAAGTAAGATGAGAGTCAAGATCCCGGGGTCATCAGATTATTTTGGCCAGCAAATTCAGTGTATGTCAGCTGGCGGGGCTGTTGTCACGAGCACGTTTCGTAGGATGGAAACCTCGCAACCTTAAAAAACCCCCAACTTCCTGTTCTACGTAACAAGCAAACATTCTAAGCTGAATATCAAGAATGATATCAATTCACAAAAAGTGTCCACTCTTTGCCCTTGCGCTTCTGTCTCGGGCAATGGCTACATGCCATCTTCTCCTTCGATCACACTGCTTCAACGCCAGAGCATATACCTTTCCCCAGAATCGTTTCCCAATAGTGGAGCCAAGCATCAAACGATATTGATGTGTTCCACTTACAAGGCATTGTTGCCACACCGTTCAGATCGTCACTGGGCCCACCGGCGACAGGCAGTCATGAGGATCCCCGGAAGCAACGGCACCCAGTAAGATGTGACAGACGTTACTTTCAGAGGAAGCCCCAGAAGGTGTTGTCCGCTATCTCAAAGCAGCGGAAGACGCAGGCGGTAAATATACTCAAAGAACTCAGAGGCCCGACCATGTGCCACAGTGTATCACTCTGCAGCCGCCGCGCAGCGCACCGGACCACCTCAGAGCGCCGGCCAGCTGACCCGACCCTCGTCACCATTGGTGCAGCTGACACCAGCTGGCTCGTGACAGATGGCTCTGGCGGCTTCTCCCTCAGTGCAAGCGCGGCTTTAAAATGGGATCCCACCTGCAAAGAGTCCAGGCTGGGACAAAGAGCTCGTCTTCTCGCAGCGAGTATTCAACTACAAACAAACGAACCGGACTGTGCCGCCGAAAAACTCTTTGATTCAACCTCGAATGTGCATCGTTGGCTAGCGGGCGGAATACAGTAAACTACCGTGAAGCAGCATAAAGCTGGTGTTCTTCAACAAGTAAAACATGCATCAGATCACCATCACGTAACGATGATGGGTTCCATCGGCTTGAGGCTCACATATCAGTCTAAAGAGACTTTGCTGCCGAAGAATCACAAGCCCTAGAACAGGGGGCAACTCTGTCTTAGCGATTAGCATATGTGGGTAGTCGAAACTGTCATCCAAACGAAACTGTCAAATTCGTGTTATGGGTGCCTGAGGCCGTCGTCCGGATGTGGGCGTATATTCCTGAAGAACAGCATACGTAGGCAGTGGAGGCTATTGTCCGGACGTGAAATGTGTAATTCTCAATTCGACATTTACAGCTTCAACTGCCCAACACGAAAAATACATCCACGCTGGCTTTCAGCAGCAAGACCCTTCTGTAGATCGAGAGATCATCACACTGACCGAGTGAGCTTCTGGCCGAATGCACACAACCAGAAAAGGCGAAAGCCAGCGCAAGGATCGTGGCTGATCAGGCTTACACTCGCCAAACAGACACATGCAGAGAGACCCGAGAGCCAGAAACTTCTTAAAACCTCATGGCGAAATGTATGCGATTCCCAGGCCCCGTCAGAATCCTATCTCATATCCAGACTTAACCCCCCTACGCCTTCGCTTAGCTAGAGCGATACAACGAATAACGCCGCTCTCTACTTTTACTGGATGATTAAAAAAAAAGTGTCTTCCCCAAACCCTCATGAAAACTCAACTCAAGACCGAGGAAAGATGAACGCGCGCCGCCTGCAGGTCTCCAGTTCCCGAATGCTTGTCTACTTCGGCGGCGGTGGTACCGAAAACGGATAATCCGGATCATTCGGGTCCATGTGCGCAAACTGGTTCTGTTGAAGCGTAGATGCGGTTTGCGTATGCGGCAGACGAGACTGAATATCCACCGAGCCGACGACCGGTTGGCCCAGCGGTCTCGGCGTGGCCACATGGGAAGTATCCGTGGCATCAGGCAGAGGAAGACCGGAGGGTGGGCGCGAAGAAGCTAGCAGCGCCGGATCGATGGGAGTGGTGTTAGGGAAATACGATTGTTCGGCATTCCACACGTGCGCGAGGCTGTGCCGGTTACGGCTGTTCGACTGGAACTCGAAAGGTAGCGCAGAAGCACTGAGCGGCCGCCCGTTGAACACTAGAGGCAGCGATTGCGGATGTGACTGGTGAAGATTGGGGAGACTGGTTGCACCTACGCCCCTCAGTCAATTAGCAGAACGCGGACAAGAACAGGTGGCAGGGCAGTGCGATGAGAACAGGTAATCCAAATGGCTGGTCATGATGCTCATTATCTCAAGCGATGGGAAACTCAAGTCTAGTAAGCACCTTGCGCCATCGAATAACCGCCACCCATCTGTGCCTGCTGCGCCTGCTGCTGCGCCGCGATCTGCTGGGCGTTCAGCTGCTGCTGCTGGCGTGCCTGAGCGATGTCGTTGAACCACGGGTGCTGCAGCGCCTGCGCCGCGCTGATGCGCATCTCCGGGCGCAGCTGCAGCATGCTGCTCAGAAGGCTGAGGCCGAGCGAGTCGATCTGAGGGAGGATGAGGCGAAGATCTTGCGTCGCGTAGACGTGGAAGTTGGGCTTGTATTCCGGGAACTGGCTGATGCCGGGCCACGAGCGCTCCGAAGGAGTGCCCATCAGGCGGAAGATGCGCTGCAGTTGATCCTCGTTGGTGGTGCCGGGGAAGAGCGGGCGGCCGGTGTACATCTCGGCCATGATGCAGCCTGCAGACCAGATATCGATGCTGGTGTTGTAGGTGCGGCTGCCGAGCAGAACATCGGGCGCGCGGTACCACAGAGTGACGACCTCGTTGGAGAAGGTGTTGACGGGGATTCCGAAGGCGCGGGCAAGACCGAAATCGGCGAGCTTCAGCTGGCCCTTGTTGTTGATGAGCAAGTTCTGGGGCTTGAGATCGCGGTGCAAGACGCGGTTCTCGTGGCAAAAAGCGATGCCACGCAGCAGCTG
The DNA here is from genome assembly GCA_009829795.1 of Lasiodiplodia gonubiensis. Taxonomy (NCBI): domain Eukaryota; kingdom Fungi; phylum Ascomycota; class Dothideomycetes; order Botryosphaeriales; family Botryosphaeriaceae; genus Lasiodiplodia; species Lasiodiplodia gonubiensis. The sequence continues at coordinate 97,608 of RHKH01000016.1, read as the reverse complement.
GTACATGAACGACTTGATGGTCACGGGATCCAGCTGGCCTCTGTCGCCGCGCGAATCCATATACTTCTTCAGGTCCTTGTCCATGTACTCAAACACGAGCATAAGCTTGTTCTCGGTGTGGATGACATCGTGCAGCGACACGATGTTCTCATGCTTGAGCTCCTTCATGAGCGAAATCTCGCGGATGGCCGTCGACGGAGTGCCTTCTTCGGAGTCGAGGTGGATCTCTTTCAGCGCGACGAATTCGCCCGTTTGGCGGTTGCGACCTTTGAAGACCTAAGGAGCGATCAGCCGCGACGCTGCAGCGCATGGATGCGGGGCGTCTTACCGTTGCATAGGTACCCTCACCCAACTTCTCCAGCTGCTGAAACGAGCTAGGGTGTCTTTTGTCCATGGTAGGCAGGCTTTGTCCGTCACCGAGGTTGCGGACGCTGATGGTGGAGTCGGTGCGGTTGTCGACGGCGAGGGTGCCGACGTGAGTGGGCCGGAGGCGGGTGGGCGGCGGGCGTCGGGTGTACTTGGGGTTAAAGAGGATTGCGCCTGCTGTAGTAAGCTGCTCGGCGATGGCCAACGGCGAAGGAGGCGCGGTTGATGAGTGGGAAGCGGAGGAGCGGGAGGCGTGGTTTGCCGTGGTGGGCGGTCGTTGGTAGCTCTTATACAAGAGCTTTTTGGCTGGCGGGAAGGCAAAGGAAACGGGCGCAGATCGTTGCTCGACTCAGGGATCGTGAAGGCACGGTATGAGTCGGCGCGTGGTGGGGAGAACAGCGCGGCTGCCCAGTGCCGGCCGGCCAATCGTTCGCCGCTCAGCCGCAGAAAGTGAACCCACCAAGGCCCAGAGCCCAGCGCCCGTGGCTGCCTCGTTTTATCGGCGCTTCTCATGGGCTTGTCTCACTTGCACGCAGTCGCCACAACACACAGGGATATATTCGGCAACCTCAGAGCTATCCGTCTTTACCCATTCCTCGTCCACCACCTTAAGTCATCACAAGTTCTTCTATACATGCCATGTTCAAGCTTCGTTCTCATCAAAAAGAAATTCGTACTCGCCACCCCAGAACTCCCCATGCTTCATGCTCCCATCTTCCGCTTCGGAACCAACGCCTTCAATCAACTCCTATCTATCTTCGCGCATAAGCTGGAACGCTAGAACCCCGCTTCAATTTTGCATCAAGCGATAAATTTGTTGATCCACCACAGTCGTCGACAAATTCGCATCGTAGATGCTGAGGTTGCAATAAGGTTTGGCCGCGCAAATTGTGAGGCAAATCGTATGGCATCAAGTCGCTTTGGTGGTGGAGCCACGGATTCTGTCTGGGCCAAAATGTTGTGGACGAGCGTGGGAAGACGGTTGGCATTCCCATCTGACAGGAGATTGCACTGCGTAGTGTTACGCTAGAGCTCCATGCCGCTCGGGTCACAAGCCAAGAAGTCCGGCAAGAAAAGTTGCGAGCAAAGCGAGGACCGTAGTCCCCAGATGGCCATGCGTAATTTGCTTGACCGAGGTGCTGCAGCAAAATGTCGGCATGCCAATGCCGCTGCTGGTGAGTCCAAGTCAAGGTGCTCGGTGTGAAATTGCCCAAAGTATGTTGCAACTTTCGGCAATGCGGAGGCAAATGTCAATGGAGATCCGGGTCGCCTCTTCATCTGATAACGCCCCAATCCTCAACAATGCCAAGTCCTCCGGCTCTCTCCTTTTTCTTGAAAGCATTCCAGAACCTGAGCGTTTCGTCGCCTGCTCCAGTGACGATGACTTGGCCATCGGGACTCATAGCAAGGTACAAAACACGATAGGTGTGGCCAGTGAGACTAACAACTTGCTGCATGGACGGATATTTCCAGACAATGATCTGGTTCTGGCTGTAACCGTGCGTCGAGACGATTTCGTTGCTGTTGCGGGACCACGCAAGGTTGCAGACCTGGGATCCCGTGTCGAGGCTACTGATTAAGTTCGCAGGGGTAGTTGTGTTGGTGGGAGATGCAGGGTTCGAGTGTTGGTAGGCCTGGGCAGCCATAGCAGCCGATGACGGTCCGTGAGGGGATATTTGAGTGTTCCAGAACTTGATCGTACGGTCTGCGGTACCTCCACCGGACGCAAGAAGACCGCGCTGATGCGGACTCCATGAGATGGCTTTGACAGCAGCTACGTGCTCGCCCCACTTGAAAGTAGGTTCTGCGTTCAGCTTCTCCCATACCATGAGCTTGTTGTCGTTACCACCGGACGCAAGCTGTCCGTCTTCGGAGTTCCACTTGAGACCACAAACCTCCTGCTTGTGACCGACGAGTTTTCTCAGCCACTGATCGGGCTGGCGCACATCTCTGTGGTAAATCAGACGATCCCGCGACCCTGACGTGAGGATATGCTCGTTCCACGCAAGAGCGCCAACCCTGGCCGTGTGGCCGGTCATGGTTCGGAGACGACGCTGCGTTTGCGCATCCCAGATCTGGACAAAACCTTTGTTTGTACCAATGGCGACGTGCGAGCCCTGCGATCGTTAGCGTCCGTGCTCAGAAAAGAAAATTAATGGAAGTCATACTCTCTGGATCCAATTGACGCTGGTAACTGTGTCATCTGGGAGCTCACAGAGCTTCGTTACCCGGCCAGAACTCGAGTTCCACATATATACGCACTGACCAAGACCCACACCAAGAATGTTTTGGCTGCCCCAGTCTACGAGATTAAGGTAGAAGTCGTCGGCAAGATCCGGCGCATCAAGTACCTTGTACGGAACTTTGCTGACGGCCCTAGGTGTTTTTCTGGGACTGAGGAGCATGACTTGACTGCTCCGCTTCACTGGCGAAAGGCTGTAAAGCTCGGATCGAGCGTTCAGGTTTGGCCCATGACGGTGCGGGGTCTTGTGTGGGGTGGGATGCCCGGAGGCGCTTGCATGTCGTGGGGACATGTAAGAGAAGAGGTTTTTGTGTGGGGTTGACGGTGTGAGACTGGTAGCGGGCAATGATGAGCGGCCCGGTGGTGTTTTTGACCGTGAGGGGTCATGGTAAGTGGTTCCCTCATTGAGAGAGATGCTTTGAGGAATACTGGTATCGAACATCTCAGAGCGAAGGAGGTTCGAGTATGTCCGGTTGGCTTCTTCAGCTGTAGAGTAATTAGACCAGATCGACGCCTTGCCGGACTGAACTATGCACGTACTTTTCTGAAAGTGAAGCTCATTATGAGGCGTTCTTTTCGCCGACTTAGACGGAGTTGCGGGAGAGCCATCCTCGTGCAACAAGCTAAAACTTGCAGGAAAGTCCTGACCTGATCGATTGGGAATAAATCTATACCGTCCCATGTCAGCAAAAGCTCGGGGTGCTGTGGGCGTTGCGCGATAGCCTGGGACGAGGTCCCGCAGCCTCACTTCAGCCTACTGACCTGTCGCCATAGACCCGCTGTCTCTTTCTGCTGGGGCTCAGACCAGGCGTGGGATCGCGCTGTCTGCCGGCCTGGAAGGATTCTAAGGCCTTGCTCAATGCACTGGCGTCCAAAGCTTCCGTGCTCTTTCCATTTCCAATTGCGCCGGGTGCGGTGATGTTGCGCTTGTTGCGCGTAGTCGGGGGCGTCTTAGACTCCGGGGGCGATATTAAAGTCGGCGTGCGGACGTCATCGTTTGCAGCGTCCGGACCTTCGGTGAGGCCAAGGTCGGCCTCTGCGTGCCTCATGGTCGACCGCCAGATCGAGTCGGGAAAGCGTTCGCGTCGGGGCACGGAGATACAAGCCACGAATTAAGCAGCGACACGGGCGGATCTGCGCGAGAATGTCGCGAGGTTGGGGAGAATGCGGCCGTGGTGGGCGGTTTTGGGAGTGAATGCGACAACCAGCCACCCCTTGTGGTGGATTGGTGGGCGAGCAGCAAGGCGGCGAACGGAAGCGGCGGCGGCGGCGTCGGGGACGGGCGCGGGGGGCCAGGGTCGACGTTCAGCGATTGCGATTGCTGCGCATTGCACGGCGGGGCGGGTTGCGGGCGGGGCGTGGTGGTGGGTGATGAGTCGCGTCGGCGGAAGAGCGTCGTGGAGTGTTGCTCGTTGTCGATGCGGGCCCGGCTGGGTTGCCCTGACGGAAGCTGATCTTCGCCCGCACCGTGGAGCCGCGCACACTAATGGACTGCCTGAGGCGCGCTACCTCACCACGGCAACAAGAACAGCAAACGCAACAAAGGCACGAATCGACTTTTGGGCAAGCAGAGGGCGGGCAGGAGGTAAGGACGGTGAACAGCACGATGCAGGGCGCTGGGAAGGGAGCTGCGAGAGGAGGCGCTCTGGTCGCTCCGAAGCCCGGCTCTGTTGTTGTCGACACGTCCAAGACGCGCCTTTGCGCCTTTGTTGTGCTCTCGGTCGCGTGGGTGAAACGCGACTTAATTGGCCACTAGGCCCATAGCCCACGCTGCTTTGCAACAGCTCCCGCCCGGTGCTGCGCACCGCGCCGCCCTTGACCGCATTCGTCATACAACGTCACGTTCCCCTGCATCTCGTGCCGCCAGCTTATCGAACCTCACCCGCACCGCACTTTTATGCCTGCCGCGGCACTCGTCCTGAAAGTTTCCCCGCAGCGCATCCCCACGATCTTCACCCTTTCCCGCAGCTTCGCACGCTCTGTCGCAACCATGGCCCCCACCTTGCAGCATGCCGACGACTTTCTGTCCTTTGTGAATGCCTCGCCCACCCGTGAGGAATCCCTGCTACACCGCTAGGAGCGAAGACCCCGGCGCTAATGTGCTACTCCAGCCTTCCATGCCGTCAAGTCTGCGATAGAGCGGTTGGAGAAGGCTGGTTTTACCCAGATCAAGGTCTGACACATGCCATTCCTCATGCACGTTGGCACGCGGGATTGACTCGCATCTGCAGGAACGAGACTCGTGGTCCTCAACGCTTAAGCCCGGCGGCAAGTACTACCTCACTCGTAACGCCTCGTCCATCGTCGCCTTCGCTATCGGCAAGCAATGGAAGACCGGCAACCCGATTGGCATGATCGGAGCCCACACGGACTCGCCGTGCCTTCGCATCAAGCCTGTGTCCAAGAAGCAGAGCGATGGATTCTTGCAGGTGGGTGTCGAGACGTATGGCGGTGGTTTGTGGCACACCTGGTTCGATCGCGATCTCAGCATCGCCGGCCGTGTGATGGTTAAGACCAGTGACGGCACCTTCGAGCAGAAGCTCATCAAGGTGGACCGCCCTATCCTTCGCGTGCCCACGCTTGCTATCCACCTCGACCGTCAGCAGGACTTCATTTTCAACAAGGAAACCCAGCTATTCCCTATCGCCGGCCTCGTTGCCGCGGAGCTCAACCGTCAGGGCAAGACCGAAAGCGAAAATACGGACAAGGTTGAGGAGACTGGGCAGTATGAACCTCTGAAGACGGTCTCGGAGAGACATCACCCGTACATCGTGGAGATCATTGCCGAGGAGGCCGGTGTCAAGCCTGTTGATATCCAAGACTTCGAGGTCGTCCTGTACGATACTCAGAAGTCAGTCATCGGCGGTCTGAACAACGAGCTCATCTTCTCTGCCCGCCTTGACAACCTGATGATGTCCTTCTGCAGTGTCGAGGGTCTCATCCACTCGCTCTCCTCGCCCTCTGCTCTCGACAACGACAACACGATTCGTCTCATCGCCCTTTTCGACCACGAGGAGATCGGCAGCCAGACCGCACAAGGTGCCGACTCTAACCTCCTGCCTGCAGTGATCCGTCGTCTCTCCGTGCTCGCCCCGTCTGAGTCCAACAGCGAGAAGTCCTATGACAGGCTGGATGTTGATGCAGCCACCGCATTTGAGCAGACTCTGGCTACCTCTTTCCTTATCTCCGCCGACATGGCCCACTCCGTTCACCCCAACTACCCCGCAAAGTACGAGGCTAGCCACCGCCCTGAGATGAACAAGGGTACAGTCATCAAGATCAACGCCAACGCTCGCTATGCCACGAATTCACCTGGCATTGTGCTCCTGCAAGAGTCGGCACGCCGGGCGAAGAAGGCGTCTACCAACGTCAACACCACTTCAGACGAGGGTGTTCCCCTGCAGCTGTTCGTTGTCAGGAATGACAGCAGCTGCGGCAGCACCATTGGCCCGATGCTGGCAGCGAAGATGGGCGCTAGAACCCTGGATCTGGGTAACCCGCAACTGAGCATGCACAGTATTCGCGAGACCGGTGGTGCTCACGATGTTGAGCATGCGATCAACCTGTTTGAGAGTTTCTTCGTCCACTTCGCCGAGTTGGAGAAGAAGATTCTGGTGGATTAGATCTCGGATCTGGACTTCATGTGTCATGAAAATAGTATGAGCAAATGTGAAAAGAAACGCAAATAACGCAAATTTGAGACTTCGTTGGATATCGACTATGTTGTCTAGTGCTGAATATGAAAGGAACTGCCGATATAACGAGCATGCCCCTGGACATCAAGGTGTCCGGGTGCATACTGGATTACCGAGCCTGCGATGAGGTCATCAAACCAGCATACGTTATGCTCCCACTATGTCATTGCTCTCAACGGGCGCTCTAGGTACTTGTGGAGCTCAGCCCTGCGATCCAAACTTCCGCTAGACCCGTTTCTGGCTACTGGGGATTCGCGCTTTTCCTTGCCATTTTGGGTTTCCAAGTTCATACGCGTTCACTTCGTTCGACTCTCGCGTTTTCCCAACAACCAAGCTATCTCAAGTCGCGCCAAGGGACGCGAATCACCGTTGAAGGAAAGCTTACGCTGCAAGGACAGTGTCGAGCTTACGGAACACGGAGTCCCCGACTGTGGCGATCTCGGGGCTATTGCCTTGCAGCACCTGAGGAAGCTTTTTGTCATTAGTTTGCGTATCACCGCAGTGGTGGCGGAAGAAAGGCTACAAAGAGCCACATGGACCGAAGCTTCCAAATAGCCTTCATGCAAGGGCGCCGGCTGATCGTGTACCCTTAGTGTTTGGCGTGCTAATGCGCTCGTGACGTAAATAATATTATTTGTTACCCTGAATAAGGCAGACGTAGCTCTTATCACATACGTCAGGAGTGTTCGCTTGTAATCCCGTTCAATTGTCTCTTGCTGATTGATTAATCCGCTGTAAGATCCGCGCCAGTTCGCGCCGCAAAGCAAGTCAGGTTCCCTCACTTCCACCAAGCTTTCACCGCCCGTAATCCGCCCAGCTACCTCCAATGGATTCCAGAAAAGGTAATGCTCATTGATTTTCCAGCGCCGATTCCGCAAATCGCTTGGAAGACGGTCGTTGCGTGCTGTAGTATGGCGCGGCCGCCTGCACGCCGCGGCTCGGGTTTGATCTCATTTATGTCGCCTTCTTCGCCTGCGCCGCCTTCAGGGCCTTCTTCCTGTTGCTGCGGATCATAACGCTGGCCAGGAAGCTGCCGACGACGGTGCTGCCGAGGAGGACGAGGATGACGGGGATGCGGATGGCCCAGACGCGCGGCGGGAAGAGGGACTGCAGGGGGTGGTCCTCGTCGACGAAGGGCTGTCACAGACAGTCAATACCAGTTTCCAATTTACATAACTCGGTTTATTATGTGAAAGTCTTGGCGAGGTTCAGAGTATATGTTCCGTTTTGGGCGAGGGATGGTGAGGGGGCCGCTTTACCATCAACAGGGTCCAGACAGTGTAGTAGGTGAAGACGGTGGTTGCTACGATGAGCATGGCGAGTCCGACGAGGCGATCGAGCTGCGTGATCCTCACATCAGTGTTCGCGTCCTTGGTTTACTTTACTGAAGCTTGAGAAAGGGCTTCCACAGACAGAACTTGCCATTGTGAAGTACAGTTCGTGATGCGATTACGAGGGCGGAACAAAAAGAGCGGAAGAAGGCAAAAGGAGAGCGAGGAAAGAGCGGATGGTGATTGGCGACCGGGTGCGTGGTAGGTTTTCGTGGGCGGAAACAGCAGCGTTTCTGGGGGAGAGGACACGGAGGGCTGATGAGCGAACGCACTACTCTACGCTCCCGCCGCCCGCCCTGGCCTTGCGCCGACGCGGAGCCCAGGCTTGCTTGCTCGGGCGGGGAGCTTGGACCACCACTCGCGGCGCTTCTGTTTCGCCGCTCGCCGTGGTCTCGGTGACTTCCGTTGTAGGAAACTTCTTGCGCAGAACTTCTGCTTCTCCCGATTTTTCTTTCCTCTTTTGCTTCAACATGCGCAAGGGTTGTACATCCTGGTCTAGGATCATCTAACAGCATCACAAGCACCTCGCGTACCTCCAACCTCCTCTATACTTCAGTAAGATGAACAGCTGAAGTTTGGGTTACACGGCAGTATCGCTCTTAGTGGAAGTCAATCGTAGGCCGTCGCATTGCGACAAATCTTTTCAACGGGGCCTGTTGAAAACCTGTACGAACATCTACAATTTCGCATTGGTCATGTGGTCCCAAGAACGAACCTTTTACCAAGCGTGTTCTACAGGCTGTCCTACCTGCTTCGTGCTTGTGGTGGAGAGCTTTACTTTCACGCTAACATGTGAACCCTCCACTGTCACGTCTCAGACGCCAGATTAGGACGAGTCAATAAACAATCGCTTACACCAAGAGATAGCGCGGTTTGTGCAGTTGAATCATTACTTGTCATTAAATTGTGCTCGTTTGAATAAACGAGCTCGAGATGTTGAATCTAACAAATCATTACGTTCCCGCGGGTATCATCACCATAACCGCACCAAACACCGGATGAAAAACTTTTAAAACACCAATCGACCCATTCCCTTACTCATCGTCCTTGACCTTGACGAAGATGCTCCGCGACCAGCCGTCGTCGTCGACGAAGACCTCCTTGCGCAGCTTGTAGCCGCCGATCTTGGGCAGCAGCTGGGCCCAGAACAGCCAGTAAATGCCGCCGGCGAGGATGATGGCGGTGCCAACAACGCAGTGCAGGTAGTAGGGCAGATCGTTGTAGACGTTCTGGTCGGCCGTCTCCGGCGGGATGTACGGCGCGATGACGAGGTAGATGTTGGACAGCAGGAAGAAGATGGTGACGGGAAGCGTAGCCTTGATCGGCGGGTGCCAGTTGTACTTTTCGCGGTGCAGATAGAGGTGCACGAGGCCACCCGAGACGAAGACGTTGACGATGGCCAGCGGATAGGAGATGACGTTGAGAACTGCCCGTAGTGTTAGGAGGATGTGTGAGCGGGTGAGTATGGATTCGTGGAGACTTACTAAAGTTGTAGGCGTCGCCAGGGGGAGGCGCGAGCATGATGATTACGGAGACGACCCAGTGCTCGAACAGACCAGCCAGAGGCGCGTTGAACGGCTTGTTGCTGGCGAAGAAGCTGGAGAAGGGCAGGATACCCTCACGACCCAACTCCTGAACGATACGACCTTGCGAGAAGATGACAGACATGACGTTACCGAATGCAGAGAGGGCAACGAAGACGGAGAGAGCACGCTCAGCCTTGGGGCCGAATACGTTGCGGAAGAACGAGGCAGCAAGGATGCGGCCGCTGCTGGCAATCTCGTCGCGAGGAACGGCGGCGAAGTAGGCAATGTTGACAAGCATGTACATGATACCAACAGATATGATGGCGATCGGTGCGGCGCGCTTGAGGGTGCGGACGGGGTTCTTCATCTCAGACATGGCATAGTTGGCGTTGCTGTAGCCGATGTATGACCAGATGACGTTGTAGAGCGCCGTCACGACACCGTAAGAAGAGCCGGTCGTGCCCTCAAAGGCGTTCGAGAAGTTGTCGGGCTTGTTTTCGATCTTGAGGTGGCCACCAAGAGCCGCAAAGCCAGCAAAGATGATGATCAAGATAATGATGAGCTTGATAACGCCCAGCAGATTCTGCAGGCGCAGACCCCACTTCAGGGCCAGACCGTGAATCAGGAAGGCAGTGGTGATGCAGGCAAGACCGATACCGCGCTGGTTCCAGCGGTTGACTTCGACGTTGGCGGCATTCAGGATGTACTCGCCGAAGGCAACGGAGTTGGAGCCTGCCCAACCAAGAAGGATAACGTAACCGGTCTACATAGAAGAGTCAATGGGCTGTTTCCATGTCGAATACGGGCGACTTACGTAGAAACCAGTGACAAGGAACTTCGGCTTCGTAAACACGTACTCAAGGTAGTTCTTCTCACCACCATTGCGAGGCAGACCAGTTCCAAATTCCAGGTACACGGCCATACCGGCGGCAGCAATGATCATACCAGCAACCCAAATGAACAGGGCCAGGCCCACACTTCCACTAAGAGCCACGATGCTGGAAGGAGTGGAGAAAATACCAGTGCCGATCATACGGTTAAAGATGCTGCAGGGTCGATCAGATTGACTGCTGGGGTGTAACCATGATGGTGGGACTAGATGCTTACAGGAAAACGGCGCTGGTGAGACCAATGGTTCTTCTCGAATCACTGGTCTGGTAGATCTCTCCGCCATGCTCGCTGTCCTTGTCAGACTCAGCGTAGGCAGGAGCTTGCTCCTCGACCGGAGTGATATCTCCCTTTCCCTTGAACGAGAACATAACGACGAAAAGGGCAAGAGCGGTGCCCTTGGTGGTACTAGACCGAAAAAAGAGCCGGGTGGGTAGGCGGGCGGCTACCTTCCAGTAGTTTGCCGGCGGGAGCGGGACAACAGCAGTTGGAACAACAAGTCTCGGTCTGTAGAAGGGCGGAGCCGGTGCTCTAGATACATACTGGGCGGCAGCGTGCAGAGTTTTCCGCTGGGCAATTGTGCAATTCGCCTCTAGAAGGCGTCATACGCCAAGTGGGCTATTTTGGCCGGTTTCTGCAAAATCTGAGGTAACGAAAACCCTGAGCGTGGACCGACCGCGGCGCAAAACAGCCACAGCATGTCGCCTTTGCCCAGCCGCTCCTGCGCACAGCTACATGCTGTTGACACCTACCTTTTCCGCTCTACTACAGAGATAAGCGGAGTAGCCAAGGGCGGAACACAGCTCCTCTGGGGTCAAGCATCCCGCGATCTTGGCGGCGACCAGTTGCGCCCCGTCGCGTTCAATATCTCGGCGGATGAGCTTGGTCCGCTTTTGGTCAGACCATAACGAAGCGTAGAGATCGTCTTGGCCGAATCGTCGGCATGCTCCCAGCATTCAAGCGTAGACAAACCCACAGGATCAGAGTGAATAGAAGAGAGTGCAAGCCGTGGCATGCTTCTGTTTTCGTTGGCGGGATGTCTCTGAAGCTTCCATGGTACAAAAATCTCGGGTGCCGCATCTAGCCGCTGCAAGCCTTCCGATGTGCTACCTGGATGGCCGGCGGCTCCGCAGTGGCTGCACTATAGACCGGCCACGATTAAAATATGCCGCATCGTCACTCTCGGTCCACATCACAACATCTGCGACGCCACACAACAGCCAGCCGTCCGCGCCGCTTGCGATGCCTCAGCCCTACGGCAAGCCTTCTAGAAGCCGCATCATTCCACTTTGAGGCAATTGCGCGACTGGGCGTTGCAGTCATCCCGCGCCAACAAGCCAACCGCAACGCCCAGCGTTGCAGCTGACGCTTGCGAATATACGACCAATATGTCGTCTTCCAGTCATGCTCACAAGCCAGCCTCAGCAACGCATACTTTTCTTTCGGCCTTCGCGGTCTCGAATCTCGCATTCGCTTGCTCCGTCCGCGAGCGACTGCAGACTAATGCCTAGAACAGCCCAAGGTCCACGGCTCGCGTGCGCTCTGCACTCTGACCCTCCACGCCATCCTTCGCCAGCGTCCCTCTCTTCTCGACCGCGTCCTACGGCCTGTCATTGGCACATGAGATCCTCCCTCGGTTTATTTTTGGGATCAGGCCACAGTGTTCATGTCACCGAGTTCTAGATATATCCACACTTCAAGAGCACGGAGAATGGTGATATGCAGGGATTGAGGGGCAGGAGACCTTACCGGTAACAATAGTATGGGGCAGTTGGGGAGTGGCTTGTCTCCCACCTCTTCACTGTCGTCAAGCACGACTTGTGGCCCAGCATACTTGCTTGGTGTGCCTTTCTGCCCGTCTTTTTATTTATTTTTAATTTTTTTTCAGCCTCACCATGGTTTCTTCTTTTCACTTTCTAATTCCTTAGTCGAAGTCGTGGTCTAAATGCATATGCCTATGGCTCATCGCTCCTTGAAACTGTACTTGTGAGCGGCTGGTTCACATTCCTGTTGGCGGCTCTTTTAATTCCCTAGGAGTTTCTACACTAATCAAACACAGAAGCATACGTAAGATAATCGCCGGCATCGTTTCCATAAGATATCCTTAGTTCTAAGGGACAAATACTCACTTCTCGCCAGTGCTAATTATCCGGGGCTATGGCAGATGGCGGGGTTCTCTAAACCCATGACGATGACGCGCAACTCCTTCTCCGAATGCGGGGAAGCTCGCTTGTTTCCTAATTTCCAACCTCACCATTTCCTGTTCCTGACAAGTAATTGATTCGAAACAGCCGAAACGTAGTCCCTAGCACATCCGCCGCGCGCCGTCCGCCTGCCTACATCATCGCCCACCAATTTAGCCTGATTGCGACTCGGACAACACCCGCTTGACCGCCGCATCATTACCCCAGTAAATATACCCCAGAAAAAAGGAGCAAGAGACATCTATATACTATGGATCCCCGAGTGTCACTGCTTGCAACGACACCTCAATCTTCGTGGCCCTGGTGTGCTCGATAGTCGCGCAAGATGCTACTCCCGGCCATCTCCCGCTTGCTCTTGCTCTGGATCGCGATCTTCACGCAACATGCCGCCAGCGCGCCCTCTCCTTACGAACCGACTTTCCACGAGCCCATCGACCGGCGGCAGGATGGCGCCAACCAGACAGCAGGCCGCTGGCTCGCCGCCTGGACGTCGATGCCGCAGCTGACGGAGCCGGCCAACCTGCCACCCGCACCTTTCAACACCAGCAGCGGCCTCGTCTTCCAGAACACGACCGTCCGCCAGACGATCCGCGTGACGGCGGCGACGGCGCGCATCCGGCTGCGTCTCTCCAACGCCTTCGGCCTGACGCCGCTGCCCATCACCGCCGTCACCGTCGGCAAGCCCGTCGCGCTGTCCACGCCCGCCTCGCCCAACAACACCGGGGCCGGCTCGCCGGCCGTCGACGTCTCGACGCTGCAGACGCTGACGTTCTCCGGTTCGCCCAACTTCACGGTGCCGAACGGGGCGCTGGTCGTGTCCGACGCCGTCGACGTGGACGTCGCGCCGGGCGACGACCTGAGCATCAGCATCTACCTGGCCGACGGCCAGGCGGGCGGCGCCATCACCTCGCATCCGGGCTCGCGCACGACGTCGTGGCTGGCGTTCGGCGACCAGACGTCATCCGGCGACCTGAGCGCAGCCGCAACAGGCGACGATGTAGCCAGCGTCGCGCACTGGTACTTCATCAGCACTCTGGACGCCTGGGTGGTGGCATCTCCTCCGTCCTCGTCTCCCCCCGGCACCCTCGCCATCGTCGGCGACAGCATCACCGACGGCCGCGGCAGCACGACCGACGGCAACGACCGCTGGCCCGACGCCCTGCTCTCCCGCCTGCAACAATCCAACTCCTCCTCTTCCTCACTCCTCGCCCGCGTCGCCATCGCCAACCAAGCCGCCGGCGGCAACCGCGTGTTGGCCGACGGCCTGGGCCCGAACGCACTCGGCCGCTTCGACCGCGACGTGCTGGCGCAGCCGGGCGTGCGCTACGCGCTGGTGTTCGAAGGCGTCAACGACATCGGCGGCGCGGCTGACGAGGCCGGCGCGCAGCGCGCCATCGGCGACGCTTTAATTGCCGCGTACAAGCAGTTCCGATTGCGGGCGCACGCGGCGGGGCTGCCGCTGTTCGGCGCGACCATCACCCCCTTCTCCGCGCCGGGTTTCGACGTCTCAGCGCAGCCGTATTCGGGGCAGGAGAGGGAGAGGACGAGGCAGCGGGTAAACGAGTTTATCCGGGATAGTGGTGGGGTGTTCGATGCGGTTGTCGATTTCGATGCCGCGGTTAGGGATCCGGAGGATGAGACGAGGTTGAGGGCGGAGTACGATTCTGGGGATTATCTGCATCTGAATCCGGCTGGGTATCGGGCGATGGCTGAGGCATTTCCGGTAGAGGCTCTGGTGCAGTTTACCGGAGGCGTGGATGGGTATGCGTGAGGACTGGTGTTGAGATTAGCAGGATTGTAGGAGTGGGTTCATCAATGCCATAAAATTTTCAGCTGGGTCGCGCTTGGTGACGACGCATTCCATTGAGGAGTAGTGAGAGGTTCGAGAATGGAAACTGATAAGGCGACTTGAATTGTCTAGCTATGGATTCACTGAATAGTTGGACGGGTGCGGTCGATTTGATTAAGACATTTGAATTCGTGCGAAGATCTACATGTTGACAGTCACAATTTTTGTTTTATCACGTCGCTTCTGTGATCGTGAGCTCCTATGCTTCAGCCGACAACTGTGGTCTGGCGGACGTACTAGGCAAAAAGGTGCTTGGCGGCCCACTCCACGTGCTCGTCCGCGAAGGTGGCCATGAAGTAGTAGCTGTGGTCGTAGTCGGTCTGCATGCGCAAGTTGATGCCCTTGTCGTTGCCTGCCTCCTTGGCCGCGGCAATGAAGTTCTCCGGCAACAGCTGCTTCTGCTTGTAGAAGTTGTCGCCAGTACCCTGGATTGGACAGAAGGTGGTTAGACAAGAGGTGCGGTAGAGTGGAACGAAGGGAGGGGCGATGAACTCACCACGTCGATCAGCAGCTCCAGCGGGCCCTTCCATTGCTTCACCAACTCCGAGGCGTCGTGCTCCTTCCACTTGGCCTCGTTGTCGCCGAAGTAGCCCTTGAAGGCCTTCTGGCCCCACGGGCAGTTGATGGGGTTGGAAATGGGCGCGAAGGCGGAGCAGGACTTGTACTTGCCCGGGTTCTTCAGGAACTGCAAGCACAGTTGTTAGTCTTGCGATGGCTGTGATCGTATTTCTTGTTGGAATTCACATACCAGCGTCAAAGCACCGTGGCCACCCATGCTGTGGCCGGTGATGCTGACCCGGCTGCTGTCCAAAACCTCGAAGTTCGCGAACAGCGTCTCGGGCAGCTCCTTCGTGATGTAGGTGTACATGTTGTAGCCCTTGTCATACGGCGCGTTGGTCGCGTCGACGTAGAAGCCAGCACCGCTGCCAAAATCGTAGGCGTCGTCTTCGCCCTGGATGCCCAGGCCACCTAGGGATTGCGGAAGCACCGGTCAGCCATTGTTCCTGGGCATTTTGGGTTGCGAGATCACCCGATGGGCAATTGCCGAGAGGAAAATGCGGGGTTGTCCTTACGAGGGCTGGTGTCGGGGTAGACGACGGCGATGCCCTTCTCGCTGGCCTTGTGCTGGAAGAAGCCCTTCTCGGAGCAGTTGTCGCCGGTGCACGTCAGGCCAGACAGGTAGAAGAGGACGGGAACCTTCTGCGTCATCTTCTGCGCAGAGAAGGCCTGCGGAGGCAGGTAGACATTCAGCGCCATCTTGCAGTTGGTCGCCTTCGCCTCGTGGGTGAGCTTCAGAAGCTTGCCGCCGAACGAGGCGATGGTCGCAGTCGTAGTGAAGGCCATTGTGTGGTGTGTTGCGAGCACAATTAGATCAGTCGAAATGGGAGAGGGTATCAATGAAGAGAATTGGCGAGGAACGAGCGCGGGCGTGGTGTTTTGAAGGCTGGCCCAGTCGGAGCTCCGGTTAGTGGGGTCAACATTCAAGCTCGAAGGAGGGGTCGCGGCGCCGATTCGTGACGTCTGTTAGTGCCCAGCCCACTTCTCCGCATTGCCGCGAACAGCAACATATTCCGAGTCGTGGAGAAAAATGCCCTTTGCAGCCAACTCATGGAATTTTGTCTAGCTATTACTCAGCATCGACCCGCAATTGCTCGCGATGCGTTTTTCATCCTGTAGAACTCCCATCGCCATTCCAAGAAACCATTCAATGCCGCCCAGAAAACTCCGCGTCATATGCTCGTCCCAGTTGCTATCGGCAACTATAGGAGCTCCTCGCACGTCCAATCCTCGTAGCTGTCATGAATCATTAGCCCTTGTCACTTGCCATCTGTGACGTGCCGGAAACTCACAATCCATCAGGGAGGTACCTCCGTACGACGAGAGGAATCTTCTTTTCCCGAAGCTCCTTGAGCGCGATCTGCAGCGGGTCCGTCTCGCCCTCCAAGTCGACAAGGACAGGCGCGTTCATGCTGTACCCTTGTCAGCCCACTATTGCCCACCACGAATCCGCCATGCTCCATCCTGTGGCGTACCTGATCTGCAAAGCCCGTGTACCCAGCACTCTGGCCTTCTCGTACTTCGTCATATAGGGAGTCGTGGTGCGCTGGTCATCCGGGACCTTTTTCTTGCTCTGCTCTTGGACAGAGTTGATTTTTGCTGCCGCGGCGGCGCTGACATCCCCAGCAACAACGACGTTCTCCCCTTCGCGCCTGTGCTGATCCGGGTCCTCCTGGCCGCCAGCGACATCCTCTTCGTCATCGTAGTATGCGCCGGGCTCTTCGGGCTCGTCGAAGTCCTCGTAGACCTCGTCCTGAACGCTGTTCATGGGGGCCGAATTAATGATACGGTACTTTCGATTCCAATTTGGCATAATGCTCGATAATATAAAAGCCCGGGAAAAATGGGCACACAAAATGCGTACGTTTGCCGCCTGCATCCCACAAGGCGCGGGACATACACAGCAGCGGGGGAGTACGGCAGGAATATGTAGGGCACTTACTTGTCGAGGCCACCGTCGTCGTCGCCGCCGTAGTCAGACATCTTGCGGGAAAAGCGGTAGTACCGTTCGTAAGGGCAGCGATAGAGCGCGGAGGCGTTCGAGGTGGCAGGTGGAGCTTGGGGATCGGGGCGCGCAGCCGTCGACAGGTGAAAGAGAAAGCGCGACTTGAGGGAGCCGCGTCAAGAATTCACTAGCGCGCCAAGATTTCGAATTTTGCCGCTCCACACCGCCCAATTTTTCCAAGCACAACGGGCGACGGCTCACCTCCGCGACACCTTTCTTCCCTTTCTCTCCGCCGGAGGTGCTCGAATTGTCGTCGCTGTCGCCATGTCCGAGACTCTGACACTGCGCAAGAGGGCAGCTCCGCCTTCGGGCACTCCGCCGCCTCAGTCCAAGAAGGCTCGTCAGGGTCAGCAATTTCGCTGGTGCGCGTGTCGCCGAAGACGTCACTAACAGGCCTAGCAGATCCTACACCACAAGAGTCTGACGCAGCCTCAAGCTATTCGCAAGTCGCCTCCGACAGTACTTCTACAGCAGATGACGATGCTGCAACCGCCGACACTCCGCCATCTCCGGCACCGTCCCAACCCAAGAAGAAACCCTTCCGACCGAACAAATATCACTGCACTGTGGATGGCTGCGGAAGGTCTTTCAATCGCCCGTGTCGCCTCGAGGAGCACCTCCGATCGCATAACAATGAACGCCCCTTCTCCTGCACATACGATGGGTGCAGCAAGACCTTCATTCGCCAGACCCATCTGAATCGCCATGTCAGGGATGAGCACGAGAATGTTCGAGAGCATGTTTGCAATTGGCCGGGCTGTGGCAGGACATTTGCAAATGCGACCCGCTTGAAGAGACACACCGAAGCTCACGAAAGCAAATTCCACTGCACCGACTATCCTCCTTGCCGCGAGGTTTTCCGCAAGCATTCTACTTTGCAGAAGCACATTCGTTCGGCGCACCTGGGCCAGAAGAAATACCAATGCCCCCACAATGACCCGGACACTGGAAAGCCCTGCGATCAGGCCTACGACTCCCCCTCAAGTCTGAAGGCTCACGAAGGACGCGTTCATGGAGGCATCAAGCATTACTGTACTCAGTGTGCCACTGATCCCGACAACCCATTCGAGAGCTCGCCGGGATTTCCGACTTACACAGCCCTACAGGTTCACGTCAAAGAAGCACATCCTCCCACGTGCGAACACTGTGACCTTGTTGTGTCCACCTGGAAGCAACTCGAGGCGCATATCGAACTCTTTCACAGCGGCCTCACCCTGGCGGACCGCAAGAAGTTCCCCTGTCCTTATCCCGACTGTGAGTCCAGCTTTACGAGGCAAGGGAATCTTAACATGCACATTAGGCATGCTCACGAGAATGCCGACAAATGGATTTGTGGTGAGACGGACATGAGCGGCAGTAATAAGGATCACATCAAGGCGTGGGACGGTGAAGGCTGCGGTCGTGGTTTCTCTTCCAAGGGTAATTTGGAGGAGCACATTCAAACGCAACATCTCGGCATGAAGGCCACCCGAAAGAAGAAGAAACCAGCAAAAGACCCCAATGCACCGAAGAAGTCTCGCTCCCGCGAAGCAAAGGTTCCGATGGCCACCCGTCTCACTGGTATCGACTACAACGACGCCACTGGTCGCGGAATTACTTGCTTGTTCGACGATTGCGAGAACCGCTTTTACCGCGACTACGATCTCCAGGTCCATTTGGAAGCGGCGCATGATATGGATGGTGCAGAGGCGGTGGAAGCTATCAAAGAACGCGCCGCCAACGAAGGCGGAAACTTCTGGATTGGCGGTCTGGATGAAGTCATGGGGCAGCCAACGGGAACACACTATGAGTGGGATGAAGAAGATTTGCAGGCACAGCAAGAGCTGGATCGCAGAGCTGGAATTTTCAATGCCGGACCGCCGGTGAACGTTCACACGGCTGGACTCGGCGACGAGCCACAGCACGGTGAAGTGTACAACGCTGTCTGGAACTACCTCCATGACCAGAGCCAGTAGATGGCGGACTCCGAACCAATTATGGATGGTCCAGACAGACGGCAGCGAAGTTGGGGAGACGTCATGAATGCAGGTTGCTGCGCATCGGACTTGAGCACAACAAAAGAGGCTGGGCTGCAAGGGACGCGTAAGATCAATGTTGAAAGAGAGGCAAAAAGTATATGTTTTGGTTGTATCGATACCCTCCTCGGATCTTCCGAGGGCTTGCTGAAATCTTTGAGAGAAAGGGAAGAGGTAATTTTGCGGCTGGTGCACTATCGGGATGGAGTTCTTTCTGGTCTCTTATGGGGGGTTTTTTTATTGCTCATGTGTTCTGGCACACGATTTCACTGGGCTTCTTCTTGCTATAGTGGCTGTAACGGAATTGTTAAATTTTACTAGCGGCCGGGATAGACACTACAAACAATCATGTAAGGAACGTATCAAGCTACTTTTGCTTCAATTGTCTACATGCTTCTGCCACGCTGCTGCGAGAAATGTTGAACGGTCTCACAACTTTTTGCCTTTTCATTGCCTGCCAATCTGGTAGATTTGTCTGGATCTGAACCTCCGAGCATGATACGGTTTATCAAACTAACTACTAGGAGATCAGATCCGGTCTGCATCCTATGAAGCTCGTTTTTTAACTACAAAACTGTGTCCAAGCGTCTTTAAGGCCATATCAGCTCCCAATGTTCAATCAAGACTGTATCTCCAGGGGAGGAGCCAATTAATGTAGTCGTGAAGAACGAGGGTAAAGGTGAAGCATAGCTGTGGAGCATGGCAGGCGTCGCGCACGGACTATATTTGTGGCAGGAGCTCTGACGCGGACGGCGGATCGTTTTGCCGCGCTAGTTTCTAGGTTTGCCTGCTTGCGTGCCTGCCACCATCAGCTGCAGTCGCCATCTATCCGCCCTCCTTTGAAATCCAGACTCGCCCCTCAGCGGATTCGGTCGCCTCCCGCCGTGCGCCTGCTGTCATCCGCTCAGCTACGCATTCGTGGCTGTGGCTCGACGTCAGCCTCCCCGCGAAGAGCCCGCTCAATCCTCCCCCGTCGCGACATCAACTCCAACAACCATGGAGATCGAGTCCGCCGTCCGCATTCCGTCGCCCGAGCCCGAACGCCCGAGGAAGCGCCCGCCTCCGTCGCGCTCGCCGTCCCCCAGGCGCTACCATTCCCCTCCGCGAGGACGGTCGCGCACCATCTCCCCCGACCGCCGCGATGACGACCGGACACGCGACCGCCAGCGCGACCTGGAGTTCCGCGCCAGACAGCTATCGCCGCCGAAGCCGGTGACGGAGGAGCAAAAGCAGGCTGCCGCCAAGGCCGAGTACGAGAAGTTGCTCAACATGCGTTCCGGAGGCACCTACATTCCGCCCGCCAGGCTACGCGCGCTGCAGGCCCAGATCACGGACAAGACTAGCAAGGAGTACCAGCGTATGGCATGGGAGGCGCTCAAGAAGTCGATCAACGGTCTGATCAACAAGGTCAACGTGTCCAACATCAAATTCATCGTGCCGGAACTGTTCAACGAGAACCTGATCCGTGGACGCGGCCTGTTTTGCCGGAGTATCATGAAGGCCCAAGCAGCTTCTCTGCCGTTCACCCCGATCTACGCTGCTATGGCAGCTATCGTCAACACGAAGCTTCCACAGGTCGGCGAGCTGCTCGTCTCCAGATTGGTCGTGCAGTTCAGGAAGGCCTTCAAGCGCAACGATAAGGCCGTCTGTCTGTCCTCGACGACCTTCCTCGCCCATCTTGTCAATCAGCAAGTTGTGCATGAGATGCTGGCTGCTCAGATACTCCTTCTGCTGCTCCACAAGCCGACGGACGACAGTGTCGAGATTGCGGTGGGGTTGACGAGGGAGGTTGGTCAGCATCTGGAGGAAATGTCGCAGCCTATTGCCTTGGCTGTCTTCGACCAGTTCCGGAACATTCTCCACGAGGCCGACATCGACAAGCGGACGCAGTACATGGTTGAGGTTCTGTTCCAGGTCAGGAAGGACAAGTACAAGGACAACCCCTCCGTTCGGGAGGAGTTGGATTTGGTTGAAGAGGAGGACCAGATTACGCACAAGGTTGGCCTCGATGATGAGCTAGAGGTGCAGGATGGCCTTAACATCTTCAAGTTTGATGCGGAGTGGCAGGAGCACGAAGATGCTTATAAGCAACTGAAGGCTGAGATTTTGGGCGAGGCCGAGGGAAGCGATGACGATGATGATGAAGATGAGTCGGACGACAGTTCGGATGAGGAAGAGGAAAAGAAAGACCGCGAGCTCGAAATCAAGGACCAAACGAACACCGATCTCGTCAACCTTCGCCGGACCATCTACCTCACCATCAAATCGAGTGGTGGATTCGAAGAATGTTGTCACAAGTTGATGAAAATCAACCTACCAGCGGGATACGAAAGCGAGCTTCCTTCGATGATTGTGGAGTGCGCATCTCAAGAGCGCACGTACGACAAGTTCTACGGTCTCATTGGCGAGCGTTTCGCCAAGCTGAACAGGCTCTGGAGGGACCTGTTTGAAGAGTCGTTCATGAAGTACTACACCACGATTCATCGATACGAGACCAACCGGCTGCGTATTATCGCGCAGTTTTGCGGCCACCTTCTTGCCAGCGATGCCATTGGTTGGCACGTATTGTCAGCCATTCGTTTGAACGAGACCGATACTACTTCGTCGAGCCGTATCTTCATTAAGATCCTCTTTGAGGATTTGGCTCAGTCCATGGGCATGAAGAAGCTTGCCGAGCGTATGAAAGAGGACGTTCTGCAACCTTATTTCGACGGCATTTTCCCCAAGGACGAGAGCAGGAACACCAGATTCGCTATCAATTTCTTCACGGCTATCGGAATGGGTGTGCTCACGGAAGACATGCGCGAGTACCTCAAGAACATGCCGAAGCCAGCTCCTCCTCCAGCTTTGCCGGAGCCGGAAAGCGACTCGGAGAGCGCTTCGTCATACTCAAGCTACTCGAGCTACAGCTCTCGGTCAAGGTCTTACTCGAGATCGCGGTCGCCATCCAGGTCGCGGAGGCGCAGGGACAGCTACTCAAAGTCTCGGTCGAGAAGCCCTCGAGGAAGGAGTCGGTCAAGGACGGAATCGTACACTCCCCCGCCTCGTCGCAGGCGCGACAGGAGCTATTCAGAGTCTGTCTCTCGCAGCAGGTCGCCCACTCCCGCTCGTCACCGTACCGACCGCTCGTACAGCGGCTCGGTTTCACGATCCCCACCGCCTCGACGCAGGCGAGCTACGTCATCAATGTCTCGTTCTCCATCGCCAAAGAGGAACGGGCGCACAAGGGACTCGCCGTCACGTTCGCCTACGCCTGCGCGCACAGCACGTAAGGGTCGCAGCCCTTCTGCGTCTCGTTCGCGCAGCCCGCCTCGCCGTAGGAACCGTAGTCCGAGCTACTCGTCGCGCTCGCGTAGCCCTGCGCCCAAGGGCAAGGCCCGTCAGTACAGCACATCTCCCTCACGGAGCCCGAGCCGGTCGCCACCGCCCAAACGCAGGTCTCCGGTCAGCCGCGACGACAGGAGCTCTCGTGGCGTCAAAGATGACCGATACTCACGCAGGCGTAACACCAGCTCGGTGGAGGCTTCACCGCCACCTAAGGCGAAAGCTAGCAGTGGAAGGCGCAGGAGTCCGTCTGTTAGCGTGTCGAGGAGCAGGAGCAGAAGCAGGAGCGAAAGCCCGGCGAGGAGAGAAGACGCAGGAAAGAGTCGGGCGAGGGCTAGCGATTACTTGTAAATATATGGGAGATGAGGAGTTTAGTGTAAAAAAGTACAGGGCTGAAGGATGCAAATTGGCCGTTTAGCGATGAGTGGTGGAAATAGGGAAATTGCCGGGCGCTGATAGGGCGGTGGGGCGAAGGTGATGAGGCGGGTTTCAGGGTTCAGAGCTCCGTGGAAGCGAGCGCCGGCTTCTAGAAGCTAGCGCTAGCGTGCAGAGCGAGTAGAAATTAATTCAGAGATAGCTTTGCTCGACCACATTCTTCCCGCATTCCTCGTGTATGAGGACTCGGCATGCGTAATCGACCTCGGATGATGGGGCAGCTGCTGATAAGTGATCACGGTATTAAGTTCAAGGCCCCTGGGCTTTCCCCGCGTCAGCGGCCTTATTGAGAATCAGCCACCGGGAACAACGGAGGTTGCTCCCATGCGTAGATCCCCACCGTCAGAGCTCCCTCTAACGTACTTAAACGCACTGATCGGCTGCCCCGCCATGTTTGTCCTCGTGTCCTCTATTCCCTTCTCCCTCCTTATACTGCTGGCTTTGTCCTAAGAAAGCCGCAGAAGCATCAGCAATGTTGGGCAAGATCCTTCCTGCAGTGGTACGTCTTTCTACCTCGTCGGCGACTGGAACCCCAGCTCATACGGCCCCCCGTTTGCTCTGGTCATACCACCGCGATTGACTTTCGACGAATTGGACCCCTTTTGCCGACAGCGAGCGCTGACGTTAGACCACACAACAGGCCCTCGGCGGCGGTGTCGCCCTCCTCTGGCCGGAGCTGTCGTGGCGCGTCGACACGCTCAAGCTCGTCACCGCAGACGTCGCGACCCTGCAGAGCGTCACGACCTTCAAGGAGCAGCAGATCAAGCACCAGGACCTCCTCAAGAACTGCGAGGATGTCATCGTGCTCGAGGACCGGGGCGTCGCGATCCTGAGCTGCGACCCGCAGCGCGATGCGTGGAATACGGTCATGGTGAGAGAACTCAACCCCCAATTGCCCTTCGGAGGGAGTCTTCAGGACAAGGAAGAAAGAAGATCATCTCATCTGCGAATTTCAAGCCCAATCTCCAGCAATTGGCTATGATTCTGCACCGCAAAGAGACGGATCACACGTACAACCGAGGAATAATTGAACCAAAAAAATGCTCACCCACCAATCTTTCTCTCCACCAGGGCACCTTCATCGACCCCTCGCAACCGGGCGCCATCTTCCAATGGTTCTACAGCGACCCGAGCGCGTTCCCGCAGCCGCTCGCGCTCGAAGGCTTCGGCGGGCGCGGCGGCGCCGACTTCCACCCGCTGGGCATCGAGTACCACGAGGACTCGTCGACGCTGCTCGTCGTCAACCACGCGTCGACGGGGCCGACGGTCGAGGTCTTCGACTACGTGCCGTGGGGCGGATTCGGGCGCGCGTCGGCGCAGCACCGCGCCAGCGTGGCGCACCCGGCCATCTGGACGCCCAACAGCGTGCACGCCCTCAACGCGACCAGCTTCCTGCTGACCAACGACCACGCCTTCCGCGCGCGCGAGCGCTTCGTGCTGCACAAGCTCGAGACGTACGCCGCGCTGCCGCTGGGCAACGTCGTGTACGTCACGCTCCCCGCCGAGCTGCCCGCCGCCGCCGAGGACGACAACGGCAACCGCATCCCCCTGGTTCTCGACGGCCCCGACGACGGTGTGAGCGTCACGACGGTCGCCAGCGGCATCCCCTTCGCCAACGGCGTCGCGCTGCTCAACCGCTCGACGCTGGCCGTCGCGTCGACCACCGGCCACAGCCTGAAGCTCTTCGACCTCTCGACCTCCGAAGCCGACGGCGCCGTCTCGCTGACGCACAGGACCGACGTCCGCGCCCCGGCCCTGCTCGACAACCTGTCCGTCGACGCGCAGGGCCGCCTGCTCGCCGCCGGCCACCCGCGCCCCGGCGCGCTGTCGGCCACCGTCGCCTTCCGCGCCTCCTGCCTGCAGCTGCGCGCCAAGGCGCAGGCCATCGCGCTGGTCGCCGAGCAGGAGGTCGAGAAGAAGCTGGGCGAGGACGAGGAGCAGCAGCCGCTGATGGACGAGATCGCCGACGCGACGACGAAGAAGACGGTCGAGGTCGTCATGGCCGAGGCCGAGAAGGCGCAGCTGGAGCGCTGCGCCGTCGAGTACGACCAGACGTCGCCCAGCTGGGTCGCCGAGCTGGTGTTCGACGAGCAGGGCGAGCCCGGCTGGAAGGAGGTGTATGTCGGAAGCGAGTTCGGCTCGAGCACCACTGCGGCGAGGGACACGAAGGAGGGCGTCATGCTGGTTGTTGGGTTGTACGAGAAGGGCGTGCTTGTTGCTAAGGAGTAGAGACAGGGAAGTGCGTGATGCCGTGTTTTTTTTTTGTGGGATTGCAAGATCGGGTCAGATGGCTGGAGCTGCAGTATATCACGGACGGTTAGAGATAGAATCGAATGTTTTGAGACCGAGCAGCTGCTTGTATATCAATGCGTGATGACGAGCGAACAGCACATTCCTTTGGACCGACCAAACCACTACAATAAGAAGTCAGCAACCCATCATCGGCCCCGCTTGAGAAACAAAGTTTCATTGATCTGAATCATCGCTATCCTCCGATCTGTTTGTATCTAAGCCAACCGCCACCGCCAGATGCTACCCCTCAAAACTCCCCCGAAAAAGAGAGAAGGGACCGCCATGGAGAAATCCCCAACACCCTTAAATCCAAATCCACGAGGAAATGAGCCAACCAATCAGTTACCCAAGCCAAGCATAATCTCCTGCAAATCCCTGGTCGTGAACTGCACGCGCGGCCTAGCGCCCGGACCATCGCCCAGTCTACGTCTGAGCCTCTCGCCGGAGTGCCAGTGCAGCACGCGGAGCATTCTCCTGTCTGCCTGGCCTAGACGGAGGCGACGCGTCCAAATTCCGCTGGGCTCGGTCAATTCGAGCTTGAGCCCGGTAGGATCAGGCCTGATGCGGTATCCGACGTTGCGTAGAGCGATCCTGAGGATCCTTTGAGAGGCCGTTCGACCCTGTGGGAAAGGAAAAACGACATCCAGATCAGTGTAGAAGTCGTGAACCAAATAAAAGGAAAAGAAAAAAAAAAAAAAACCAGGAAGTGATTATGGATGCAGAAAGGGAAATTGAAGGAGGGTATAGCATTTTTTGTCCGACTTTCGAGTATGTTCCTTTCTCTTAGTTCGTCCAGCGCAAGCTCGAATCCCATTTCACATCACCGTGCAGTTTTCTTCACTGACAATTATCTGATGTGGACCGCCCTCGACATCGTCGTCGTCGCCGTCCGGATTCATGTAGAAGCGTTGGGCCAGCTCGGCCAGCATTCCGCGCTGTGGAGACGTAGATCAGTGTCTTTCCTTTACTGATGAAAGAGGTAGAAACGGCTCTCTTAGGCGTGCCTCAAGTGCAGGCCAAGAGCGTCTGTAATACAGACAAAGAAAGTGTAGGCGGTGTCCGGCAAATGACGGATACTCACGGTGATGTAGTTTTCACGGCTTCCACCAGCGCGGTTGACGTCATTCTCTGACGTGATACGATATTCATCATGCATACGGCGGCGACTTGCAAGTCCATTGCGTGTGGCGCGCTCATCCTCGTCTTCATCGCCTTCGGGGACGGTGGTGGTGTCAACCTCATCGGCGGGCGGCTGAGAACGGGAAGGACGGGCACGGCGTAAGCGACCAAACGAGATGGACGAGAATTGGGAAGCGTCACCGGGGGTAACGCCAATGCCAAGGCGGGCATTCCGGCGAGCGCGGGCGTCGGGACTGAAGACCTTGACGGTGTGGTCGATGCCAGATACAGCAATCATGGGCTCGTAGGGATGGCCTAAAACAGTTAGAAGTATCAAAAGAAAAGAGGAAAGAGAGCTTGGGTACCTTGAACCACATTGACCACCTCTCCGTCGCCTTCGAGAATGTTGACGATTTGCATGGTCTTTTTGTCCCAGATGAAGAGGTGGCCTGAGTCACTACCGCTAACGACATACTCATCCTCCAAGCCAAAGAAGTTGACATCTTTGACGGTCTTCACGTTACAGTGACCACGGTACTGGCGAGTGTGCGGTAAGCAAGGCTTGTCCATCTCAACTTTCTCTTTCAGCCTCGAACGCTCGAAAGCAGAACGGAAGAGAATGCTGGTGGGTTCGTCGTCGTCATCATCATCTTCCTCGCTATCGTCTTCCGAGTTGTCGCCGTCATCGCCTGCATAATCATCGTCGTCATCCTCGTCATCATCTTGATCCTCTTGATGTTCAGTGATGATCTCACTGAGCTCCTCTAGAGGCAACTGCTCGCCGTCACTCTCCATTGCCTCGCCATAATCCGCAGTTTCTCCGTTTCCGGAAGCTGCTTCCCTGGTGCGGCGGACAAGACGAGCGCTTTCCACAACCTCCTCGTCTTCATCAGGGTCGATGGTCTGCCAAGCTCTGCGAATCCGGGCTTCGTCTTGTCGTATATTCGTATCGCCCCTTCCCAGACCACCGAAAGCGCGGTCTACGAATGCAAAGTCGACACTCTGGCCGGCGTTCATCAGAACTCCCCTACCAACCTTGAATCCCCAGAACCTGAGAGCAGTCTTCCGGTCTTGTGCACCGATAGCCTCAGGAGCAGAGCTGCCGCCTTCAGCGCTATGAGAGGCTGGGACAACTGCGCTCGATAAGTCTGCAAAAGGTATCTTAAGTGCCTGTGCGAACGCAATGACGGCCGCTTTCTCAGAGGAGAAGGCGACGCGATTTTGGTCTGTCTCAAAAGGCGAAGACTCAATGTTGATGATTGGTGTGTCGCTGGCTAATTCAAGTAGATAAGGAATAAGAACCTCATCGATAGCATCGATGCCAGAGTCTCTAGGGACAGGGTAACGGGGGTGAGTGCGAGTCACATCCGAAGGCCTGGTGAACCCTTCTAGCAATGCTCCAACGCCACTATCCAACCAAAGTAGAATAGCCTTTAGGAAGTCATATCCAAAGTGTTCGTGGCGGGGTATCTCATGGGCTTCACGAGGAGCCGGTACGATCTTCTCGAAGTTGGCTAGTGCGGTACTGGTGTTGCCACCAGCTGTGCGTAGCCTTCCACCAAGCACTCTAGACAGCGTTCCAGCGGCCTGGACAAAGCGCCTGGCTGATCCACGTCTCTCTCGCAGGTTGTTTTGGAACCTCACATCGACGTCCAGAGGATTGACTGGGTAGCGCCAGTCGCGAGAGATCTCGTCCATCTGTGGTAAGAAGGAAGCAGCGTAGCCAAGGACTGTTGTCAAGGGAACGGCGTAGCCGGTAGGGTCGGAGTCTGAGACAGAGCCGCGAGTGCCCAGCGTGAAGAGGTTCTTGCGCATAGCAACTACATTCTTGGCGATGCGGAAGCTTTGCTTCTGAGCTTCAGGAAGGACAGCCTCGCGGGCTTCTGAAATAGGGCTGCGTGCATGAGGGGGGTCGATGGGGATCTCTTCGCGTTGGCCATTCTCATAGTGGACCATGAGCGACATTTCCTCGTCCTCCTCCGCCGAACCATCGCCAGTTCGTGGTCTCGATCCAGCCCGTTCTGTACTCTCTTGAGACACTCCCGTTCTGGCTCTCTTCCTCTTGCGGTCCTTCGACTCCTTCGCCCGACTGCTAGCCCTAGTAGACTTCGGAGTGGTCTCATCTTCTTGCTCAGCAGCGTCGGGGCTGTGAACAAGATCAAAGCTGTAAATCAATTCTCCTGACCAACTCACGATCATCTCGTTCGGATTATGGTCGCTGATCTTGCAGGCGGTGATGTGACCACTGTCTGTACGCTTCATGCGCTTCTGGCCATTAGGCGCAAACTTCCGAACGCATTGAGTAGCCTGCCTCATTAGCTCATCGTCGTGCTCGGAGAGCTTTCCCGGAGATAGCGGGGCGCCCCTCTCACGAAGCTTGTCACGGCCCGTCATACGCCGATCGTGCAAAAAGCAGTGCAGGTGAGCACCTCCTAGCGCAATGTAATGAGGCTGACTGGGCGAGCATGAGATTGTATTCAAATCGAGGTGGTAACGCTTGTAGGAGATAAGAGGTGGCGGAACGTTATCGTCGTTGGAGGTGCGCCTGGCTAATGAGCTGGATGCTGGATAGTTGGACGCAGGTTGGCGGATATCCCATTGCCGCACTTCGCCATCTTCGGAGCATGTCAGGAAGAGCCAAGGCGAGGATTCGGTGACAATTCTCTTGACCCTATCGCTGTGCGAACGGAAGACCTTGCAATTCGCAGAATTATCGCTGAGGTAGCGAACGCCATCATACACCGTATTCAGTCCCCTGGCGCGACCAGAAACGTTGGACGGCGCGGAAGGAACGGTAGAGCTTCCAGCATATTCGATATCGAAAATACGGACTTCGGCGTCTCCGGCAGCGGTCACGATTGTACGATCATTGGTGAAGGGCATGAACTTGACCGAGAAAATGTTGGCGCGGTGTCCGGTGGATATGGTCGTGGTGAAGTCGAATTGCTTATCGGGAGACTGGGGCATGTAGGAATGGATGTTGACGTGCTGGTCATCCGAGCCTGAGGCGAGCAGCTGGCCGGATTTGGACCAACTATGAGGAATCAAACGTCAGCAAGGCGGGGTCGGCTGGGTTTAGGGAGTTGTTCTCACCAAAGGGCGTTGACGCAGCCCGAGTGGCCCGAGAGCTCGTTGACAATGTCTAGATCGCGGATCCATTGCTTGTCGCCGTAGATGTCGCGCACGCGTTCGTACTTGGTGTCGCGCAGGCCGAGCTCGCGATTGAGCAGCTTGCTGTAGAGAGGGTACTTCATGCTGGAGGGCCGCGCAGCGGCTCGGAATGCAAATCGAGGGCAAGAACAAGGGCGGCCTGGTGATCGGCGCGGAGTGACGAGCAGGGCAAGCCAGTGGCGGAAGCGTCGCTCGGTCGAACGGTCTGGAGCTCGTTTGGAGTGGCGCGGAAGCTCAATCCGGAAGGAAACTGGTGTCGCGGTGCTGGAGACGCATCGCTAGGCGCACCGGCGAGCTGGATCCTTTGCAGACGGCGGACGGTGGAGCTGACGGAGCGAGCAAGCACAAGAGGGTCGCAGGCGCAGGCGAGGAAGAGAGTGCGAGCAACTGACGCAACGCCTCCAGGCAGGCCGCCGCGTCTTATCGATAAGAACCGCGACGGGCCCACCCTTCGGTTCTGCAGCCGACGCACCCGGCGAGCCCTCACTTCTGCACCCACATCCAATCTCCCTCTCACCGCTGGTCTGCGCCAGGTGAGAGTCTTATCATCATTCAACTTAGCACTCCGCAAGTCATGGCTCTGCATGTAGTCTTCCGTCATCGTCGTCATCCTTCCGTCCGTTCCATGCGCCTCAACACGTGAAAACAAAGCTAGCAGGCACTGCCCTGATCTTCAGTCGTTGCGAGTCATGATGCTTTCTATCTGTCTACCAGAGTTTGCACCCTTTCTGCACTATACCTACGCAACCAGTTCTAATGAAATTTCTTTGACGCAGAATGAACAGCCATGAACTTTGAACCATCGCCACCCTCCGACTTGTTGCTGTTCTTGACGACGCCGCACTATGTTCAGTGCTGGCGGAAGCCTTTGAAATCATCACACTTTTCCTGTGCCTCCTCTCAGTGACTTTTTCCGAGTTGTACCCGTGCAACTTTCCCTTTTCTAGCATGTAAGCCTCGTTTCGCTCGCGAACTGGCTGTCCCCTCGGCGTCTTTTCGAGATGTTTTGCCAAAGCAGCGTACCTTCAGTCGGAAAGCTCGTAGAAGTTGTCACGACGCCACGTGTACCAGTTCTCGCGCGCGTCTTTGTAGTTAGTAGTACTCATGAAGGAGTAGTACCAGGTAGATTGGCCATGGCAGACTCCCTTTCTGTGACAATCCCTGTCCCAGTTCTTGATTTGGTCATGGTACCAGTAGTACCAGTCGGCATTCTTGGGTGCGCCGGGCTCGGTCTTAGCCATGCAAACCAGACAAAGACCATTGAAGTAACCTTTCACTTTGTCGATGGTATCATCAACAACGCCTTCGCAATCGATCCTACAATCGAGACAAGGCTCGTGCTCCGACTCGTACTTGAAGGCTTTCAGCCGGTCAAGAAGACCGGCAACGCTCGTCTGTGAGAAGGTGCGCTCGAGCGGCCAGACGTTGACATCGAGCAAAGCTTTCTGGTATAGGAAAAGAGTCTTCTCTTTGCAGTCACAACTGCCACTCTCGAGCGGATTTTCGATCGGACTCCAAAGTTCGTCATGCATCACGCCCTTAAGACGGCCTCTGGCGCTGTTGAGCTGTTCTGTCATGTTGTCAGCAAAGACATCCCATGCTCAACAATGGATGTACTTACGAATGATACGCGGAGGAAGATGCAAGTCTCTGTGAGTGGTTGGATTGAACTCGGTGATGTGCGATGTCGAGTTGTAGACGAGCCATTTCGTCGCCGCTGCGAATCCTGGCGCATGGTCGAAGGCCCAGCACGGATACAGAATCATCTGTGCGAGTTTGCCGCTGCGGATGCCCCTTGACAGGTTGCCCGTTGACTTGTCCAAGTCACGTCCTTTGCCATTCTTGTCCCACCATTGCTTGAACCAGTCTCTAAACCATTTGATCAGACTCTCTCTCTTAAGACCCCATATATCTCCCGCTCGGACAAGGCTCTAAACCACCGCAATGTCCGCGTTGAGGCACTCCTCGGTCATGGGCACGCCGTGGAAGGCGTGGAACCAGATCTCCATGGCCAAATTCATGATCCAGTCGTTCTCTTTCAGCTCCACAGGGTTGGCCGTGGACTCCTTCCAGCCGCCGCCGAGCATCTTGTCGAAGGGGGCAGAGTTGGCGCGCAAGACGGCTTTCGAAACGGCATAGTCGGTGACGCACTTGATGGGGGGACGCTGGCCCGGTGCCGAGCGGACGGGCTCATACTCGTAAACGCGGACGATGAGGTCAGGATCGGGAGCAATTTCGACTCTGCTGTGCGGGTAGTTGGTGACATGCGCCTCGGGGGGTGAGGATGACGACGCCATGGCGGGCGGGCTGCGCGCAGTGCGGACGTCGGGCACCGTGCTGTGAATGTCCGGCGCAACTTGGTGTGGTGAGCCGAACGCAAAGTGAACCGCTCGTGAGGCGGTGCTGAGGTTGTCGTTGGAGGAGGAAGAATGGTCGGAAGCCGGCAAGGTAAGATTTTTATAGCCGGCAGCGTCACCCGACTGAGGAAGGCAGCTACTGATCGCGAAGCAGGTGCGCCTTTTGATGGAAAAGTGCGGGAAGAAAAAGAAATTGGTAGGGTGAGGTCGTAAGCAAGAGGGTGGTCGCGCCGTACCATTGACATGGGTTCTGGTGAGCTGCGAAGGCGACGTGCGCGTCCACCTCTTCAATTTATAGATTGTATGCACTACTAAGATCGAGGCCATGGGGTCATATCGGTTGAGTCTAAGACGAAGGAGTACACGTTGGCGCCAGTCTACAGTCGAGCTCCACCGGTGAGGTGAGGTGAGGTCGTCACTCAGCCTCACCTCTCCAGAAAGACATCACCAAACCAGCATCGCCATGCGCGAACAGAAGCAGCGAGATAATAGCATTATCGGAATTAAGAAATACGATGAGTGCTACGATAGGTTTCAGGCAGCGTGAATAGCGCTAGCCTTGCCGTAGTAGTGCGCATGAAAGGAAAAATTATATCCCCAAGGAGCAAGCGCAGTAGGAAAAAAAAAGATATGCCATTGGGTGCGCACCCCGAATCGAACTGAGGACCAATGGACTTGAATGTAGAAGCTGACCACTTGCAATCCGGATATAGCCCTGCTACGGACCTCCACAAGGATTACCACTCGGTTCAAGCTCCTACGCGCCTTTCGCTTGGCGGCAGGATGGCCTATCACTAGACCACCGTGCCGTGCTACATGAAGACGGCTACACGGCAAGCCGGCCTGTCTCTTGATGTTACAGGGAATGCTGGCTTGTTACTTTTATATACCCCAGAAAAATGCTCTTGCCCCAACGCGCGACCGTGTCGGCTTTGACGCGCCCGCAGCTGCCTACATGCACTGGTACCTGACAAAGCTGACGGCTCTTCATTGGATGTCTCGCCACGTAGCTCACTCACCGTTCCTCTTCCCAGTGTCGTGTGGAAAGACCATGAAAGGCACAGAACAAGTGCATTCACAGTAAATGACGCTCTGAAGAACAAAGTATGCCAATGGTGGCTGTGAGTGTATTATTGTACTCCGCAACCTTTGACGCACCGTATCGAGCTACGAGAACCCGAATATGAATCTGCCCAGAGGCTACTCACCATTACTCCAGCAAGCCACTGGAGCTGTAAGCTGAATTCTTT
Source organism: Lasiodiplodia gonubiensis (assembly GCA_009829795.1). Lineage (NCBI taxonomy): Eukaryota > Fungi > Ascomycota > Dothideomycetes > Botryosphaeriales > Botryosphaeriaceae > Lasiodiplodia > Lasiodiplodia gonubiensis. The sequence goes on along the minus strand of RHKH01000016.1, from coordinate 64,981 downwards.
GGTGTGCTTCTTTGTTTACTCCTCTCTTCTTCTTTCTGCACCGGATGTAGTGTGAGTTGTCAGAATATAAGGCCCGATGTCCACAATGAATTGTGCGAGGCGTCTCACTTCTGCAGTTCGACAAAAGCTGAGTGGCGTGGGGAAAGCATGAAAGAAACAAGGCCTTTCTCCCACGGGGAATTCCAACAGAGAAAGATGTAAAAATTGCAAGTGTAGAGGCAGGGACGTTTGATTGACGGTGAAGCCCTAGCTTTTAAAATACACTCGGAGATGCGGACGGAAATACTAACACATTCCGCTGGACTGTGAGCGATCCAGGAGTGATGGTTTGTGAGCCCCCTTGGGCTGCAGTATATGAGTAAAGATTGTAACAGAAAGGTCGGCGTGCCCTTCATCGCCCCGTTGGAGATATTGAACTTATCCTACATAAGTAATTGAATTAGATACGCCCTAGTGTAGTCTAGATCATGCAAAAAGCATCCCCCATGGACTTTGTCAGTAGAATGCCGGTTCGTTTCAATAGAAAATTCTTCTACTGCCGATCGTGGTACCAAAGCTGATTGTAGTACAAACGGGTTGTGGTACGGAAAGTCGAGTGTAGTACAAAGCTATTCCCCAATGGAATTGTTAAATGCACGATAAGGGTGGGAAACAGGCGGCATGTCCGCGCCACTCGTGGCCTGGAACTCAATTGAAAGTAAACATGCCGACAAAGTAGAGTGGTAAGAATGCCTGCGATGAGCGAAGGGATCAAGTGGGCCGACTTGGACCAGAAAGGGAAGAAGGTGCGGGAGCACCCGCCTGCACAGCTGCCCGGGAAGCTCGCTAAGACACGTGGTTTCCTTGCACACGACGACAACGCTGTCCTCTGCCTCTCCGCTCTGCACCCAACGCAACCGTCCGTGTCTTATCACTCGCCACGCCACCTTGATCGGCGAGGGACCACTTCCGATGGGCGCTTCAGCAGATGGCGTGCGCAGTGGACTATGAACACGCAAAATTTCTCCATCGCCTTCTTGCCTGTTTGCCTGCATTCCATATCGTGGAAAATTCACCCGAAAAGGTCCATGGCTCGTCCCAAACCGCCGTCGAGGCGCCCGATCCCCCGACATCGCCTTCTCGTTTGTAAACACAGCTCATCCGACCATGCCATGCCGATGTGCGCTGCTTTGTTTTGAAGATCGCATTTCTCACTTCACAAAGCGACTGTGTTAAGATGTAAAATCCTGCCGGTTCTCCTGGACGACGAGCCTTGTCCGGCTCCACTCGTACCGGAACTTTTGGGTTGCTCCTCCAGCGCACACCCGTCCTTTCGTTTTTGTCAATCCTTCGGCTTTCCGCTTTCGTTGGAAAATCCTGTCGTTTCTGATCCAACATCTGTAGGTAACTTTTGATTGGACTGGTGCTAATAGCAGGTGGAGATGATCTTACGGGGTCTCGCTGGAGGCCTGTTGGTGCCACTCGTGGCCGCCGCCGCCCTCCGGCCCAGACAAGATGAAGACACTCACCCTTACCGAATTCTTCAGATCGACGTTCAAGCCAGAGTATTGCTGCAACCCATCGTTGTCGACACTTTCGTGCGGCGACCAACCGAACTAGCTGTCTTTCCCGGTCTTACCATCCCTGTCACTGACGCCCCAACCCTTGTTGATACCACCGTTACCGGGACCACCATAACCCACATTACCTCGTACCGGACAATTGTTACGAAAAGACCGGAGGGTACGCACTCTCCGCCCCCTACCGGCTCCTCGACACTTCCAAATGCGACCTTCATCCTGCCAAGCGCAACCTTCCCGCCTTCTGTTTCGATTTTTCCCACACGCCTGCCATTACCTAGCTCAATTATTTCCGCGAGCGATGACTCGTCCGATTTTACGTTCAGTTTCTCTGAGGATGAACTCACCGTATCTCAACTGCCTTGGTCCGTATCGTCATCTTCTACGTCGTCGTCTACGACTGTTTCTGAGGTTTCATCTAGCGGCGTGGAACCATCTGAAATTTTAATTACCGTGGAAAGCTCTTCAACTTCTAAGGTCTCATCCAGCTTGAGACCATTCCCGACTTTGACGTCATCATCAACGCCTTCTACATCGTCGTCTACGACCAAAACTTCGACGTCATCATCTACCACATCATCCAGGACTTCCTCCAGCGCGCGGTCATCTTCAAGTTCTACGTCATCATCAACTTCGACTTCTAAGACATCATCTTCAAAATCGTCGACTTCGGCGTCGTCTTCTGTCTCTTTATCGTCGACTGCTGGCCAGCTTCCACCAGGAGAGGGTCATTTGGCTCCGCCGAGCACGCGTTCATCGTCCAGTTCTCGTGTGTCAACATCCACTTCTAGCCGGCTCACATCTACTTCCAGCCGGCTTACATCTTCCTCCAGCCAGCTCACATCCTCTTCCAGCCGGCTCACATCCTCTTCCAGCCGGCTCACATCTTCCTCCAGCAGGCTTCCACCAGCAGCCACTGCCCTGTTCCCGTCGCGTAGTAGTGAAGCTCCACCAGCGGGAAGCGATGTGTCAACTTCAGCATCCAGCGAGCTTTCAACGACGGAGACTAATGTCTTCGGATCGAGTAGGACTGCGCTTCCACCGCCCATGTCTGCTTTATTCCCGCAATCCGGCAGGAACAGTGAGCTTCCACCCGCAGTGACCAATTTATTCCCGTCGAACAATGGAGAGCTCTCATCTACCGAGGGCGAGCAGTCACTGTCTACCTCTAATGAGCTTCCAACCGACACTACAACAGTCTCCAGTGAAACATCCTCGCTGGAAGGTGCACCGACAGAATCTTCTTCAAGCAATTCGCTCGAAGATTTCAGCATCATCGTTCAAGAAAGCACGACGACCGAATCAACCCAAGAAAGCCTTCCGCTTGAAACTACATCAAGCAATTCGCTGGAAAATTTCAGCTTCATTATTGGAGAGACGAGTACTTCGATCTCGATCGAACCTACGACCAGCGTCGAGGGTTTCGATATAACCATTAACCCGTCGACCAGTGTTGAAGGATTTGACATAACCATAAACCCTTCAACTAGTACCGAGGGTTTCGACGTTACGATTGAGCCGTCAACCAGTACGGAGGGGTTTGAAATAACCGTTAATCCGTCTACCAGCACTGAGGGATTTGACATAACCATCAACCCGTCAACCAGTAGCGAGGGGTTTGACATAACAATTAATCCGTCGGATCTCTCTAATGTCTTGTCCTTACCAGCGACATCTCTACCCAGCATCGAATCCAGCACGGCTAGCTTGACTGAGCCTGGCAGTTCTTCAAGTTCTCAGGAGTTGTTTTCAGTCATTATCTCGAGCATAACTGAATTGGTCAACAGCTTGCCAATGGTTACAGCTCTTTTCCCCAATCCTGGCAGCTCAACCAGCAGCTCTTTGGCCAATACAGCTGGTTCTAGTGGTTTGTTCAGCTCCTTTGGCCCCTTGTCGTCTTTAGGACCGAGTGCGACCCTCTCCGTTAGTCTGAGTGGTCTTTCCCAGAGTACAGGTAGCTCTTCGATCCAACAGCCAACATTCAGCTCAAATGGGTTGCCTAGTCTATCGAGTGTCCTTTCAGGCCCTGGAATATCTGTTATGTCAAGCAGCTTCACAAGCCCCTCTCCAGCCGTTGGATTGTCCGCGTCCTTGGGGTTGTCTGCTTCCTTGGGAATTGGACTCAGCACACTCAGCTCAAGATCCTCAAGCCTCCCTGCCGTGGGCTTGTCCAGCACTTCGCGGGTTGCTCTCAGTTCGAGCAGCATCCCAGGATCGGTATTGTCTCCTGTGTCCTCCTCCTCCTCCCTCGTAATTCTTGGATCCAGCTTGCTGAATTTGCCAACCAATCTTGCCCCTGGACTTTCTTCCCTGAGTTCCCAGGGATCTTCTGCAGGATTGCCATCTGTTAGCTTTTCAGGGTCGGCATCTATTGGCTCGCAGGCCAGTATTAATCCCGTCTTGAGCAGCTCTGGACTTGCACTCTCTGGATCGGTTACACTTAGCAGGATTTCTCTCAGTAGCGTCCTACCCAGTGCGGTGCCTTCGATCAGCAGCTATGTCTCCAGTATCAGTCCCTCATTGAGCAGCTTTGTTGCCAGCAGTGTCTCTCTCGGCTCCTTAGGGCCTTCTCTTAGCAACTCTGGTGTCCTTAGCACCGCCAGTAGTGTGCCATTCAGCCTCCCAATGGTCACAAATCTTATCCCCGGATTGGGCAGCAGCACTCCATCCAGCATCGCTTCTGCGTTCTCTTTGAGCAGCTTCTCTCCTGGCAGCAGTGTCTCAAACGTTTTGTCGAGGTCACTACTGTCAAATAGCCTTTCTGTTAGCAGCCCGCTGGTTAGTTCACCCACTCTTTCGGCAAGTAGCTTTGTTTTAGGCAGCAGCGGCTTCTCAAGCGTACTATCTGTACCATCTTCGCTGGCCAGCTTCTCCCAAAGTGGCGCGCAATCCCTCCCATCAGGTTTTTCGACTATTATCTCCGGATCGAGTTTCAGTCCTCAATCCTCCGTCTTCAGCAGCGCAATCGCAAGCGGTACCGCCCCTCTGAGCAGTGCTCAGCAATCACTCTTATCGAGCGGGATTGTCTCGGGAAGTATTAGTGTCGGGTCCGGTTCTGGTATTCCTTCAAGTCTTCTGTCTCCCACGGCGCCAAGTGCCGCATCTCTTAGTTCTCTGCAAGGGATTTCATCACCAGGGATCCTGTCCAGCCTCTCTTCCGTCTTATTCGGCACAAGTGCAAGCTCTATTCAGTCACTCGCGTCTCCAAGCATCGGCTCTACGCTCTCGCCGTCGTCCGTCCCGACTTCACCAGGCTTCTCACAGTCTCTATCCGTCGGCGTCTCCATCGGAGTTTCCATTCCTGGTTTGAGTTCACCGAGCTCTGCGAGTCTGTTATCAGGATCTGGTTCTCAGTTGTTGATCAATCCAAGCATGATTCCGAGCGCCTTGGTGCCTGGCCAATCCTCGAGCAGCGGATTACCATCATCAGGGAGCCTGACTCCACCGTCGCTTTCGGCGCCTTCACTTTCTTTACCATCGCTCTCCTCGCCATCACCTTCTTTACCGTCACTTTCTCTACCGTCATTTTCCTTGCCTTCGGTCTCGCTGTCAGTTTCAGCGCCGTCGATTTCCCCGCCTACCGTTTCGCTACCGCCTATCTCCCTGTCCCAGTCCGTTTCCTTAGGTACACTCCCATCGATATCGCTTCCTTCCATCTCACAACCATCCGGATCGTTGCCGTCTTTTTCGGGGCTTTCTTTGCTGACGTCGGGCTCACTTCCATCTGTTCCCTTGTCATCCATCCCGCTGCCATCCGTCTCTCAGCTACTAAGCTCCCCGTCATTGGGCTCACAACTGTCCAGCGTGCAGCTGTCAGCCTCACTGCCACCAATTTCACAACCATCGGGCTCACAGCAGTCATTCTCGCTGCCAACACTTTCAGGAATATCACTTTCGCAGCAGTCGCTCTCATTGGCAGTTTCTCTTTCGCTTCCTTCAGCTTCGCTCGGTTCTATTTCACTGCCATCGCCTTCATTACCATCAGTTTCGCTTTCCTTGGCTTCAATTTCATCGGCTTCACTTCCCTTGACTTCACTTCCATCGGCTTCGCTTCCACCACCTCTGTCAGCTTTGCTGCCCTCAGTCTCGCTGCCATCCGGCCCTCTGCTGTCTGGTTCGTCAATCGTCTTGCCATCAATATCAGTGGGAACAGACTTTCTCGGATCGCTTTCCCTTTCGGTCAGCATTCCGGTACCAACACTTCCGACGCCTACCTTGCCCAGGGTCACTGGATCGCTCAGCGTGCCATCTCTTACTCTGCCAACTATCACCGGACCTCCACTTTCTATTCCACTCGAATCACTGGGCCCACAGCTCTCTTCGGCACTTTCGCAGATTGGAGGCTTGACGAGTATCCTTCCGCCCCCGATAATTTCTACGCTTGTTTCCAATATTTTGGGGATAACCTCGGCCTTACCGACTAGCATTCCAGTGGATAGCCTCTTATCGCAGATTTTGGGCATAACCTCAGCGTTGCCGACTAGTATTCCAGTGGACAGCCTCTTATCGCAGGTTCTAGGGATAACGTCGGCGTTGCCGACTAATATTCCAGTGGATAGCCTGTTATCCCAAGTTTTGGGTATCACTACGGCGTTGCCAACTAGTCTTCCAGTGGAAAGCCTCTTGTCTCAGATTTTAGGTATCACTACGGCGTTGCCCACTAATCTCCCGGTCAATAGCCTCTTGTCTCAAGTACTGGGCATAACCACGGCATTACCGACCAGTATTCCAGTTGAGTCTTTGGTCTCCCAACTTCTCGGTATTACCACCGCATTGTCAGGTCTGCCAACGGATGTCCCGATCCAGTCTTTGGTTTCCCAGATCCTTGGGATTACCACTGCTTTGCCTTCCGTCCCAGTCGAATCTTTGGTATCGCAACTTCTGGGGGTTACCTCAGCATTGCCCACGAATGTTCCGGTGGATAGCCTCTTGTCCCAGGTCTTGGGGATCACCTCGGCGTTACCTACGAATATTCCAATTCAGTCGCTTGTATCGCAACTGCTAGGTGTTACCTCTGCATTACCCACGAGTGTTCCGGTCGACTCTTTGGTATCTCAACTTTTGGGAATTACCTCCGCATTGCCCACTAATCTTCCCATCGAGACTCTACTATCTCAAATTCTTGGGATTACAAGTGCTTTACCGTCTTTGCCCACAGATCTCCCGGTCAACTCTCTAGTATCTCAACTTCTGGGAATTACGACGGCCTTACCCACAAACGTCCCGGTCGACTCGCTTGTCTCACAACTGCTTGGAATCACTACGGCATTGCCTACAAATGTTCCCGTGGATTCGCTCGTATCGCAACTCTTTGGAATTACCACGGCGTTGCCCACCAATCTCCCAGTCGATTCGCTCGTTTCACAGATTCTGGGAATTACTACCGCGTTGCCGTCTTTGCCCACAGATCTCCCTGTCAATTCGCTTGTCTCCCAAATTCTGGGCATTACTAGCGCGTTGCCCACGAATGTCCCTGTCGAGTCTCTGGTATCCCAACTTCTGGGCATTACCTCGGCGCTTCAATCTTTGCCTACGAGTGTCCCTGTCGACTCACTCGTGTCACAACTGCTCGGAATCACAAGTGGGTTGCCGACCAACCTTCCGGTCGGTACTCTCCTTTCTCAGATCCTGGACATCACCACAGCATTGCCACCGCTCGCAACCAACGTTCCGGTAGAAGCTCTGGTCTCACAAATCCTTGGGATTACTACCGCATTACCACTTCCTACGAATATTCCGATAGATTCGTTGATTTCCCAGGTACTTGGAATTACATCAGTGTTGCCTGATCTTTCTCTGTCACTGTCGCTTCCAACCAACGTTCCCCTGGACTCACTCCTATCCGGTGTCTTGCCGAGCCTCAGCCTTCCGATTTCTCTTCCCAATGGCCTACCAACAAATCTCCCAGTAGACTCGTTGGTTTCCCAACTCCTGGGAATTACTTCCGCTTTGCCGTCGCTGTCTCTACCATTGCCAACGCCATCCATCTCTCTGGCGCTGCCAAGTCTCACTCTCCCTCTGACGCTGCCGAACGGTCTGCCAACGAGCATTCCTTTGGACTCGGTAATCTCGGACTTGCTCGGCATCCAGACTCTACTACCAAGTCTTACAATCCCTCTCTCCCTTCCAAATGGGCTGCCTACAGGTATTCCGCTCAGCGAGATCATCTCAGATGTGTTGGGGCTCACCACGGTTTTGCCTGGTCTATCACTTCCTCTACCAAGCATTTCGATTCCACTTACTCTACCAAACGGTTTACCGACAGACATACCTTTGAACTCTCTGGTCTCAGATATACTGGGAATCACGTCTCTGTTACCGCCTCTTTCCCTTCCACTGAGTGTCTTACCGACCGGCGTGCCTGTTGACTCTTTGGTGTCGAATCTGCTTGGTATCACGTCACTTTTGCCTGGTCTCTCGCTGTCGCTGTCGCTTCCCCTCACGCTACCAACCCAGCTGCCCTTACCGAGCGGTCTTGTTCCGGTCGATTCTTTGGTGTCGAACCTTCTTGGGGTCACCACTGCTCTCCCGAGTCTGCCTTTGACACTGCCAACAGATCTACCGGTTCAGTCACTCGTGTCTGAGCTTTTAGGGATCACGAGTGTTTTACCAAGTCTACCGCTAACGTTGCCAACGAATGTCCCCGCTGACTCACTCGTATCTGGTATCTTAGGGGTCTTGACTGGACTCCCCAGTCTCTCTTTGGCGTTACCGACGAACGTCCCTCTCAACTCGTTGGTTTCGGAGATTCTGAATATCGGAACTGCTCTTCCAACGAATGTTCCACTCAACACGATCCTCTCGGAGCTTTTGGGGATTACGACAGCTCTACTCAGCCTGCCTCTTCCCACAAATCTGCCACTGGATCCACTTATCTCAGAACTTCTTGGAATCACTACTGCACTTCCGAGTCTCTCACTCCCGCTTTCATTGCCTACAGACCCTGGTCAGCTGGTGTCCGAGCTATTAAACATTGGATCCGCTCTTCCTACGAACCTGCCACTAGACTCCCTTATTTCGGATGTTCTTGCAATCACCAGTCTGCTTCCCGGACTCTCGTTATCGGTCTCATTGCCGCTCTCATTGCCGACGAATTTGGCCCCCGATTCACTGGTGTCAGAGCTACTCAATATTGGAACAGCTCTCCCTAGCGTATCTCTCCCCAGTTTACCTCTTCCCAGTTTGTCTCTCCCTAGCCTATCTCTCCCTAGTTTGTCTCTCCCTAGTCTATCTCTCCCCATCTCACTACCGACAAACTTGCCCGTGGAGTCGGCCTTGTCAGAGCTTTTGGGCATCACGAGCGCTCTTCCCAGCCTTTCCCTCCCACTGTCCCTGCCTACGGATTTGTCGCCTAGCCAGCTCGTATCTCAGCTTTTGGGACTTACGTCTGCGCTTCCCAGTGGATTGCCGGTCCAATCACTTGTTTCGGAGATTTTGGGTATCGCCACGAATGTTCCCAGCCTCTTGCCAACTAGTGTCCCGGTGGACTCGCTCGTATCGCAGCTTTTGGGACTTTCTACTGCGCTTCCAAGCCTTTCTCTCCCGACCAATGTCCCGGTGGACTCGCTCGTGTCACAGATTTTGGGACTTCCCACTGCGCTTCCAAGTCTTTCGCTGCCGGTCAGTCTCCCTACGGACTTGCCAGTCAATTCAATTGTCTCAGACCTTTTGGGCATCACTACGGTTTTGCCGGGGATTTCTCTTCCTTTCTCGCTGCCCACTAATGCCCCGGTTGAAACGCTTGTGTCGGAGTTGCTGGGCGTCGTCACCGCTCTTCCGAGTCTACCGTCGAACTTGGCAGTTAGCTCGCTCGTGTCAGAGCTGCTTGGAATTGCCACCGCTCTGCCTAGCATCTCTCTTCCGCTGCCAAGCGTGTCTTTGAGTATTCCTCTCAGCCTTTCGCTAGCGCTGCCAAGCGACCTTCCGGTAGAATCAGTGGTGTCGAACTTGCTGGGGAGCTTGCCGACCAATGTGCCCCTTCAGTCGGCCTTGTCAGACCTACTTGGACCGCTTCCGACGAATGTACCTCTGGAGTCGGCTGTATCTGAGTTGCTGGGGTCCCTTCCGGTATCCGAGTTGCTCGGTGCTACAAGTCTCTTGGGCAATTTGCCCTCCGGACTTCCAACTAACGTCGAGTCGGCTCTTTCAAACCTATTTGGAGCCACGAGCGTCTTGGAGGCTCTCTCACTCCCTACGAACCTTCTCCCTCCGCTTCCTGTAACCAACATCATTATTCTCCCAACAACAGCCGGGCTACCGTCGCTTCAAATAAGCTTGCCTCCTCTTCCCACCGACGCTCCGGGCTTGTCAAGCGCACTGGGTGGCATCGAAAGCGCTCTCGGTGGCGTCGAAAGTGGTCTGAACAGTGTCCTGCAAACAGTTCCTGCTATTGCGAGCGGTCTTTTGTCAAACGTGGAGAGTATTCTTCAAAGTTTGTTGCCTACCGATCCCGGTGGAGCGCTTTCAGCTATTCAAACCCTCCTCCCAAGTATTGGTCTCCCAACTGCCAGCCTTCCATCTCTCGGTCTTCCCACTATTGGATTGCCTTCGCTTGGCCTTCCCACTATTGAATTGCCTTCGCTTGGTCTTCCCACTGCTGGACTGCCTTCCCTGAGTCTTGGGATTCCATCGCTGAGCCTGCCGTCGGTGGAATTGCCATCTATCAGCCTTCCCTCAATTGGGCTTCCGTCTCTTGGGCTGCCTTCCCTTGGTGTTCCCGGACCAAGCCAAGGCCTTCCAGGGTTGCCTCCAATTGGAGTACCCTCTGAGTTGCCGGTTCTGAGCGATATCTCTGTGCTTCAAAGCATCCTGCCATCTGCCCCTGCGCAATTGACGTCCCTCATCAGCGACCTTGGATCTCTGCCCACTGCTCTTCTCAGTAACCCTGCCGCGCTGCCATCGCTTCTCTCGGAGATCGGTAACGTTGGTATCATCCTACCAAGTTCAGTAGCGCCGATTATTTCGAATCTGCTCTCGGATGTGCTCCAGCCACCGACCGGTATTCCGGGCATCGGATCCATATCCGGCCTCCCACTCAGCTTGCCATCCGGACTTCCCAGCGGATTACCATCAGAGCTTCCGCCACTGCTGCCCAGCTTGCCGATACCCTCGAATCCGGGTGATATTGTCTCTGTACTCAACTCGGTGCTGCCGAGCCTGGGCATCCCCCTCCCGACAAATCCGGCACAAGTTCCGGGGGTGCTTTCTTCGGTTCTTGCCGACCCTGGCCTCAGCAGCATTCTTTCGAACCTGCCACTCCCGACAGGAGGAGCGCTGCAGAGTCAGCTCTCGGATCTGCTGGTGATTCCTTCGGCTCTTCCGAGCCTGCTCGCGCCGGTGATCAGTGAGCCGTCGCTCCCGATCAGCGGTTTGCCATCGCTCTCAATCGGTGGGTTGGGATCGCTCTCTCTCGGCGGTCTTCCATCCCTATCCGGCCCTGGACTTCCGTCTCTTCCAACTGCTGGACTCCCATCTCTTTCTCTTGGCGGCCTGCCGTCCTTGCCAATTGGTAGCCTCAGTCTCGGCCTTCCGTCCCTATCTGTTGGTCTCCCAACTGCCGGGCTTCCGTCACTGTCCATCGGTCTCCCGTCGCTTCCGACTGCCGGCCTCCCATCACTTCCGATCGGCAGCCTCTCATCACTTCCAATCGGTGGCCTACCCTCGCTCCCAACCGCGGCCCTCCCATCGCTGTCGCTCGGCGGCGGCATTCCCTCTCTACTACCCATCAGCGGCACCCAACCAGGCGGCGCACCTCTCAGCCTCTCCCTAAGCCTACCCGTCAGCCTGTCGTCCCTCGGCGTCCCCTCGATATCGCTGCCCAGCATCCTCCCGCTGCCTTCCAGCCCCGCCGACCTCGCGTCGCTCGTCTCCCAGATCCCTGCCCTGACGTCGCTCCTGCCTCCCGGCCCGCTCGAGTCCATCTTCAGCAACCCGCCCGTGCTGAGCTCGGTCCTGTCCGGCCTGGTCGGCCAGTTGAGCCTGCCGTCCGTCAGCTTGGAATTGCCGACGGCGGTGCTGGGCAGCTTGCCGCTGGGGGTGGTGCCGACCAATGGAGGGTTGCCGTTGCCGAGCGGAGGGTTGCCCGGCGTTGGTGCGCTCAGCCTGTCGCTGCCGAGCGTGGCGGGTCTGCCTTCGCTCAGCCTGGGATTGCCGTCCGTCGGCTTGCCGCTGTCGGGTGCGCCGCTGCCAAGCGTTTCGCTGCTGCCGTCCGTTGGGTTGTCGAGTTTGCCGAGTGTGGGTCTGCCGCTGTCTGGCGGGCTTCCTTCGCTGTCGCTCCCGGGCAGTGTGCTTTCCTCGCTCGGACTGTCTTTGCCCAGCGCGGGGTTGTCGTCGCTTGGCCTGCCTACTGCCGTGCTTTCGTCGCTTGGACTACCGTCGGGCGGGCTTCCGAATGGCCAACTCTCTCTGAGTCTGCCCAGCGTGGGGTTGTCGTCCGTCGGACTTCCTGCCGTTTCGGTTCCAAGTGGTGTGCTTCCAAGTGGTGTTCTTTCATCGGTTGGCCTGCCTCTCTCCAGCGCCTTGGCGCCTCTCAACCTTCCAAGCAATCTTGGTATAGTCAGTTCGGGATTGCCGTCCAGCTTAGGGATACCGTCTGCCAGCGGAGGATTGTTGTCGCTCAGCCTGGGAGTACCATCCCTCAGCGGAGGATTGCTGCCTGTCAGCTTGGGAGTCCCATCTCTCAGCTTAGGAGTACCGTCTCTCAGCGTAGGCGTACCATCTATCGGCGTACCGTCCATTGCTCTTCCAAGCGGATTGCCACAATCAGGCGGTCTACCCCTGCCATCAGGCGGATTGCCTCTACCAAGCCTAAGCCTGCCATCAGCCGGCCTTCCAGGCGTGCCCGGCCTTTCCAGCATCGGGCTGTCATCCGTCGTGCTCCCGTCTGTCGGTCTTCCGAGCGGCGCGCTCCCGTCACTTGGCCTTCCCAGTAGCGGGTTGCCATCACTCGGTCTCCCCACTGCCGTGCTTCCATCGCTCGGCCTTCCGAGTGCTGGGCTGTCATCCTTAGGGCTTCCCAGCGCTGGCGTACCTTCGGTTCAGCTGTCGTCTCTCGGGTTGGCGTCAGTGGCACTTCCAAGCAGCGGTCTCCCATCCATCGGTGTTTCTTTGCCAAGCACGGGTCTGCCGTCCAGTGTCGGCCTCCCGAGCGGACTTCCCCTGCCCACCAGTGGACTAGCTTCACTCGGACTCCCCAGCGGAATCAATCTACCTAGCAGCGGGCTGCCGTCAGTTGGACTCTCGAGCGTATTGCCGTCAGTTGGGATCCCCAGCGGCCTTAACCCACTCAGCGGTAGATTATCCTCAGCCGGGCTTCCGAGTAGCCTTAGTCTACCTAGTGCCGGGCTTCCGTCGAGCGGGCTCCCAGGCGCCGGTCTGCCGTCAGTCTCACTTCCAGGCGTGCTTCCATCAACCGGACTGCTGCCATCATCCCTCGGGCTCCCGATCAGCCAGCTCGGTCTCCCCTCAGCAGGAATACTTCCGAGCGGGCTCAATGCGCCGAGCGCTGGGTTGCCGTCATCCCTCGGACTCCCGAGCCAGCTCGGTTTGCCGTCGTCTGGGTTGCCGGCCGTTGGCAGCAGCCTCCTCGGCGCTGCGCTGCCTTCTCTCGGTCAGCCGCTGGACTTTTCGACATCGCCGCCGCGCGTCATCGCGAGCAACATCGGCTCGATACTCAGCCAGCTTCCAAGCCAAGTACTGTCTTCGTTGAATCTGCAGCCGTCACAGCTGTCCTCGATCCTGTCCTCGCTGGGTCTGCCGCAGGTCTCTGGTGTCTCGGTGCCGGCTCTGTCGCTGCCGTCTGCCGGGCTTCCCTCTGGATTGTCGTCTTTGGGCGTGTCTCTTTCGGTTGGCCTGTCGTCGTTGGCTCTGCCTTCTGTTGGACTGCCGTCCCAGCTGTCTCAGGTCCTTCCGCCGCTGCAGTTGCCTACTGCGCTTGGCGGCTCTGCTGTGCCATCGCAAGCCCTGTCGTCGCTTGGAGTGCCGTCGGTGCAGCTGTCGTCTGTTGGGTTGCCGTCTGGATTGCCTCTCTCGGCTTCTTTGTTATCGGTCGGCTTGCCGTCTGCCGTGTCATCATTGGGCGTGTCTTCGCTGGGTTTACTATCATCCGGTTTGCCACCTGCCGTGCCTTCGTTGGGCGTATCATCACTAGGAGTGTCATCGTTGGGCGTACCGTCACTAGGAGTGTCATCGTTAGGGGTACCGTCATTGGGAGTACCGTCAGCAGGCGTTCCGTCTCAGCTGCAATTGCCTACCGCGCTTGGCTCTATCCTGCCATCTACCGGGCTACCTTTGGGATCCCTTCTTTCTCCTGGTGTACCCTCTGGCGTGCCGTCATTGGGAGTGCCTTCTGCAGCCCTGTCCTCGTTGGGTCTGCTATCGTCTGGTATACCGTCAGGCGTGTCTTCTCTCGGACTTCCACTATCTTCTCGGCTCCTTTCGGCTTCTTTACCACTCAGTGTGCCGTCATCTCTGGGAGTATCGTCTCTGGGAGTACCATCCTTGGGGCTGCCCTCTCAGGGTCTTCCTTCTGCACTTTCTCAAGCTCTGTCTTCGCTCGGCCTTCCATCCGGACTCCCATCTACAGGTGTGCCTTCTCTGGGTCTTCCTTCGGCGGCGCTGTCGTCGCTCAATGTGCCCCTCTCTTCTTTGGGCCTTTCAGGCGGGATTCCATCTTCACTGGGATTGCCCTCAGGAGGCCTCCTGTCTGGCCTCCCCCCACTCCCAGTTTCAAACCTTGCCGGCATTCCCGCTCTGAGTCAGCCATCAATTGGGCCTTCTGCCGGTATACCTTCACTTGGCCTGTCCTCGCTCGCTGCATCCTCGATCGGCCTTCCTTCAGCAGTCTCCCTCTCTTTGGGCGTCGCCTCTCTGTCGCGCGCATCTCTCCCAATATCCGGTATACTATCTTCCGCCAGCCTCCCTCTCGGCGCCGCCCTACCTGTCGACCCCGCGCTCGGCACCGCCGTCCCACTGTCCAGCCTACTACCATCCGCCGCCTCTCTCTCCCGCGCACCATCCCTCCCAGTATCCGCTCTACTCTCATCCGCAAGCCTCCCACCCCTCGGCACCGCGCTACCCATCGACCCCGCCCTCGCCACAGCAATTCCGCTCTCCAGCCTCCTTCCAGCACTACCGCCGCCGGCCCTCAGCAACCTCGCGCCGCTCGTCTCGGCCGCCGTCGCGTCGTCCAACGCGCCGCTCGCGTCGGCCCTCAGCCAGCTGCAGGTGCCCGGCGGGCCGTCGCTGGTGGCGAGCCAGCTCGCGTCGAACCTGCCGCTGGCGTCGCAGGTGGGGTCGGTGGTGCTGAGCGGTTTGTTGCCGAGTAGCGGAGGTCTTCTGCCGAGTAATCCTCTGGGTCTGTCGAGTGGAGGTGTTCTGCCGAGCAACCCTCTGGGCCTGTCGAGTGGAGGACTTCTTCCGAGCAATCCTTTGAGTCTGCCTAGTGGGGGACTTCTTCCGAGCAACCCTCTGGGCTTGCCGAGTGGAGGAATTCTTCCGAGCAATCCCCTGAGTCTCCCAAGTGGAGGAATTCTTCCGAGCAATCCCTTGAGTCTGCCCAGTGGAGCTCTGCCGAGCGGTGTCTTGCCGAGTTCCGCCCTTTCGATCCTGGGTGCTCCGAGCAATCTTCTGGGCTTGCCGAGCGGAGGATTCCTTCCGAGCAATCCTCTGAGCCTGCCAAGCGCAGGAGTGCTTCCGAGCATTAATGTGCTACCCATTGGAGGGTCGTCGCAGAGCGGTGTTCTGCCGTCTGCCGCTCTCCCTGGACTCCCGGGTGTTTCTCAACCGAGCGTTGCGCTCCCGAGTGCGTTGACGAATGTCGGTCTGTCAAGTGGCACTTTGCGGAGCCTCCTCAGTGCCGGTCTTCCAAGCGGAGTTCTTTCGAGTGCTTCCATCCCGAGTATTGGTCTCTCGAGCCTCGGTCTTCCCCTCGGAGGTTCGCAGAGTGGCGCTTTGCCGAGCGTTCCCGGAGTCTCTCTTCCAAACGCTCCGGGCATTTCTCAGCCAAGCGTTTCACTTCCGAATGCTCTAACAAACATTGGTCTGCCAAGCGGAGGTCTGCCGACGGGTGCACTTTCGAGCATCGGTCTTCCTCTATCAAGCGGAGTTCTTCCAAGTGTTGGTGGTATTTCGAGCCTTGGTCTCGGCTCCAGCCTTACAGGCCTTTCTTTACCGAGCAATGGCCTCCCCGGTGCCAGCTTACCCGGCTTATCAGGCCTTCAGCTTCCGAGTGGGGTACTTCCAAGTACAGGCCTGCCTTCTGTTGGAGTACCCTCTGTTGGTGTTCCTTCCGCAGGCCTGCCTTCTGGTTTGCCATCTCTTGGTGTACCTTCTGTTGGCCTTCCTTCCACAGGCCTGCCTTCTGCAGCTGTACCCTCTCTGGGCGTACCGTCCGTTGGTGTACCGAGTGCTCTCCCAAGCATCGGTCTTCCAAGTACTGGCCTCCCAATCGTTGGTCTCCCATTAAGCACTGCGAGTGCGGCTTTCCAAAGCATTAACCCATCCAACCTTGTTGGCCCCAGTATCGGCGTACCCAGTGTGGGCTTGTCGAGTGTCGCTGTTCCCAGTCTCGGCTTGAACAGCGCACTTCCAAGCGCTGCCCTACCCAGTGGGGTGTCAAACATCGCTCTGCCCAGCTCTGCTTTACCGAGTGCTGTGTTGTCTAGCCTTCTTCCAAGTGCAGGCCTACCGAGTGCAGCGCTCTCGAGCATCGGGCTCCTCAGCGCTAGTCTGCCTCTCAGTCTCGGTCTCAGCCTACCGAGCACTGGCTTACCCACAATCGCTCTCCCCAGTACGAACCTGCCGATTCCGGACCTCGGGCTATCCAGTGCAGGGTTGCCTAATCTCGGTCTTCCCGGCCTGGGCCTGCCGAACGCCCCTCAGCCCGGCACTGCTGTGTCCAGTGCTCGGGTATCCAGCGTCCCTGTGCCCAGTGTCGCCCTGTCTAGTGCCTCTGTGCCTAGTATTCGCCTGTCTAGCGCCAGCCTGCCCAGTGTTGCGCTGTCCAGCCTCGGGGCCAGCGTTCCTTCGCTCGGTGTCTCCGTACCCAGCGCCGGCTTGCCGAGCTCAGGTGTTGTCCCGCCCGTCATCACGAACCTCGGACTCCCGATCAGCAGTGGGCTGCCCCAGATCATTTCGGCCCCCAGCACGGCACTCGTGCCGCCCGTCGTCACGAACCTTGGCCTTAACCCGAGCAGCGTGCTGCCGCAAGTCAGTTTGCCGGGCCCAGGTGGTCTGTCCAGCGCCGCCGGTGTCCTTCCGAGTGGTGGTAGTAGCCTCCTGAGTGCTGCTCTACCACCACTTGTTTCTTCGGCCGGTCTTCCCGCAATCAACTCCCTGAGTGCGGGTCTACCCAGCGGTGTGCTTCCGAGCGCTGCCGTCCCGAGCGTCGGCGTTCCCAGTGTTGGTCTTCCGAGCGGCCTCCCCGTTGCCAGTCTTCCGACCGCTGGCCTCTCTGGCGTCAGTCTTCCAGTTGGACTCCCTAGTACCGGGCTCCCTAATGTTGGACTCCCAAGTGCCGGCCTCCCGAGCACCGGTCTTCCAAGCGTTGCTCTACCTAGCACCGGTCTGCCAGCAATCAGCCTCCCGAGCGTAGGCGGACCTTCCGCTGGGCTTCCAAGCGTTGCCCTTCCAAGCACAGGTATTCCGGGAGTGAGCCTTCCGAGTGGTGGTCTTTCGAGCATTGGTGCCAGCTTGCCAGGTGTAATCCTACCTACTGGTGGCCTTCCTAGCATCGCTCCTCCAAGTATTCGTGTCCCAAGCACAGGCCTCCCATCGGCAGCGCTACCATCAAGCATACTGTCAGCTGCGGTTCCCAGTGTTGCTCTTCCCACGGCCAGTCTGCCGTTGAGCGTCAACGTCCCGGCCTCACTGCCAAGCATCGCTGTGCCCAGCATTCAAGCGCCAAGTCTTGGAGGACTTCTACCAGGTCTTCCGGCGGCTCCAGTCAGCGCCCTTGCTCCCGGTGCTCCTTCAGCTGCGACATCCGCAAATGTTCCCAGCTCCCAGAGTCTGTACCCTCTCCCCACCCGTCTCTCCAGCCTATTGAACGCACCGACTTCGGTGCCGCCGAATTCAGCCCCTGTACTGTCCAGCTCCTCCTCGCCGATGGGACTGGGCTTCCTGCCGACCGAGTTCCCCGATGAGCCGACGGCCATCATGACTTCCATACCCGACCTAGAGGCTTTCTACTCGCAACTCTTCAATAGTCCCTTTGGCTTACCAACCGTCTTCCCAGATCAAGTATCGGGCGCCACGGCCCCCATCCCCCTCCAATCTGCCCTCTCCGAATTTTTCGGCGCGCTGCCGTCAGAGTTTGCCGCACCGGTGTTGAGCTCCGCGCTTCCGAGTATCGTTAGCGCCTTCGCCAGCAATCCGCCGCAACTGGTGTCTGCGCTTTCGGATCTTATGAACACGTTACCTATGTCTATAGGAAGTGGATTACCGTCTCTTACCCGAGTTCTCCCTAGCGTTCTAGCTGCTTCCTCGGTGGATGTGGGACCAGTGCTTCCGACTAATGTCCTGCCATCGAACGCTCTTTCTGGATTGCCGTCGAATGTCCTGCCTTCAGGTGTCGTGCCTTCAGGTGTTCTACCCTCAGGTGTTCTGCCTTCGAGTGTTCTCTCTTCAGGTGTTCTGCCTTCAAATGTCCTGCCTTCGGGTGTCCTGCCTTCGGGTGTTGTGCCGCCCAACCCGGTTTCAAATTTGGCATCAAACATCCTACCGTCCAACCTGCCGACTACCCTCCTGACAGTCGTTAGCCCGCCAAGTGCAGCTCTGCCGTCGAACATTGCTTCTGCTCTCAATCCAGTTGGATCCGCCTTGCCTGGTCTGTCCTCGGCTCCTCTTGGATCCATCGCTTCAGCCGTAGCATCTCTTCCGACAACCAGGCTTCCATCAGCGGCTATTCCCTCACTACCTGCAAGCTTACCTTCCGCAGGCTTGAGCGCTCTGAGCCAGATCCCCAGCTTGCTCAGCCCAGTCCTCAACCCTTCAGCACCTCTCCCAACCAGCGGTCTTCCATCCGTGGCAGTTGCCTCGATCGCAGCAAGTCTGCCCTCTGGAGGCCTCAGTGCTCTGAATCCGGCTTCGAGCTTGCTCGGCCCGTCAATCGGTGGTCTCGTTCCCCCGGTCCTCTCAGCACTCGCACCATTGCAGCCGGTCCCGTCGCAAGCAGCAAACAGCGTGTCGATTCCGCCAGCGTTATCCAACCCAGCTTCCAACCTCAACAGCGTCGTCCCGGCCCTCAGCAACGCACTTCCCTCGGCTGCCATTCCCTCTAGTGTTCTGCCGTCTGCGGTTCTGCCTTCTGTAGGCGTGCCCTCGCTTGGTGTACCGTCTGTTCTACCGTCTGGCCTACCGTCTGGTGTACCCTCTGTTATACCGTCTGGTCTACCATCTGGTCTACCATCTGGTCTACCATCTGGTCTACCATCTGGTCTACCTTCTAGTCTACCTTCTGGTGTACCATCTGTTCTACCGTCTGGTGTACCGTCTAGCCTACCGTCTGTTCTACCTTCTGGTCTGCCGTCTGGTCTGCCGTCTGGTCTGCCGTCTGGTTTACCTTCTGGTTTACCTTCTGGTTTACCTTCTGGCCTACCTTCTGGCCTACCGTCTGGCCTACCGTCTGGCCTACCCTCTATTCTGCCTTCTGGTCTACCGTCTGGTCTACCATCTATAGGAGTGCCGTCTGTAGGCCTCCCCTCGGCTGCCATTCCTTCTGGCGTATTGCCATCCGAGGTTCTGCCTTCGTTAGGTGCGCCGTCTGTTGGTGTACCCTCTCTCGGCGTGTCCTCGCTTGGTGTGCCATCCGCTGGAGTGCCGTCAGTTGGAGTGCCATCTCTCGGTGTTCCATCACTTGGCCTTCCTTCCGCCGGCCTGCCTTCAGGAGCTCTCCCGTCTGCAAATCTACCATCTGTAGGTCTGCCTTCGTCTGGTCTTCCATCAATCAGATTGCCTGCATCAGGTCTCCCCTCTTCTGGTCTCCCATCTGTAGGCCTTCCTTCAGCAATACTTCCGACTTCAGGCCTCCCCTCGGCCTTGTCACTTCCAGTCTCGAACCTCGTTCCTCCGGCACCGAGTGAGGTCGTTCCGTCCCTCGCGCTTAGCGCGTCACTGCCTGTTAGCCTCGGCGCTTCACTGCCGGCAGCTTCGGGTTTGCCTCTGCCAGTGTCGAACCTGGCCCCTCAAATTCCAAGCGCAGTGTTGTCCTCCCTCGGTCCGAGTGCTCCACTTCCAGCTGTATCAGAGCTGCCCCTTCCGGTATCGAATCTGGCGCCGCAGGTCCCGAGCGCGGTGTTGTCATCCCTCGTGCCTGGTGCTTCACTCCCAGCAGCTTCGATTCTACCTCCTCTACCCGTCTCAAACCTTGTTCCTCAGGCACCTAGCGCTGCCCTTCCATCCGGCAACATCGTCCAACCCGCTGTCAGCAACCTGCTTGGAGGTCTACCGCTTTCTTCGGCCGCCCCGCTCGTTTCCAGTGCTGGTGGCATCTCGTCACTCGCTAACGCGCCGGGAAGTCTCTTGGGTGTCAGCCAACCGAGTGCTGCACTGAGCGCTCTCAGTATCGGACTTGATATCTTTGCAAGCCCCGTTACCACAGGTACACCCGGCCTAGGTCTCTCACTTACGCCAGGTCTAGCCCAAGTCTCTGTACCTGGCTTGGGTGCCTCTCTCGGTATTGGAGGCTTACTGCCGACCGCTCCAGCAGCCCCAGTTAACAATAATCCTCTTGGAAATCTCCTAGGCGGCGTGCTTAACTCGGCTCCCGCACCTCCTGTGCAGTCTAGCAATAATGTCCCAGCTGTTAGACCTAGCAGCAATGCCCCGATCCCAAGCAGTAACGCTCCCACCATCAATTCCCCCAGCAGCAATGCTCCCGCTGCTCTTCCAAGCAGCGCCGGTCAGCCCAGCAGTAACCTTCAAGCCGCTCAGCCGAGCGCTCCGCCTCCGCCAGGTAGTAACGCTCCCGCCGTTCAGCCGAGTGGTCCCCCAAGTTCAGCCCCCCGCGCAAGTGGCTCGTCAGTCCCGCCCACTGCTCCGGCCAGCAGCCCTGCTTTGGCGGTCAGCAACAGCAACCCCCTCAATAGCCCCTCATCAAACCAAGCTGCTGTTTTTCCCCCAGGTAGCGCTCCGGCCGTCTCATCAGCCATACCTTCCAGCCCTACTCCAGCTGCCATTCCACCTAGCAGCTCTGCCGCGGGAGGCAACCTTCTGCAAGGCATCAACAACCTCCTCGGCGGCGGCAACCCCAATAACGTTGCCCAGCCAAGTCCGGCAGCTCCGCCACCCAGCAGTGCTGCTGCCGTTCCTCCAGGCAGCTCACCTGTCATCTCTCAGAGCAGCAACGGCGCTCTAACCAGCGCCATACGTTCGAGCACTGCACCGGCCGCCGTTGCCCCGAGCAGCGCTGCCAACAACAACAACAACGGCGGCCTCCTAGGATTGTTCAACCCCGGCGGTCTCCTTGGTGGCGGAAGTCCTGCTCCTGCATCCGCTGTCCCCGTTGCCCCCGTTGCGCCCGCCAGCCAGGCGCCGGCAAACAACATCAACATTTCCGGCCAACTCCAAGCATCAGCAGCAGTGCAACAACCGTCCGGCGCCGCTGCCAGCCCCGTGCCGAGCGCGAACACAGCGATAGCGCCGGCAGCGCCAGTTGCACCACTATCGCCATCATCCGCGCCAGCACTGTCCCCGTCTGCAGGCACTGGAAGTCCCGTCTTGCCTGTGGTATCACCAGCATCGGCCGCAGTTCAGAGCACGCAGAGTGCTGCTGCCTCACCATCTGCCGCGAGCCCGCCACCCGTTCCTCCTGTCGGTCTTCCCCCTGTTGCAGCATCGAGCCCTGCCACCGGCAACACCGTGAGTGCGCCATTAGCACCAGGAGGGCCGTCACCACTACCATCCGGCGCTTCTAACGCGCCCGGTCCCGTTCCTCCCACGCCGCCTGCAATCGCTTCATCAGCGCCGGTCTCGACGGGATCGGGAGGAGGAGGAGCACCTAGCGCGTTGCCACCATCACCTGCTACTGCGCTTGCTGCAGCACCGCCGAGCGTACCACCCGCAGCGGCATCATCGCCACGGCCATCATCAGGAGCGACATCGCCATCGCCATTGTCTCCTCCCTCTACTGCGGCCGCAAGCCCGCCATCCACCAGTGCTCCCACCGCAGCAGCAGTATCGTCACCAGCATCCAGCGGCGGGGCAGGCCAGGGACAAGGAGCAGCCGGCCCATCAGGTCCCATCGCACCCCCTAGTGCTGCGAGTGCGCCAGCAGCATCAGCATCACCGAACAGCCCGTCGGCCCAGTCGCAACCGCCCTCACTGGGACCGTCACCTGCCCCACCGCCGGCGGCGTCACAGCCGCCCGCCTCATCACCACTGCCCTCATCCGCTGCCCCCTCTGCTCCCTCTGCTGCCTCTGCTGCATCTGCTGCAAGCCCATCAGTTGCCGTCTCTGCCCCGGCCGGCGCTCCTCCTTCGGCACCACCTGCCATCGCTCTATCAGCATCCGCCTCCAGCGCACTGGGCATCGGATCGCCGCCGCCAGCAGCCTCACCACCATCCGCGTCGCCGCCATCAGCATCTCCACCGTCTCAGTCACCTCCCGCAGCCAGCCAGGCGGCGTCTTCCGCCTCTCCGGTATCTCGCAGCGGCAGCACCCTCGCTACTTCTCTCCCCTCTGCCTCTGCCTCTGCTGCAAGCCCGCCAGCCGCCTCCTCGCCGCCATCCGCTTCTCCACCATCCGCATCACCGCCATCCGCATCACCGCCATCCGCGTCGCCGCCCTCTCAGTCATCACCTGCAGTCAGCCAAGCAGCGTCCGCCTCTCCGGTATCTCGCAGCGGCAGCGCCGTCGCTTCTCCCGCCTCTTCTTCCGCCGCTGCACCCGCTGCATCCATATCGGCATCGGGCGCGGTCAATCTGAGCTTAGGAGGAGGACAGTCACAGCAGCAGCCGACGACGCTGCTGACGCAGACGCGGCCGCCGTCGGCGTCGTCGTTGCCCGCGAGCTCGACGCCAATACCGACGACGTCGTCGAGAGCGGCTGGAGGTGGATTGCTCGGCTTACCGGTGAACTTGGGCAACCCTCTTGGACTACCAGGGTTGAGGAGGAGATGACGATGGTGACGACGACGATGTTGATGATGATGGCCGCCCTCGCTTTTTGTTTCTTTTTTTTTTTTTTCTTCCCTCTCTTGCGTGACCGGCTATCGATATAGGTCGTGGGTACTATATACCATCTCGCACTCTCTCTTTCTCCGTCTCCATTTTACACGCACACGCACTCTTTGAGTAATTTTCTCTCAGTCTTTGGTTCTTCGGGGTGATTTACGCGACGCTGGTAATGGGATATGAACTGGGAATGAATAAAAAGTCAGGGGTTTGGGTAGAATCTTGTAATATTTTGTCATGGTGAAAAGCGGGGGGTAATGGGGCGAGAGAGAGAAGGATGCATGTATCGAGGGGAAAGACCTATTCGTGAAGACTCACTTCACATTTTTTTCCCTTCCTGTTCTACCTGTACTCTGTCATTTCCACGGAACGATACCACTATCGGCTCCACGCAGTTCCTTTTTTCCAACATAGCCTTCTTTTGTCTTGCTCGTTCATGTAACAAACGACTCTAGACTAGTCATTAACATTTCTTTTTCTTACTTCCAAAGTTACATCAGTTACCGTCGTGTACGTGTGAGTGCTTTTGTAAACCAAACGAAAAACACCGAACAAGAAGCCAAGCCGGAAGCAACCCACAATCAGACCAGTCTCTCTCCGCTCTTCTAAGTTGCCATTCTGTCTGCTCACAGGGTATCATATCAAAACCAACCACCCACTCCCATCCCCTTTCTCCTCAGGACCGCGCAATCCCACATTCACCTCAACCTCTTCCTCTTCCTATCCCTCTCCCCCACTGGCGTTCCCATCCTCTCCACGCTCTCCTTCACCACCGCCGCCGCCTTCCCAGCCTTATCCTCCCTCGCGTTCCCACCACCAGCACCCCCTTCCACCACCATACTCGTCCCCTCCTGCACCACTCCCTCCCGCGGCAACCGCGCCGCCAACTCGACATCCTCAGCCGGCTCCGCGCGGTCCATGATCTCCTCCATGTACTTCCGCACCTCGTCCTGCGGCTTGACCCAGCGGAACAAGCATTGCAGGACGCCCGCATTGCTGCCGCCACCGTGATGATGACCATCCGCTGCCGACGCCGACGGCCCCGACGCCGCGCGGAAACGCACCGTGATGGGCTGGTAGTATTCCTTGCCGGGCTTGTAGTAGTGGTAGTACGTCTGCTGCGCTTTGTTGGGCTGCTGGGCGGCGGCGGCCTGTTGGTCGACCTTGACGACCTTCAGGAACGACGCCAGCACCTGGTTGCCCGGCAGCGCCTCGAGGATGGTTTCGCGCGGGAAGAGGAGGCGGTCGCCGTTGGTGTTGAAGTCGATGCAGAGGGCGCGGTAC
>RHKH01000016.1:0-40844 GCA_009829795.1 Lasiodiplodia gonubiensis | reverse complement strand
TTGGGGCGTGGGGGGTGCGGGGTGGTGAGGATGGGCGGGTTGGACTGGTTGGTGGTGGGGAGGATGATGTGGGGGTGGTGGTGGAGGGGGCGGGAAGTGGCCGTACGGTCCTGGTTGGGGTGGTGGTGTGTAGTAGGTCATCGGTGGTTGTTGGGGCATCTTTGCTGGTGTCGGGGTTGCAGGGCTGGGAGGCTGTAGGGATTGAAGGGCTCCGACCGCGGCTGGTGCGGATGCTGGTGGTGCCGGATGAGAATGGGAAGAAGGAGGTCTTGAGGTTGCCTGCGGGGAAGAAGCTGCTGGCGGTTGCTGTGCCGGACTAGGCTGTACGGGTTGTGGAGCTGGGCTAGCCTGGACGGTTGGAGAAGCCTGACTACCATGAGCCGGTGCAGGACTGGGACTGGCTTGAGCAGGTGAAAGGGCCGGGCCAGCATGGGTTGATGGAGGGGCGGGCCGTGGTGCTGGTTGTTTTTGTGCTTGTTGTGCCTTCTTCTGTGCCTCGAGCCTCTCGGTGAGCTCGTTGATGTGCGACTGGAAATATTCCAGCTGTTCCTTTGTAGCGTCTCCTCTTGCCACAATCTTCATGATATCCCTCAACTTGAAATTTGTATTTGCACGCTCGGCAAGCATGTGGATGACTGGGTCGGGCGCTGGTTTTGATGCTGCAGCGTTCGATTCGGCTATTTGGGAAGGTCGGCTCGGCGGAGGTGGGTTCGGTGCTGCAGGCGGAGGCGGTTTTCGAACGGGTGGAGGATGCGGCGGGTGCTGTGGAGGATACGGGTGGTAATGTTGGTATGGGTGTGTAGCGCTGTACCCGCTGCCGTAGTAGTAGCCTTGTTGGTGATTGTACGGTGGTGGAGGTGGAGCTGGCTTCGGTTTTGGCGGAGGCGGAGCAGTGTGTTCCCTCATGGTCCATATTGTGATGTCCCATTGGTGTGGATCGATGTAGAGCTTGCAATTGCCCTCGCGCTTCATCTGCTTCGCCTTCAGAGTCTCGGACGGTTCCTTTTCCTTGGCAACATCTCCGCCGCCATCCTTAGGCTTGTCCTTGCCGTCCTTGTCTTTTCCTTTGTCCTTATCTTCCTCCTTATTTTTGCCCTTATTCGGTAGTTTCTTTTTCCCCGCCTTGCTGTAGTAGAGCTCGAAGATGCCGGGTGTCATCCATTTTTGTCGCGATCTCTCGAGTGCTGCTTTTAAGACGCCACTACGAAACACCTGTCAGCCCAGCCCTGAACATGGAGCAGTTTCCAGCGCCATACCTTTCCACTACTGACTGCCAATCCGACTCTGGCAGGTCCGCGGGCTGTGATTCTTTGACGGTGGGAATTGGTTGGCCAGTCGTAAGTTTGGTGGGCAGCGGCGGAGGTGGTGCGGGCGCAGGTGGGGTTTCTGCTTGTTTCTCCTTGACGGGTGTGTCCTTTCTCCTGCCCTTGACGGCTTCCTTGACTGGCGCGGGGGATTCTTGCCCAGGTGTCGGCTCGGGCTTCTGGTTTCGCGCGGATTTGCGCCGCTGCATCTTTGCGGCGAGATTCCGGAGATGGACGGGATGAGCGAAGGGCCGCGCAAAGATTGGTGAAGAGACGTCGGTGCCTCAAGGCTCGATGGCGCAGGATGCGCAGAAGTCGACAGCGCAAGGTTGTGGGGAGGCGCGCGTCATGATGGAAGAAAGTCGCGACGGCCTCACGCGAGCTTTGACGGGGTGACGCGCCGCTGGATTGCTGCCAAGACCATCTCCATTCCGCCACGCAGAAACCTTTCACAGCGTGCTTGAAGAATCACGGAATAGACAATGCAAATCCTTGAAACTCATCTATTGCCGAGGACTTATCTGGTCTAGGCCATATATTTCACCGTTTGTCGAGCTGTGGCGCTCTTATCACATGCCGGCCATGACTAAACGAGGGCGCCACGGCCGAACAACCAACGATGTCCGGCCATCGCTGACCACCTGTCCGCTTCATCCACAAGGGTTGGTCGAAGCCAGGTAGGTAAGTGTAGGCATCAGCCATGTTTATATTTGCATTCACATACTCACTTTGACTTCATCTTTAAAACGTTTCATTCATGCTTCTCATCCTGTATTGTCTAATCTAGGCACCCACTTTATTTTCATATCTTTCATCTCAACTTTCAGTCTGTCCGTCTATTTCGTTCGTGTTCTTGTTTTGACGTGTTACAGAGAGTGAGAAGATGCCGCCATTCAATCCCATCCTAAGGAAAGCCTATTTTGGCCTTGCAGGGGCAGGGGCGTTGTACGCCGCCTTGATGCTCTGCTTGACCAATGTCACCGTTCAGCGCCAGTAAGTCGATCTCCCTTACGCGTAGATGTGCCGTCTGTACTCACTCATTCTCCGCCTGCACTAGCGCACTCTATGCGAACAAAATAGTCGGTGCCTGGTGGGCTGATATGGACAAGCCACAAGCATACGGTTTTGCAAGTTAGTATCACCAGACGTAGCATCTTTTTAAGTCTATTTGCTTGCTAACCCCGGCCTAGAGAACCAAGTGACCGCCTTCAACGTCAGCACAGAGGATAACGAGGTCCTTTACGCCTGGCACGTGCTCCCTCTCAACGTGTATGAGAAGCACGAATCCGAGCTCTCACAGCAGCCCTCTGGCTCTCCCAATGGCGACTTCACCAAGACCAAGGCTTTTGAGCTGCTGGCCAACGATCCGGATGCCCGCCTCGTCATCAACTGTGCGTACTGATGCTATTCAGCCTCCTCCTAATCCACCCTTTTTCTCAAACTTCCAATCACCACCAGACCTCATCGAGAGCTAACACCCAACCTCAGTCCACGGCAACGCCGGCCACGTCGCCCAAGGCTGGCGCACCGACACCTACCGCGCCCTGACATCCCAACCCAACACGCACCTCCTCACCATCGACTACCGCGGCTTCGGCCGCTCCACGGGCGCGCCCACCGAAGCCGGCCTGGTCGCCGACGGCGTCGCTCTGGCGACCTACGCCCTGGAGACGCTCCGCATCCCGTCCTCGCGCATCGTCATCGTCGGGCAGTCGCTCGGCACGGCCGTCGCGAGCGCCGTCGGCCTGCACTTCGCGGACCCATCCACCTCACTATCCCTCCTCCCCAACAGCACGACGCCGCCCAGTCCCCCGCACGCAGCCCTCTCCCAGCACCAGGACAAACCCCCCGTCGACTTCGCCGCCATCGTCCTCGTCGCCCCCTTCACCTCGCTCCCCACGCTCCTCGAAACCTACCGCATCTTCGGCCTGATCCCCGTCCTCTCGCCCGTGCGCGGCTACCCGCGCTTCGTCAACTACCTGCGCAGCCGCATCGTCGACACGTGGGCGACGGCGACGCGCATCGACGCGCTCGTCGACTCCGTCGTCGCCGCCACCTCCACAGGTAGCAGCAGGAACCTCCGCCTCCACGTCATCCACGCCAAGGACGACTTCGACATCCCGTGGGCGCACGGCCAGAGCCTGTACGACGGCGCGAGCGCGGCCGTCGTCGAGCGGGCCGGTGGTGACGGCAACGCCAAGGTCGAGGATGTCGCCGTGCGAGCGGACGGCGAGACCAAGTTGACCGGCCGCGTGCGGCGCACGGTGACGGGCGATGGCAGTGTCGAGGTGCGCATGGATCTGCTGCCGCTCGGTGGGCACAACCGCGTCGTCACCTTCGCTCCCGTGACTCTGGCTGTGATGAGGGCGTTCGATGCCGCTGCGGCTCGTAAAGCTTGAATGGAAGAGAAGGAGAAGGGGGTGGGGAAGTGAAAGACTTGCGGGTGATTGTGGTGGTTGCTGGAAGCGAGAACCCTTCATAGTTCTAAGACGAAAGGTGTATATTAGTGCAAAGGCTGTAGGTTTTGGGACAGGAATGACGGGCAAAGAGGAGGTAGTAGACAGCTTTTTGTTTCTTGAGTGGAGTCTGGTATCTCTATTTCTGTACGCCTTGCATGCCTAGAATCCCACTTTGTTCTGGAAAGCAACAATCCTTAGACACGCAGATCATGTAGAATACAAGAATAGAATCGTGAAGAGTTCAAAAGAAAAAGGCCCAACCTGCTCCTATCTAAATGCGAGATCGCACACACAACATCCTATCCCATCCCCTCGCTTTTTTGATCCATCCATATCCATATCCCACCCTCCCGCCATTTGTATCATACATCATACAGCGGAAGTTTTCTTCGCATCTTCCTCTCATCCACCCTTCCTACCAAAACAAAAACTCCTTCCTCGTCCCATCTATTTCTTCGCCTTCTCTGCCTGAGCCTTCTCATACTTCGCAATCAGCTCCCTCTGCAGCTGCGGCGGCGCAGCGGCGTAATGGCTGAACTCCATGCTGAACTCGCCCTTACCCTGCGTAGCAGCGCGCAGCTGAGTCGAGAAGCCGAACATGCTCTGCAGCGAGCAGTCGGCGTAGAGGGTGAAGTCGTCTGGGCCGATCTCGGTGTCGTTGATGGTGCTGTTGCGCTTGTTGAGCAGACCGACAATGTTGCCCTGGAACTCGTTGGGCGCGGTGATGGTCGTCTTCATGACAGGCTCCAGCACCTGCGGGGCGCCCTCCCTGAAGGTCTTGCGGAATGCCTGCTGCGTTGCGAGGCGGAAAGCGTGTTCGGACGAATCCGTCATGTGCGTCGCGCCGTCCAGCAGCTGCATGCTCGTACCGAGGATCTTGTGGCCCAGCAGCGGGCCCTTGGCGCACGAATCCATAAAACCCTTCTCGCAGGCGAACAGGTACTTCTCCGAGATGTTGCCACCCACGACGTGCTGTTCGAAGTTGTTGTCGCCGTAGGCGCCAGTGGGCTCCATGAAGCCGATGACGCGGGCGTAGTCTCCCGCACCACCCGTCTGCTTCTTGAGCGTGTGGTCGAACTTGACCTTCTGGGTCATGGTTTCTCTGTACGCGACCTGCGGCTGGCCAGTGATGACTTCGACCTTGTATTCACGGCGCATGCGCTCAACGTAGATTTCCAGGTGCAGCTCACCCATGCCGGAAATGATGGTCTGCTGTGATTCGGCGTCTACGTGGACACGGAAAGTCGGATCCTCACGCTGGAAGCGGTTCATGGCCTTGGAGAAGTTGTTACCGTCCTTGGAGTGCTTGGGTTGAATCGACAAGGAGATGACGGCTTCGGGAACAAACATGGAAGACTAGGACAGTTAGTCGGATGTCACTCGGGACTAAAGATGACACTTACCATAGTGTACTCCAATTTTCCATCCGTGAAGGTATCACCCGAAGCGCAATCCACACCGAACACTGCACAGATTTCACCGGCACCGACTTCCGGAACTTCCTCCATCTCGTTCGAGTGCATGCGTACGATCCTAGGGATCTTGATCTTCTTATCCGTCCTAGCGTTATAGACAGTCATACCCTTTCTAAGAGCACCCTGGTACACGCGGATATAGGTCAGCTGACCAAAGTTGCTCTCTTCGAGCTTGAAGGCAAGGCCAGTGAACGGCAGAGAGTTGTACGACACGAGCTTGACGGGAGCCTCGTTGCGCTTCTTGTCCAAGGCCATGTTCTCGACCTCGGCGGGGTTAGGCAGGTAATCGATGACAGCATCCAGCATGGGCTGAACAGACTTGTCCGCCAGAGCAGAACCCATAAGAACCGGAGTGAACTTGAGGCCGATGGTAGCGCGGCGGATGGCAGCCTTCATCTGCTCCTTTGTGGGCTCCTCGCCCTCGAGGAAAAGGTCGGCAATCTCCTCGTCCACGTCCGCAAGAGTCTCGATGAGCTTGCCGCGGCGCTCCTTGCACACATCCACCAGATCCGCAGGGATCTCGTCCGTCTCCCTGATGGTCTCACCCCTAGGTCCGTCGTTATAGATGGCCTTCATGCGAATCAAGTCGATGACGCCCTGGAAGTTGTCCTCGGAACCGATGGGGACCTGGATAGCGGCGGCAGGGATCTTCAGCTTCTGGTTGATCTGGTCGACAGCCTTGAACGGATTGGCACCCATGCGGTCCATCTTGTTGATGAAGGAAATACGGGGAACGTTGTAGCGCTTCATCTGCCTGTCGACCGTCATCGTCTGCGACTGCACGCCGGAGACGGCGCACAGGATCATGACGGCTCCGTCCAGCACTCTCAGCGCACGCTCGACCTCAATGGTGAAGTCAATGTGGCCAGGAGTGTCAATCAGGTTGAGATGGTACTTCTCCTCCTCGCCCTTTTCGTTCTTCTTCACCCAGTCGCAGAAGGTGGCTGCGGACTGGATGGTGATACCCTTTTCACGCTCGAGATCCATGGAGTCCATCTTCGCACCGACGGCATCTTTGCCGCGCACCTCGTGGATCTCCTTGATACGGCCGGTGTAGAAGAGAACGCGTTCGGTCGCCGTGGTCTTGCCGCTGTCAATGTGGGCCTGGTGCCGTCAGCCATCGATTCGCCATCCACGCGTCCATGCTCCAATTATCCGCAACCGTCAGGGTTTCGTACAGCGATACCAATGTTCCGGACTTTCTGCAAACGGTTCCACTCCGCGGGGTCGAGGTTCTCGACGATGGTCTCTTGGGAGAGCTGGGACGGGTCTTGCTGGGCGGCGTCGAGTCTGGGAGTCGCGTTAGTCTATGGAGGACGCGCCATTGCTCAATGCTTGATCGAGGGTACTGACACTGCAGCAGCGGTACCAGACTGCCACCTTCTCGCAGACCAGAGTCTCGCACCAGGAGTCTGAACAATGCCTGCAGAAGCCGGGCGCAGCACGGCGGTGGACGCGCATCTGGCCTGGATCAGCGACGATTGGCGGCAACTCAATCTGGCACCATTGGTCACGGAGCGTAGCGCCGCAGCTTGCGCTCTGATCAGCCCCGTTACCCTCATCTTGGCCGGCGATGAAGAAACAAGAACTGCACAAGGAAAACGAAAGGACGCGATGGTAGATTGTCTTGCCTGCGGAGATGCGGCCAAACCACCGAGAGCGCGCAAGCTCAGACCACCCGGGGGACTTTTTTTGCCCTAAGCCCGCCAAGACTTTACCAGGAAAGGAACGCATCCGAGCTCATCACGTGTCATGCGCATTTCAGTAGCTGCCATTGGCTGATATATGACTACAATCCCCTCTCGCAGCCGACGGCTAGCGTGGATTTGCATGTCATGGGTTGCTGAGGCTATCGTCCGGACGAGAATGTCGAATTAAAAATTCTACATAGACGTCCGGACGATAGCTTCAGATACCCACATATGTTTTTTTTTTTTTGTGGAAGAGCTGTCACGCCTGGGGCCTTACTATTCTTCACGCTAGCTATCGGTTGCGAGAGGGGACTGTACATTTTGTTGCTCACAGTCCCAAAGCTATGCCGCCTATATAATGCATCATTTTCTTGTTGGTCTCAGAACCGTTACACATTGCTTCTGTCCATCATTGAAAAGACTTCAAAGCATGACAACACCGACACCGCCCATGTGCTTTTCCGAAGGCAGGTTCTTGTCGTTGACTCCGCCAGGCATAAGCGCCGTGCGGTAATTGTAGAGGTAGTAGTGCAGCTGACCGTCTCCTGCGCCGAACTTCTGCTCCTCGAGGAACAGAGGGTTGTCGAGAAGCGTAAGAGCATTCAGGACATCGAATTTGGCCTGTGATATTTGTCAACGAGGTAGTTTTTACAACAAGAAAATACAAAGCTTACCTTCTTCGCAAGGGTCAAAGCATCCTTCATCAGTGAATTCAGTCTGATCTTCAGCTCCTTCTGGTCTCCGGTAAAGGCAACCTCGGTAGCATAGTAGTACAGGTACGCAGCTCTGACGACACGGTTGCCCTTGCCCTGGTCCCTGATGACGGTAGACTCGAGACAGTAGAACGAAAAGAAGTCAGTGATCTTGCCGCTCGAAGCGTCTTCGACCACATAAGCCCAGACAACCTGCTTGTCTGCGTCTGTTTCCTTGTTGATGAACCAGTGCTCCACTTCTTCTTTCGAGAACTCCTGGGCCAGATGCGTGCGCGCAAGGTACCTCGTCAAGAGATCCTTGACCTGATCGGAGTCCTTTGCTTCCATGGGTCTGAGACCGTTGGTGGACGTCCTTTCAGGAAGCTTGTACTTCAGAACCTGTCTCTGCCTGGTCGAGCCGTGCGGCAGCGGCGAGAAACCAACATCGTACAGCTTCTCCCAGTCAATGCTGCGGTGGAAATAGCGGCAGGTGGCAACAGGGGTAGGAAGGATAACACCAGCCGTGTAAATGGCCTGGAAGATGTCGTTCAGATAACAGCGGCGAGTGATTTCCTTGATGAGGGTCGGGGCAAGACGCTTGGAGCGGAGTTTCTTGTGGACGCAGAGGAAGTTGATCTCCACAGAGTTGATAAGGTTCTGGCGCACGCGAAGCTTAACCGGGATTCCGGAGATGAATGCGACGAGCTTGCGGGACTGCGTCGCGCGGACACCAACGTGCCAGATGTCGCGCCAGCCGGGAGCCTTGAGCGCCCAGTTCAGGAAAGAAGCCGAGTAGTTGAAGCGGAACATGGCCTCGTCATCCTCGACGTAGTGGTGAGTGAGCAGGTCGTAGACCTCCTCCAACTCCTTGTCGTCCTCCAAGTTCATTGTGACCCACTCGAATCCCTCAACCAACGGCGACGGCTCCTTGGGGACCCTCTCCTTGTCGATAACCTTGATCGGACCATCCTCGACCTTCAGCTTGGGGTCGTCGAAGGAAGGAACGGGCTGCGTCTGCCAAAACTTGTAGCTGGCCATGTCCTTCGCATTCTTGCTGCCGATGGTGAGACCAGTCAACAGATCCGAGACGCTCAGGTTCTTGAGCAGGTCCTGCACCTGCTGCTCGTCCATCTTATCGAACTCGGACTTGAGGGCAGGGTTCGCGGCCATGAGCGCATCAAGCTGTTCCCTGCTCAGCTGCTGCTTCGGCGGCGCCGAGCTTGAGCTTGCCCCAGCATTGCTCGAGCCGATCAGAGCGTCCTTGATCTTCTTCTTCTTGCTCTTCTTCTTCTTTTTCTTGGCTGCCGCGGGGCCAGCGCCTTCGGCAGCGGCAGGGGTTTCCTCGTCGCCGGAGGATTCGTCGTGCTCCTCAGCAGCTTGGGGCTTCGAGGTCTCCTCGACGGCTTCACTCGCGGCCTCGGCGGTGGCCTCGGGATCTGTGGGCTTTGATTCGGCGGAGGACATTTTCGCGCGCGCGAAGGGGAGGGGGTGGGCGTGGTTGGAGGCTGAGTCGCGTTTCGAACGCGGGGTGGTGGGGCGCGAGCTTCCTCGAGAGCTTGAAGACGGGTGTGATTTTCTTGGCACGTCGCCTTGAGCTCAGCTGGCAGACGACGTGCCCCACGCAGCCATGATCGCCATGATCAGGCAGACGCAATTGCGAACACGTAGCGTCATGTAGGGCTTTATGCCAGGTCATTACTTTTGCATAGGGAACAGCCTCAAAGTATGGTTGATATTTCAAGTGGACGTTTTGCCACCTTCTTATGTTTGGTATTGTTATTTCCTTGCCCTGTACAACCATCCAATCCATCGATGACGCTATGTAGTATTCAAAAGTCAACAAAAGGGAATGTTCCCAACCTGGTATCATCTTACAACGCTAGAATCGCTCCCAAACGAGGATCGTAGAACTCATAACCGTAGCCCGTTGTATGCCGAATTTTGCGCCAATTAGTAGCCGAGAATGTCTCCCACGTCTTGTGCCTATGTGGAACCCCTGACTTCGCTCTGATGATTATCATTATCGTTCTCACCTACTCTCAGGGGCGGATGCTCCTCGACCGGCGTGACGCTTTGTGTGATGTGAATGCTTGGGAGTCTTTGTATGTTGGGAAGCTGTGGGGTGGTTCGAGCATCTACGGGGCTGCTGTACGGCGGGGCATCTTCCCATCCCAATTCTTCGTAATTCGGAGGCTCCGGTGGCGGTATTCTCGCGTCTCCAAGGTCGCTACCGTTGGTCGTAGCCAGGGTCAACCTCGATCCCGAGGCGGAACGATCGTGTCCAAGCGGGACCGTCTCGAAGCTTACGGTGCTAGCATTCCTCGCTGCGGCGCCAAAGTCGTCAGAAGCCCCTGACAAAACCGAGGTGGCCGAGAAGTCGCGGTGGTGCATCACGCGGTTCTCGGCGGCGCCGCTGATCTGGCTGGCGCCAATGGATGCGGCGGAGTCCAGTAAAGGGCGGTGATCTGACTCAGCCGAGTTTGCTCTGACGCGGGTGCCGTCGTGGCGGGCAACGCCCAGTTCTGCGTACTGGACGGTGGACACGCGCTGGTTGCGATTTGCCTGTGCATACTGGTGCTCTGCAATGAGTGCTGCGGACAGGCCACCTCCCAGTTCTTGGCGCTGACGGCTTTCTCTACGCAGTTGTGCCAGGGTCTCCAGATCACCTCTTTGCCGAGCTTCCCTCCGGCGGCGTCTCCGCTCCTCCCGCTCCGCTTGCTCCTGTCGTCTCGCGACACGGATCTGATAGAGCGATTCCATCTCGCGGTCCCTATCCTCCTCCTCTTCCTCCATGGTTTCGGGGAACTCGACGACAACATCGATTCCGGCGCGGTCTCCCTCTCGGCCCAGAATCCTCTCGTTTTCTCGCGCAGCAGGCGAGTAAGCTGGCAGAGTCATGACACTTCTGATCGAGGTATTCCTATTGACGGCGGCATTTGCTGCGGTGTCATTTGCAGGTGTGGTTGATGAGTCTATTCCTTCCATCTCACGAGCGATCGACGAATTTGCGCGGTGGCGGCGTGTGGGGCCATCGTTCTCCTGAAGCTGGGCGGAGTATTTGCCCTTGGCGCGCGGGTTCCATTGCTGCCATTTGCGCTTGAGGAAGTTGCCCGGTAGAAGCTTCGGCGGACGGGGGGACTTTGCACGCAGCTTACGAAGTTTGGCGTAAATTCCGACGATGATAATGACGAAAAGCACTACCATGATTGCGACCTAGCGTTGGGGTCAGAATGCGCGCGTGCGGAGCTGCAAGGGAGACTTACGACGGTGAAGACGCGCCAGTCTGGACCCTTGTCGCCGTCATCGTTGTCCTTGTCGTTGTCGGTGTCAGTCGGCTCCTGGCGCGCGATCAACGCGGAGGGCCATTCTTTCGCGGTGGGAATCCACATGTCGAGGACCAATGCGACGGGTTGGGGGAGCTCGAGGCTGGAGGCGGAATGCGCGGGAAGTAGTAGCTTCCGGCGGGAGCGATCAGTCGAGCATCAACGTCAGCCCGCGGCGGCTGTGCAGTCGAGCGAGGGGGCAGGGCGGGGGACTGCAGAGGAGGTATAAGAGAAACAAAACAAAAACGAGCGACAAGAGCAAGAAGGCAGAGGGCCCGCGGCTGCGAGTTATTCCTGGACGGAGTGGGACGGGGCTGAGGCAGGTTTGCTGATCGGCTGTGGCACAGACAAGACAGCCTGCTCTGCCCTGCTCCGCGACACCCACAGGCGCTTATTCGCCCGCGGCTGACGCCAGCCGTGCCTCAATCCTCCCCACCGCCTACTCCCCAGCGCTTGCGACACGCTGTTCGCCCGCCGCTCGCCCCCATGAGCCACCAGCAGCGCCCCCAGCCGCCGGCGCCAGCCGCACTCGACCGGCTTTCCGTGGCCGTGGACCCGGTCACCTGAAACCGCCTTGTCGCTTGATGTACACCAAGACCTACGCCGAACACGCTCCACAAAGCGCCCTTAATACGAGCGCGAGTCGGCACTGCTGTACGAGACTTGGCGTCGATTCTGCGGCCTTATTCTGCATCTCGAGCAGGAGACAAACCGCTCTATCGGCCAATGAGTTCACATGTTCGCTATCAGCCGATACGAGCCTTGTCCGGACGAGCCGCGCACTACGGGTAGTAGTGGGTGAGTCTCGGCTGCTCCATGTACCTAGTATCCTTCAAAGTCCGCGCGGTCCCGCCATCTGCCCACTTCTGCAATCGGCAACAATCTTCTGCATCTCCTGGTCATCGCGCAACGGCCTCCTTAGGTACTAGTTGAGACTTTGCGTTCCACGTTGAGATCCAGACCTCTCTTCGGAACAAACGATTTCGTTCCTGCTCGACTAGTTCGCCTCGAGTGGCGTTGATCTATTTCACCAAGGCTTCGCACGGATGCGTGCTCGCGTGCTGTGGCTCCGGGTCGGCGTCGGCTAGACCTGCGTCTCAGGAAGCGACGCGTCAAGAGCTTTGTCAACTTCGTCACCACTCGAAGCAAACTTCATCTCGCATTTTGCCTGTGCGATTACTCACCGGCAGGATCATTCAGTATTGATCTGCTCAGCCAAGGTGCATGTTTCATCCTTCTTTGTTTCACCTTCCATTGCGAACGGCATGGACCACGAGCAAAGCGATGGGGAAGTTCCGGAGCGACATGTTCTGAAGGTTTGTGGTATTACGTCAGTGTGATATTCTCTTTCGTGGAGTGTTCACACTACTGCAATCAAATGTCACCCGCGGGAGATCCTTCTCACCAATAATTTCGCGTCTGTTCCACTACAGACGACAGATTAATATCCATCCTCGGACGGACGTCAAGTAAACCTAGCTACAGCCTTGTGCTTCCGCTGAAAAACAGCCCCTCGACTCTCATTTAAGATGATCAAGAGCACGGTCTTCAGGACTTTATTTTCACCTCGGTTGTCAATTTGCCTACATCTTGAAACAGTAGCCATACACCACAAGCTCGTTCCATCTCTAGCATCACCCACAGTAAAATTCGATATCTGAGTGACAATCAGGCTAATGTAGAAATGGCGGATGAACGAATGGACCCCATCAAAACCACCTTAGTCAAATGTACATTGACTCGGACCTGAGGATCAAACAAGAATAAAGAAGCTTTTCTTGGCCGATATTGTACAACCATGGAACGGTCCGGCCCATCAGCATATTAACCCTTCTCCACTCCAGTTATTCTTAGCCAGCTATTGTGTGGGACTTCAGCGCACTCCGTTTGATGATTTCACTGCTCGGTCCCAAACGAATCCGATGTCGTTGGTATATATCCAAGACATATCCGTCCCCCCATCCACGATGATCTTGTTCGCAACCCTCTCATCGAAAGAAGGATTTCCAATATCTTGCAGCTTTGCCACGCGTTTGGATGCCTCGGATGCCAGATGTGAGTACATTCGCGAGTAATAGGGAAGCCGTATCGCATCAAACAAAGGCAGGGCCTTCTCAGCATCGTTTCCGAAGTAGGCCAGAGCCTGCGCTAGAATCCAGCCGTCTTCCATCGCAAACCCTGCTCCAGAGCCAAAGGCCCCAGAAAGGGCGTGGGAAGAATCTCCAACGAGGACTATTTTGCTATCCCACGCCGTCAATCTGTCGAGCTCTGGACCAGCAAATGCGGCGAATTCCCGCCATCCGCCATCGGGAACTCTCTTCAGTGCCTCCCTGATCTCTGGAAGATATTCCTAGGCCACCATTAGATCAGTGAAGCTTGACGGTCTGACGGCTAACATACCGTGAAGTGTGATTCGACGTGCTCATTTTCAACCGGTACACCCCAGCTGACTTTGCTCGCACTATGAATAGCGGGATCATGCCAAGCTCTCGCGGCAATCTCCCAAAGGCCCTCTCCAACTGGCGAGAAATACACGTGTGTGGTTGGCGAGTGCC
Source organism: Lasiodiplodia gonubiensis (assembly GCA_009829795.1). Taxonomy (NCBI): domain Eukaryota; kingdom Fungi; phylum Ascomycota; class Dothideomycetes; order Botryosphaeriales; family Botryosphaeriaceae; genus Lasiodiplodia; species Lasiodiplodia gonubiensis. Next base: position 27,345 of record RHKH01000016.1, on the reverse strand, counting down.
ACCATCCAGTAATTCCGAATCGTGGGTCCAAATCTTTGACATCGTTCCAGGGAAGCAAAGTTCGCCAAATCGTCGTTCCCGTGAACTTGATCTCATAGTCGGGCCATGCTGTATCTCTCACAACCTGTGGTTTATCAGTACGAAACAAGAGTCACACATAAGAAACTCACGTACGGAGCGGATACCATCGGCACCAACAACCAAATCGGCCGTTGCAGAGCTCCCATCTTTGAAATGCAACTCGACACCTTCCGAACCCCTATCCACGATCCGACTTAGTTTCTTGGAGAGCTGAATAACTCCCGGCTTTACATGAGCCAAAAGTGCCGACTGCAGTTTCGTCCGTTGCGTCCGAATCGGCGGTCGCTTGGAACCAGTGGGTTGCTTTTCGCGACGATGGAGCTCTTCACCAGATCGGCCATTACTGCATGAACACTCAGTATCAGAAGGACGTATTTGAAGGCGTCATGACTCAAGCTTACAGATTCAACACCGTCCACGTCTGATGACCGCTGGTCAGGGTATCAGCTACACCAAGCAACTCCAAGACATTCCAAGAATTCTGCCCAATGCTTATTCCAGCGCCAACCTCGCGCAACACGCTCGCTTGTTCGTATATCGTCACGTCCACGTTCTGAATCTTGGACAGCGCTATTGCTGTGGCCAACCCGCCAGGCCCACCTCCAACAATGGCTACCCTCAAATGTCGGGTGAAAACGTCAACGGTCATTTCGCAAATCGATCAAGGTGTCAAGGAAGCTACACCCGCTGCGATATCAAGGCATTCATTTTGTACTCGGGATTCGCGCCAAAGTTCCGCGCCGCGGTGACAAAGCAAGCAATCGTCAATCGTCACGTGAATGGCGTGCGAGGAACACCAGCGGCACAACTGTCCAGTAGCATTCAGTAGCGGGCTGGCTATCTCAAGAGTGGAGGGCGCGAGTGGTGTGAGACTGATTGCGAATGCTTTACTCGCAGGTGACTTTTCCGCTATTTGCCGAGCATTCTTTGCCTTTGGTGTTGAGTTTATTCGCTCGATAAGCGGGGTTGGCAATGACGACGTACAGTCATCGGAATGACTTCAGCACGAAGCTTGGTCCGAAGGCAAGGAGACTACACCGACGATAACCATATCGACAGTCACCTTTTCTAGAGCGCCTCGCTCTCATCCTATACCTACGGATCGCTGTTGTTCTCAAGGATGCCCCACACGGCATCGCAATAGCGTCCATTGCAAAGGCTGTCAAAGCTTCAAATGCAGAGTCATGACTCTTCCACTCAAGGTTTCTTCGGAGTCCAATACGGTAGTTGGCTGTGACTACGACCCCATTCTACAGTCCCCTCTCACAGCCGATGGCTAGCGTGAAGAATAATAAGGCCCCAGGCGGAACTATGCCTTAGCTTTTTCTTAGAAAAATAACAAACGTGGGTAGCTGAAGCTACCGTCCGGACGTAAATGTCGAATTAATAATTATGCGTTCACGTCCGGACGATAGCTTCAGGTACCCACGTTTGTTACTATTCTTCACGTTAGCCATCGGCTGCGCTACCCCCCTGTATGGTCGTAGATCTTGTTAGTGATTCAAAAAGGTTAGGCTGACGGTTGATGCAGGTATTCGCCGGCACTTCGTTTTCCTATTTTTGGCGTTCATCCATATCGCCAGGGTCTAGGCCAAGCTGAGTGGCTTGCAGATGCCCAGAACCTTGTTCCGTACCTTTAACACGGCAGCGTGAAAGGTAGTTGTCCATGAGGAGATCCTCAGGGATGGAAGTTCTTGGCGTTGACGCAAGAAGTGAATGACTCGGGTACCAGAGGGAGAAGGAGGGGGTGAATGCTCAAGACGCTCAAAATGTGGACGGAGGGGAGTCCATGAAGATTTGAGAGGGTTTGCGCCACGTATCAATGTCCGAAAACCCCCGTATGCGCGGCAACTTCGAGGCGGATCTAGTCCTAGTTGTTCAGCTAGCACGGAGCAACAGCTGTCAAACGCTTATCTCCCGCCCGCTTGGAGTCGCTTTTCAAAGCACGGTTCCCGCCAGGCTTACCGTATGCGGCCACGCCCGCGAATCTTCCATCCCAAATGACGACCACCGCGGATGCTCTTCAGAACCCAAAACGCCCAGCAGACGCCTTTGCCGTAATTCGATGCCGCTGCAGAAAGGCTAGCGGAGATCCGGACTGTGTCTCCTCCGAAGCCGTGGCTTGCGACTTTGAAACGCTCTGTTCGGACTTTTCGGTCCTTTGCGGTTCCGCCTCCTGGACGATAGGCATCACGGTGAATGCTTTGGACCATCATGCGCTCAGCAAGTGGACTTGTGGGTGGCAAGGAGACGGATGTCGGTAGAGCGCGATTACTGATCCCTAAACAGCTATACACACGGAAAGACCTCCGTGTCCGGGGTCGCTTCTGCGGGGCCAATGGTTTTAGGTTGGGTTGGATGGTTCACTAACCGCGGAATTCTGCTGACGAATAACGGCTTCATCGAAACGTTAATCCACAGATATGCCATGCGCGACTGCCGCAGCTCACGTGAAGTCGTACGATACAAAGCATCAAGACGTGCGGTGAACGCACACTCCGCGCCGCAATCCCGGGGTACATCCGAGCAAGGGAACCCTTCTAAAGCCACGTACGACGGCGGATTTGCCAAAGCCACTATTGGAACTATGGTGAAGATCCGGATATCGGTGGAAGGATTCTTCAGGTTCCCCTGGTGGAAGTCGAAAGATCTCCTTTTCCACGCGAATTCGGCCGTTATGTGGGTACCTGCGCCACGTGCGGGCCGGCGCACGCGAGGACACCGGTCCACGCTCGGCGCAAGGCTGATTGGCCGAATGGTCGAGATCTCCACTGTTGTGGAAGCCTGCGACGGCAGGATGAACGTCAGCTAACTGCAATCGGGCGTTCATCCGTGGTGTTGCTTCATCAATCTTTCGATAGAGAAGCGTCGTCGGGATTGATAATAGTTTGGTCCCTTACACTAATCACCCCACCGAGGGGCTGTCGCTGGAGATTTATAGATAGCCTCCCCGCCGTCGGACTTGAGATCTCCAGCTTTGTACTCCAACTAAAGCATACCATCAACATGTCTTCTCCCCGCTTCGAATCCGAGAACGTCGACCCGGCTCCTCTGGGCAAGCCCCTCAAGTTTGAGTTCTCCGGCCGTGTGGCCAAGAACCGCTTCCTCAAGGCTCCTCTCACCGAGCGCATGTCCTCGTGGGACTTCAAGAACGTCCAGAACCGCGGTATCCCCTCCAAGGAGCTCGTCAACCTCTACCGGAGATGGGGCGAGGGTGAGATTGGTGTCGTCGTCACCGGCAACACCTTCTTCGAGCCCGAGCACCTCGAGGCCATGGGTAACCCCATCATCCCCAAGGACGCTCCTTTCGAGGGTGAGCGCTTCGAGCGCTTCAAGGAGATGGCCACCGCCTGCAACAAGAACGGCTCCATCTTCCTCACCCAGGTCAGCCACGCCGGCAGACAGGTTTGGTGAGCAGAATCAATGAAGACTTTCCGCAGGGCAATTGCTAAACCCGAACAGGGATGCCATCCAGCCCAACCCTATCTCGGCCTCGGACGTGAAGCTCGAGAAGGAGGTCATGGGCATGCACTTCGCCAAGCCGCGTCCCGCCACCCAGGAGGACATCAACGGCATCATCGAGGGCTTCGCCCACACTGCCGAGTACATGGAGAAGGCCGGCGGTGACGGCATCCAGGTGCACGCCGCCCACGGCTACCTGCTCGCTCAGTTCCTGTCGCCCGACACCAACAAGCGCACCGACAAGTACGGCGGGCCCATCGAGAACCGCGCGCGCATCATCACCGAGATCGCGGCCGCGGTCCGCGCGCGCACCCGTCCCGACTTCGTCATGGGCATCAAGCTCAACTCGACCGAGTTCCAGGACAAGGACTTCCAGGCCGAGGAGGCCAAGAAGCTGTGCAAGATCCTCGAGGACGCCAGCTTCGACTTCGTCGAGATTTCCGGCGGTTCGTACGAGGACCTCGGCTTCCTGCACAACAAGCGCGACTCGACCAAGCGCCGCGAGGCCTACTTCCTCGAGTTCGCCCAGATGATGGCCCCCAACCTGACCAAGACCAAGTCGTACCTCGTCGGCGGCCTGCGCACCGTCGGCGCCATGGTCCAGGTCCTCGACACCGTCGACGCCGTCGCCCTCGGCCGCCCGCTCTGCCAGGAGCCCTGGCTCTGCCGCGACCTGCTGTCCGGCGCCGTCAAGGGCGCCATCATCCAGAAGGGTGACCCCACCGACTTCCTCTTCAACACCATCGCTGCTGGTAAGTTCAAAAACAAGAAGCAGATTTCCGATGAGACCATGACTAACACTTCGATCACGCAGGCTCCCACATGCTCCAGATCGGCAAGGACCACAAGCCCACCGACCTCAGCCAGGAGGAGAACTTCCAGAACTTCTGCCAGGACCTCGGCGCCTGGGGCCAGAAGATGGCCACCAACACCGAGCTCCTCCACTACGGCTGGCCCGACGTCACCACCGGCAACATCCTGCCCTACGCTCCCGACGTCAACGCTTAAGCCTGTCTGCCTTTGTTGAAGAAAAATACCCAGATTTTGTGACTTTATTGCGCATATGACCATGGAAATGAGGAGAGCAGGAAAAAAAGTTTAAAATAGATGATAGAAATGTGAAAAGTTATTTCCATGACTGAGCTGTGCCAGACAATCCTCTGCTGGAAACGATATTTGACATATGTGCGGAGGTGAAGCTATCGTCCGGAGGTAAATGTGCAATTTTTAATTCTACGTTTACGTTCGGGCAGTAGCTAAAAAAGAAGAGGGTAGTGGAACAAAAAAGCAAAAAGAAACTTGAGGGTTGACGCATCTTTCCAAAGTCTAGCTTAGTGAAGCAGGAAGCTCTTAACTCCTCGACTGCCAACTAAGCCGGAATCGAACACGGGAACTATGGAAGAGGATACGCCCTCAAGCTAACCAATAGAAGAAGGCACACTCGGTTTTACACTTTAAGGCCTGGCAGGCAACGGGACATCCGTTGCACTAACCATCTATGATTTAAGCGTTCGATTTCACGTTTTATATATGGCAAGGCGGGATACCCGACTATCCCAAGCACCGCGCCGGTGAATGATGACGTAGCTGCCGAATTGGGCGCAGGTAAACTGCCTGAGTCACGTGGATGGGTGGTGTTAAGCTCCCGTCCATGCCGGTCCTTCGTCCACCCATGACATCACCGAAAGAAAAAGAAACCTTTACTAATCACAGTCTCAATTGCTTCGCTTGTCTCTCTGCTCCTTTGCAGTCCGTCGCGTTCGCTGCTATGCGAAGCATCACCATAGCGGCCAGATCAAAAACGGCAAGCACCTACAATCAGACAGGCACCCAGGCAGGAGCAGGAGCCCCGGCAACAGTCACCGCCGAACAGCGCACTTAAGACGGCGCCCATCGCAGGTGAGAGAGGAAAGCGAGTGCCTTCCGTTGTCGGTCTTCGATAACGACACCAGATCTCATGGTCGTGATTTTCGTAGATTGCTTGTTAGCAATGTTTTCCGAGATGCTTGTTGTGCCGCCGTGTAGAGTCCCAAAAGTCTCTTTCATCCTTGACCATGCTCTCGGCTCCGATCTCTTCCAGCTGCTCGAGTTCAAGATCGACGACCTCTTCGTACTCGGATGCGAAGTCGTTTAGACGCATGCTTCGCTCCACCATCCAACCGGCGATTCCATCCTCAAAATTAGCTTCCTGCTCAGGCCCATGGCTTCCCCAGCATGCATCACCCCGTTCGGGTGAGTCCAGCTATTCTGGGCGATGGTTCCAAGCGTGTGGAGAAGGTTGTGGGGCAGAAGCCCAGCACCAACTTGAAGTGGCAATACGAGCGTCTCTCTCTAACTTCTTTGGGTTCACGGTGGCGGGTCCTATAGCACCGCCCATCATAAGCAGTGGCCTATCAGCTTGCCTGGCTTCAAAGAGTGTACGCTTCTTGATTTCTTCATCGCGCGAGCGCCCTGTGTTCAATGGAATTCCCGTCTGCTTCAGGTTGGGTCATGGAACTGTGAACACATCTTCTATCAGATCAGCATAAGTGTAGTGCAGTTTAGAATGAAGACTGGCGAGGGACTTATGAGAGGTGTTGACGAGGGCGTCATCCTGTTGGGAAGGAGGTACAGCAAAGGGCGCCACGCACCCGGGCATTTAAAGCTCTGGCCATCATTCTCAGACTCGAGCTGGATCGCAGGGCCGTATTTCCCGGAGCGGGGCTGAGTGTTGCGGTGGGAACTTGGTAGTGGAAACATGGAATCCGGGTGGGTTGATGTCATGTCATGACCGTTCATAATAATTAAGGAAGCAACCGCCCACCTTCGCTTTCTTCCCCACTGTTAGTAGACAGACGCCTTCGCAACTGCCCACAACCATCCTCGCTGCCCGTAGCCACCCTTGCAGCTGGTCGTTCTCGCAGTCTTTCTCGCGGCCGTCTTCGCTGCCGTCCTCACAGTTGGTCCTTAATACCGTCGGTTAGTCCGCCCAATTGTGTCGCACCCTAGCCTCTCAGAAGCCATAGCCATTTGCCCCCGTCCTCAATTCGCGGTGTTCATCCTCCTCAACCTTTTGATTGCAGAACAACACCTGAGCGCGCACATCGCTGCGGCACAGGAACTCCTTCAAGATCCATGAAGTCAGTGGCCTCAGGGTGTACGACGCACCCATCAAGGTGACTCAACGAAACCTACCGCCACGCGTCTCGCGAGATCAGTCCGGCACAGGCCAGGGTGGTGGTTCAATTCGCTGAGAGCTTCCCGCTACCTTCAATAACACGGACGACTTCGAAGACGACGACCACGACCACGGCGGTGATGATAGCCTTGATGGCGATGGCAGCTGACGGCTAGCGTGGAGAATAGTAAGGCCCCAAGCGTATCTATGCCCCAGCTCTTCCACAAAAAACGAAAAGAAAACATACGTGGGTATCTGAAGCTATCGTCCGGACGTGTTTGTAGAGTTTTTAATTCAACATTCTCGTCCGGACAATGGCCTCAGCTACCCATGACATGAACAAAAAGCAAATCAACGCTAGCCGTCGGCTGCGAGAGGGTATTGTACAAGTTAATAGCGGCACAGTATACAACCTTCAATATCTGACTCCAGAAAGACTCTGATGTACTTATAAACACGCGATTGTCGAATACGCCTGTGTTTTCATTTACTCCATCATTTGGTACTTGCAAAGACGGTGTCGTTCTCGTAGCGCACCTCCCACACCACACACACACACACCATCAAGCCCCATCCTTCTCAACCCGCCCACCAGCGCTCCTGCCCTCACTCCCACTCCTCACCTCGTCACCGACATCCGCATACACCACGCCCTCCTTCTCCGCCTTGATCCTCAACCTCCGCACCCGCCTCACCTTCGCCTCCAAGTCCCTCGTCAACCACCACCCCCACAAGCCGGCCAACCACGCGCCGCCCACCGCCCCCGCACAAATCGCAAACGGCGTCTTGTAGCCGTTGTACGCGTACCTGGACTGGAACAGCTGCGGGCCGATGACGCCGCCGACCTGGCCGACGCAGTTCTGGAAGGCGAGGCCGAAGGCGGCGCCCGTGGCGCCCTCGAGCGTCGCGCTGCGCCACGCCCAGAACGGGATGAACCAGACGCTGTAGAAGAGCGTGCCGAGCACGCACGACGCGTAGATGGCCGCCTTGTCCTGCAGCGCGGCCAGCAGCACGAAGAAGACGAGCTCGAAGGCGCCGATGAGCGCGATCAGCAGCGGGCGGCTGAGCCAGGCGTGCTTGAGCAGCCAGCCCGCGGCGACGATGGCCAGCACCGAGCCGAGCGAGGGCGGCATGTTGAGCAGCTGGTTGCGCGGCAGGCCCGCGAAGCCGAGGTCCGTTGTGATGGTCGGGAGTTGCCATTGCAGAGCGTAGCCGGCGAAGTTGGTTAAGAACTGCGCGAGCATGAAGGCGTAGGTGCGTGGGTCGCGTAGGGAGGCGGCGATCTCGTGAGAGGAGAAGGCGGGATCGGCGGTCTTCGGGGCGCTGGTGGCGAGACGCGCTTCGAGGTATTCTTGCTCGCGAGGGGTGAGCCAGCTACGGGAGCGGGGGGATTTGGGGTAGTCGGGGAGGACGAGGTAGACTACGCCAGCAAAGAGGATGGTGAAGAGGCCTTCAAGGAGGTAGACCCTGTTGGACGATCTGCGTGAGCGAGGGCTGGTCTTTCAAGGGAAGGGAAGCCTCCTGTATTGACTTACCATCTCCAAGCAGATAATCCACCGAGGCCGTCCATGTAGCTGATACCGTATGCTAGTAGTGAACCGACGATGCCCGAAGTGTTCTGAAAGCCGAACATCCACATGATGGGCTTGCCATATTCGTCTGTTCTCTACCATGAGGCAAGCTGAACGGCGAGACCGGGGAACATGCCTGCCTCCATCATTCCAAGGAACCAGCGCGCGGTATAGAGCCCCTCTTTGTTCTTGACAGCTGCGTGGCATGCTAAGACTATGCCCCACGAAAGGATAATTCGTGTCTGCCAGTTGCGTGGAAGGGCTTTCTTCATGACTAGATTGCTCGGAACTTCGAAGATGATGTAACTGATCTGTTGTTGTAGTCAGTTTAGCCGATGCAGCTACTTGACCACAACCAACTCACAAAGTAGATAGATTGAACCCAATTGTACTGATTCGCAGACATGCTCAACTCGTTCAAGACGTTTGAAGGCTGCCCGACCTGGAGCACCTTCACGTTTGCAGCGTTCATATAGTCGATCTGGATCCGTCAGTGATTGTTCTCAGGGCGCAATAGAACTCACGGACGTTTTTGATGACATATATCAGACCAATGAGGACGAGAAACCTCCGGTCCACTTTTCGCATGATAGCTTTGTCCTCAGCGGCAGAGAAGGATGCGAGGAAGGCTTTCTTGCCCTCCGCTGTCCCATCATGAAACTCCGCAATGACGCTCTGCGAAGGAGTCGGGGCATCTTTGACTGCCGGTTCTTTGTCATCTGCCATTTTGGATGACGATTGGAGCGGCGCGAACCGATGCGACAGCGATGTTGATATTGGTATTGTTTGGATTGACGCGCTGGTTGCAAGTGTTGATTCAAGGGCTCAGCGACGCAATGTCCTGATGACGTGCGGTGCAACACCAGATAAAAAAAAAAAGTTCACATGCGAGCACATCATAGTCGTTCGGCATGCCTGCACCTTATCGCCGAATAGCCTGTAGGCAAGTGCACAGAGTGGCGGGCTGGAATCGACGAAGCGGGCCGCCATGCATCTTACCATCCAGTGCTTCGCGCACGCAATCTCATCATTTCTCGCCGAAGGATTGTTCCAATTCGAGGCCTGAGCAGCGCTGACGAGTGCTATCTACCCCGCTTGACGAAACAGCAAGTTGGGTGAGTGGGGCCGCGGGCTTTTGCCTCTGTCGTGTCACGTTGGAGCGTGGGGATGACGGTTCTTCCGCTTTTCCACATCTGGCTATGACGTGATCGGGGAGCGTTCTGGCGAGCGCTCGAACGGCGAGGCGTGAGGCCTGACGGTGATAAGATGTGCACAGCGTTCTAGGCGGGATCGCAATAAGCTTAAAGTATAAAAGCTGTGTGTGGCTCAGTCGCCGTTAATGTCTGTGCTTTACGAGTAGCTTTCTCGAACGCACCGTTCCGGTTGCCTGATTCATGGCGTATCTCGTCATCTGCCTAGCGCATACCCGCAATAACTCTTTCTTGACCTCCACATAAGCTGCCTGTTTCCGCGGGGTGTGCACTAAATAGTGCGCTCCCAGACGATGCCGATGGGTTGACCTTGTTCGGCGCGCTGTCCTCGAGTTTTGTCGCCTTTGACGCATTTCGCAGCTTGGTACCGCGTCTCTGCGACGAAGCGGTCTCGGAATGTGCGGTTGAGAGCATTGAAGTAGTCTTGTGTCGGGGAATGTGGTGGCGTGGAGGAGTGGGAAAGATGCTATGGTTGGCGATCGCCAAAAATGGAAAGACCAAGAAAACCTCACCCCAACGTCAACCCAACCCCTGAGGATAGCATCGATTGCCCGCAAAGCCCTGTTATCCTCCTGAAACCATGCAATTTCCAATTGCGACAACTGCATTGACGGTCATAGTGTGGTAGACCTCGACCGCAGCCGGGACAGCCGGAGCATCCATGCGGATGTTCATGCACGACATTTCTGTAGACAATCCCGTCTGCACGACAGGAACTCCAACTCTCCGCCACTCTTGCGCAATGCTTAGCGGATCGACTTCGTGAGGCGTGTCATTCGTATATCGTGCTCGCAAGATAGATCCCTCATCACGCCATCGCCAGGATCGACCCCGATGCGGAAAGGCGGATCCGGCTCGGGCCTTGACGTGACCCCACAGTCCAACGCTTTTTTGAACTTCATTCTCAGACATTGGCGGGCTTGGTCCCATCTTTTGTTTGTCGACTTGTCAAGAGGTGGGATCTGTGAGAGTTCTACGCGCGGAGGAGGTGCGGAGCAGTGATTTGATTTTGGAGTGGGCTGCGGGGAATTGCTTTCATCGCATGTGTGGGCCGGGTCGGTCTGCAGAATATCAAGCTTGACATGACTTCTGATACACTACAGCTTGGAGGAAATGCAGTGGGAGCTGATGGGGTTTAAACTCTTGTCCAGATATGTATGTGAGGGCAAACGGCGTCATCAGTAGGTAGTAATTGCTGTGCACTAAATGCCTTGGCAATTTTCTTTTTCATGCAGATTCAGAATAGAATTCACAATGCATAGAGAGACATATTGGTGTTCCTTCAGGACGCTTCATTTCCAAATATTTACATAAACGAATGACATCAAATTTTACAAGGCATATGAAATCCAACCATCGTCTCCTCGCATCTCCTGCTCATCTTAACCGCTTCCCTCCAAGTCTTTATTTCTCATGATTCGTAGGAACCCGCTTAGTTGCCGTAGGGGTTGGGGAGGTTGGCGTCAGTGTAACAAGTCGCCTTCTGCGAGCTGCAAAATGCCTAAAAACAAGGTGAGTTGGTGTTTCTTGCAGTCACTGGTGATGGCACGTACCATGTTAGCGTCTGCTCCGACGCGGCAAGCGCTGTCCTCCTCGTCACAGCAGCTAGCAGCAGCAGCAGCGCACGCAGCCTAAAAGATCGGTTAGTCCTACTCGCAATAGGAAATCCAGTGAGGTCATGGTTACTGACATTGTTCGGGTCGGGCTTGCTCTTGCAGTCGGTCATGACCTTGGTGCACTTGTCGGAGCGCTTGTTCAGGCCGTAGGGGTCGGGAAGACCGGCATCAGAGTAGCACTGGCTCTTAGATGCGCTGCAAGTTGCCTGAGGCCTGTTAGCTCGGCTTACAGCCATCGGTGGTGATGTCACTGACCATGTTTGCGTCCGGGCCAGTGCGGCAAGCGCTGTCCTTCTTGTCGCAGCAGTCCTTGGTGGTGCACTTGTCCTGGCGCTTGGGGTAAGGGTTGGGGAGACCAGCGCCGGTATAACACGAGGCCTTGTCACTCGAGCATTTGCTCTAAAACTAGGGTTAGTTTGTAGTTCTGATCACTCTTAGTCACCGGGGGATGTTGCGTACCATGTTGGCCCCAGGTGCCGTGCGGCACTTGTTGTCGGCGTCATCGCAGCAGGCCTTGTCGGTGCAGGCGGCACGCTTGGGGTAGGGGTTGGGAAGGCCGGCGCCGGTATAACACGAGGCCTTGTCACTCGAGCATTTGCTCTAAAACTAGGGTTAGTTTGTAGTTCTGATCACTCTTAGTCACCGGGGGATGTCGCTGACCATGTTAGCCCCAGGAGCCGTGCGGCACTTGTTGTCGGCGTCATCGCAGCAGGCCTTGTCGGTGCAGGCGGCACGCTTCTGGGAGGCGTAGGGGTCGGGAAGGTTGGCATCAGTGTAGCACTTGCTCTTGGATGCACTGCAAGTTGCCTGAGCAAAAGGTTAGCTCTGCTCACGGCCATTGGTGGTGAGATCACTGACCATGTTCGCGTCGGGAGAAGTCCTGCAGGCGCTGTCCTTCTTGTCACAGCAGGCCGCGGCCTGGGAAGCGCAGTATGCCTTTCCAGCCTGTTAGTTTTGTTCATAGCCATTGGTGGGGATATGCGAACCATGTTGGGGTCGGGCTGAGCCTTGCACTGCGTCATGACATCGAGGCAGTTTTCGCTGCGGGCGTCAAGGGGCATGGCGAAGCCCTGGGCGAGGAGAGCCGCAACGGCGACGATGGTGGCCTTGGTGAAGTGCATTGTGATTAAGGATTAAAGAGTTGGTTGGTAGTAGAGACCGTTGGAAGTTGAAGCGTCGAGTGTGAGGAGTGAAGAGCGAGTGTTGGCTGATGAAGACTGGAAAAGCGACGGTTGGGAGCAGAATATATACACAGGATAAGGTTCGTATTCTCTGCCCTACGGACAGCGGGATGAGGTGGGTGGCGGTATTCCCGGAGCTTCGACGTGGGCCTCTGGGCGGGCATAGCAGCGCACCATGGTGGCTCGTGTGGCTCGTGTTTGGAGACGCAGGAGAATACTGATCGTCATATCACTTCCCAGTTCTCGGCGAGGCGGAGTGTGGATCCTGGACGTGAGCTTGACTGCGGAGTCGGCCAGTTAGGAAGCCGCTAACACGGTTAACGTGAAACGGGGGCGGGAGGAGCACTATGCTTGCGTTCATGGTCATTCCCCTTTTCTGCCGTTTCCACAGCCTGAGGGTGAACGAAGGGATTCCATCAGGTAATCGAGTGCTACATTCGCAGCTACCAGCACTCAGCCCTACTGAGAGGCAAAGCAGCGCCCAGGACCGCTGAGCACTGGACGGGCCGGGCGAGGCAAGTGAGCCGCATTGCGGTAGCAGTCGTTGCGCAGTTCATGAAGAGATCACTGCCGCAAGCGCCAAGCTTCGCGGGCAACCTGAAAATAGGAACAGAGGCTGAGAGAACGACCGTGATATTGTGGGGCTCCCCGAACGGCTCTCGTATTTTTTGAAGCCGACGACGGGTGCTGGCCTGATGACGCCGCCGATCTCAGTCCTCCGCCCGAGAGACGAGCGTCGGTGTGGCCGTAATGCGGCCGGCACGGGGTACGCGGCTCGGATGCAAGTGGATGGTGGTGAGTGCACCGCTGGGCTGAAGGCCGGACGAGAAGCGCCGGTCGCGCGATCAAATTCCGATCGTCATCATTCGGCATGGCATCTCGGGCGTTGGCCGGATTCGAAGAGTGCGAGACAGTAAAGAGAATAGTCGGGTGGTAATGCGAGCAGCGATGATGCGGATGGTTTGAAGGCGCCCGGCCAGCACAGAGGGCGGGCGCCGTTCGGCTGCGGGAGCAGGAGCGCTGGGCGCCGCGGCTCTCCATCTCGCTCTTTCTCGCTCCGCGCCCCTTCCGCGTCCGCACGCACTGGCTTCCTCAACGAGATCGCTGGCGGTGTAACTTGCTCGCGCCGCCTTCTTCAGCCCTACGCGTCCAGGCGCTCAGTTCACTTCAGGCCCCTGATCAACCCCTCCTTCACCGGCATTCTCGCGGCTTGAGCTCCGAGCGAAGGCGGTACCTAGTGCCACGCCTGACCGGCCACGCTTCAGCAGAGCAACCCGCCTCCGCCGCTCCACCTGCGCTGCTCGATCCGGATGCCACTTCATGGACAGCATTCTCCAGCCAACCACGATCGCGGCAGTGGCGTCTCGGTTGCAAAACCAAGCATTTCAGTGGCGCTGCCCAGTGTCCGGGGAGGACCCGCTCGATACGAACCGCCGCGGACCCTTACCGCAACTGTCAAGCACCGCCACTAATCGCGCGCTTCGAGAAGACTGCTCCATCGAGATGAGAGGAAATGGACCGGCTCGACTTCCGACACCGCGGCGTGCTCCCGTGACAACCCAGCCCAAATGGCACACCTGGTTTACGTGGTAAGGGCCCTTGATGGCCTCACGCTCGGACATGGCCCTGAGTCAGTCGAAAAGGCCGCCTCAGCCCTACCAATGATCTTCCTGACTCTTTGTCGGGGAGACCGGTGCCAGCGGCTTCTTCAAAGCTTGGGCGTCGACGCCCGGAGGACGCGCGGTCAAATGCCACAACAGACTGGTCGACCTTGCGGGACTCATCTCCCCGCTTGGCCACGACGTCGTGCTAGCAACCCCTGATCAATCCTCCACACTCCGCAGGTGAGCTGACCATGTGTTGGCTGTGGGAGGCTGCATCGCCCTCGACTTCGTTTATCGAATGTCTCTTCGGCTGGACTGTTTCCAGAAATAGCAGGTTCGGTACGGCGTTCAGCGCGATCAGCAAAACGTCATTCAGCCTTGCGACGAGGACCTTCTCGACGCGACTCTCGGTAACGAACACCACTGTAACCTCGGACATAACGTCGGTGCCGACCTCGTCAACCTGACTTCAGGCGCAACTCTCGATACGACTAAGGCCTCGGCGGGTGGGTCCAAGACTAGCGGTCGCTTCTTCTTCCTCGCCAGCGCCAGCTCACCCCGCGCCAACACTTCTGGAAAGGTACGTGTGAAGTCCACTTGGCGTGCATGATAACGTGTCGGATGGAATCATGCGACTGACGGGGCTATGAGACACCAACGAGAGAGCCAGCTTACAGAGGGGTACTGCAGCCGAAGGCTAGCGTGGAGAATACCAAGGCTTCAGGAGTAAGTATGCCCCAGCGTTTTCTTTTTCTCTTTCTTGGGAAAACAATATAGGACTTCAAGCTATCGAACGGACGAGAATGTCGAATCAAAATTCCACATACACGTCTGAACGATAGCTTCAACTGACTGCGCGCTCGTTATGCAACAAATGCGACGTAGACAACGGCTTGAGTGAAGTTGCCAAGGGTGACAACTTATGCTTGTCCTCTGGGATTGTTGCCACTAAGGCTTCGTACTATCGCCCAAAGAGTCGTTTACCTGTGGAGATCATCAAGTTAGCTGCTCCACATATATGAGGCTGGCCGTTCAAGTAGGAGGATCTTCGGAACTATTCGCTTGAACCCTCTGCTCACGCATATCCTAACGTTCCGTCGCTAGTTCATTTCATCAAAATGTGGCAATCGGGCGGTATTTTTTCGTGCGGTCTCCATACAATCCCCTCTCGCAGCCGACGGCTAACGTGTCTGACGGTGTAATGGGTTTGACGGCGTAATGGGTTATCCAATAATGAGACCGCATTGAGTCGCTTCTTGTGGTGCCCGAAGAAATTCCACGACTGCCGTCGCAGAATCTTGTTGGCTAACCCATGACGCCGTCAAACCCATTACACCGTCAGACACGTTAGCGTGGGTTGCTTTTTGTTCATGTCGTGGGTAGCTGCTATCGTCCGGACGTATGTGGAATTTTTATTAAAAAAAAAAAAACATACGTGGGTATCTGAAGCTATCGTCCGGACGATAATGTCGAATTAAAAATTCTACATACACGTCCGGACGATAGCTTCAGCTACCCATGACATGTCCAAAAATTTTTTTTTACGCTAGCCACCGGCCGCGCGAGGGGGGTGTACGGCTGCTGGTAAACTTGCGCGTTCGACCTGATCTGCCAGACAGCCCGGTTTTCTGAGCGTGTCACCAGTTTCGGATACTAATAGAAATTCTCGCGTAGTTGATCTACTCATAAATGTCGTCATTGTATCCGCTCTATGTTCTAACTCTATTAATGCCCGTCTATACGTACCCATCATGCTTTTTCGCTTTCGTAATCTTAGTTCTTCTTCGCCGCGGCACGATAGCTGCTCAAGACAAACAGCAAGCTAATGATAATACCCAACCCAGCCAGTCCGATTCCGGAGTACCAAGCACCGCGGTATCCGGCGAGCAAGTTCTCGCCTCCGTCGTTGACATGGACTTCCACAGTACCGGCAATGCCCAGACCCCACGAGATGGAGTAATTGACGACCGTCGTAACCAGCGACGCGGCAATACCCTGGTGGCGTTTAGGAACGTGGTTGCTCAAAATGATGGTTGCTGCCGGAAAGCTCATGTCCATGCCCCACCTACAATCTCGTTAGTATCAATTTAACACGTCCGCTCAGAGATGAACTTACGGTGTGATGACCACACTCCAGAAGACCTGCTTCCAGAAGGAGATACCGACCGGCAAAGTGGCCAAGATGATGTTGCCAACGCAGAAAGCAGTCATGGCGCCCAGCATGAGCCATGCAGTCTTGACGCGGCTCAACAAAAAGCCGACAGTGATGGCAGCACAAGCGCCAGAAACGCCACACGGCACATTCTGCGCGACGACACTCAACGGCGTGTTGTTCTGCAGCACAATGGTGAACTGCCAGAAGTAGTAAATCCAGATGCCGAAACTGCTCCAGCCAAACGCCATGCAAGCCAAAACGAAACCGACGTGCGCATCCAGGCTGTTGATGGGGACCAGCGGCTGCTGCACCTTCTTCTCGACGAAGATGAAAGCGAGGAAGGAAAGCACGCCCAGGACGAGCAGGACAATGACGTAGGGCTCACCCCAACCAACGACGGGCGCCTGGTTCCACGCGACGTTGAACAGCACCAGGCCGACAACACCGGTGACGGCGCCCAGGTAGTCGAACGTCTGCTTCCCGTGCACGCTCGCCGAATCAAGCTCCTCCTCGTCGGCGGGCACGACGAACCATCCCAGCACGCCGTACACGAAGCACACCATGGCGGCGATCCAGTAGGTCCAGGGCCACCACACAAACTGGGCGAAGATGCCGGAGAAGGTGGCGCCGATGATGAAGCCGTTGGGGGCGGTGGCGGCGTAGATGGAGAAGACCATCTCCTTCCTGCGGCCGGGCGGGTAGGTGCTGCCGAGGATGGCGAGCGAGCTGGGCAGCAGGATGGCCGGGCCGACGCCCTGCAGCGCGCGGCAGACGTCGAGGAAGATCTGGTTGCCCGAGTAGACGGTCATGCCGGCGATGAGCGACCACAGCGAGTACCAGAACCAGCCGATCAGGAACAGCGGCTTGTGCCCGTACATGTCGCCCAGCCGCCCCGCGATCAGGATGAAGGTGCCGACCGTCAGGCTGTACGCCGCCGTGAACCACGACATCTGCCCCGCGTTCGGATTGCCGAAGTCCTTGGCCATGATGTGCAGCGGCGCCATGGATTGGGACAGCCCGGCTTGCGTCATGAGTTGGGCGGACGCGACGACGGTGATGAAGAGGATTTCTTGCGACAGCGGCATCGCCGGCTTGATGCTCGGCGCTGCCGACTTTCGTCGTGTCGCTACATCGTCGCCAAAGGTGTTCGGGCCATCCGTGTCGCTGCCGCTGGCGGATGGCGGTCGTGAGAAGTCGGTCGAGTTCTTTTCGCTGAAGAGGCCGCCTTGGGAGGTGGGTGATGTTGGAGATACCTGGCCGGCAGGTATCGAGGCCTTCTCGACGTCCACGGAGAACGCCATTTTTTCCTAAACGGGAAAGGGTTCTCTTCCAACGGGATGGATAGGTGTGGTCCTACAGAAGATGTGGGAGGAGAGCCCTCGTTTTATTCCGTTTCGTCCGTCAAATTCCTTGTCGGCCCTGAAATCCGGGGAGCGTTTCGAATCCGACGTGGTGTAACCCGGTATTAGGGAAGGTCTTTGGGTAGGGTGGAGCAAGCTTCCGCGTCGGGTGTTGCTGCGGGTCGGATTTGGCGTCCTAGTTTCACACCTCGCGTATCTGTTTCGTCCGATGCAGCAGCAAGATGATGGGGGTTACGCTACAATTGAAAAGCAAACAAGGAGAGCAGGGCGAGGCAGAGTCATATGGGAGGAAGATTGAATCCGAGAAAACGTTCCGTCGGAAGCAAAAGACGCCAGAGCGGAATTGCATGCTCGCGTTATGAGAAATCGTCTCAGTGGTTTGTACGTCATGGGGAGGCGAGCCCACCTTACCTCATCTTGATAAGATAGTTCCGAGACGGAGAAAGTAGGCGACGTTTCAAAGCCCTGGCATTCGCCGCGGCTTTCAAACGCCGACGATCCCTGGAAACATCGAATAGCAGGGCCCTGCAGCACCTCACTGTAATTTTTAAGCGCCCATCTACCTGCTGCATCGCCTAACTGGTCTCACTGGCGATAATGGCACGGGATGAAGATGCGACACCGCTGTTGCAGACCTCGGAGCGTTTCGAAGGGGTCGGATTTGTCGGATGTAGCTGATCGGATTTCGACTCGGCGGGCTCGTTTTTTTTCGTGCGCTACTGTGGTATTGTGGAACGGTCCCAGATGTCAGTGTTGGCGCTATCCTGACTAAAGGTGCTCGCGGCACCTTTCCGCTATACCTACGACTATAGCCTCTCTTTACCACCTTCCGCAGTCGGATCTTGCTCCATTGCTCGCACACGTCGGTCACCGAATGCGTGCCGCTGATGGAGATCGCGACCCATTACTCAGAACTCTCTAAGTCCGCAAATGGCGACATTTCAAATCTGTTGTTGGTAAATCCGAGACCGCGAGTCGAGATCCTGCACCGTTACCAAAGCGAGTCCGATAGGCCATGCAATGCCCAAATTGACAGTGACAGCGGGGAACTGGGGTAAGGTATAGGAAGGTCATAGGGCGATTGGACACAGCTTGTGCCAAAGATAGATTTGTTGCCTGTTTCACTCACCATAGCCGATAATAGTGCTCCAGGTCGCCTTGCGAGAAGGAAAGAAACTCATATCACCTACAACACCAGCCAACGACGGGACTTTGGGGCAAGAGAAGGAGGCTGGAGAAGCAAATGGCCGTAGAACGATAGCCGCAAGACTGCCCTGCTTTCATCCTTCCGTCTGCACCTGCTCGATCTCATCATTCGCCAAGATTCCCAACTTTACCTGCCTCCTCACGTCCGTCCGCTCGACCTCGGCCTTTCCGAAACCTCCCCACCCGTTGAAGTCAGTCGCGAAGCGGACCGCCGCCTTGAGGAGGAACTGTTCCGGGTCGCCCCACGTCTCGGCTGCGTTCTTCATGGCGCGTAGACCTGTGTTGTGTGTGTTGTTAGACACCGGGTCAGCAATTCCGACGAATGCAAATGCAGTGCGTCTGAGTCAGGGAAGGGAAGGGAAGAATGCCACATCGCGACGCGCCGCCGGTCCGTCCTCCGAAGGCAGCAGCATCGCAACGCAACGCGCGGATACCGAAAAGGCGGAGGAAGGAGCGCGTCGTCCGACCCGATCCGACTCCCTCGCGCGTCAATGCTCCCAAGCTCTTCGACACACAACCGGGCAGCAAACGAAAGGCAACACTCATCTCAAAATGTAGCAAACTCACCCTTCACGTAGTGCGCGTCATTCCGCCACCTCCCCTGCAACGCCTGCTCAACCACAAACTCCCACCCCCTCCCAGCCAAGTCCACCTCCTCAATCCGCTCCTTCTTGATCCCCGGCCGGTGCTGCGCCACGTACACGGTCAGCACGAGCAGCCACCACTGGCGCACGAGCGGGACGTGCCAGCGCGCGGGCATGCTCGGCAGCAGGTGGCGCAGCGCGTGGCTCGTCGTGAGCGCGTGCACGAGGAAGAAATCGTACTTTTCTTCCTCCGCCACCCCTCCTCCTTCTTCTTCTCCTTTCGTCTTCTTCGATCCCACCAGCAGCTCGACCGCCGCCCGCTGCATGCTCTCGAAGATCCTGGTCGGGTCGGTCGGCACGGCCAGCGCGTTCCAGTACTCCAGCACCGCGGCTTCGTGCGGCGGCGACGCGAGGAGGATGACGATGTTCTCGTCGCCCTTGTCGTTGGGCGGGTAGAGGCCGTCGAAGCGCTCGTCGTGCTGCAGCCGCGTGAGGAGCGTGAGCGGCGACGTGCTGGCCGGGTTCGTGGGGGGCGGGGGTCGCGTGTAGGTCGGGTCGTCGAGGTATTTGTGCTGGTCGTTGTAGAAGCAGGTTGCCAGCACGAGCGCTTCTGGGGCCAGCGTGCGCGAGTTGAGCTCGTAGGAGTAGCCGAGGTGGATGAGGGCGTGGCCGACTGTGGGGAGGGGGGGTTAGGTGAGTTGGTGGATGCAGGAGCGGGGGATACTGACGGCCGCAGATGATGTTGTTGATTAGCGGGTTGGGCCCTTCGAAGAGGTACTGCTCGACCATGGCTTTCCAGTCGTGGCCGTGTTTGGGGATCTCGTCTTCGAAGAAGTCCATGTATGCGCGCTGGTATCTGAGGGGGATGACGCGAGTGAGCTGCGAGGCTCTTTCTTGTCCGGAAAGGTAAAGCTCGCCCATGCTCTTCTTCTACTTACTCTCTCTGCCCGAAGAAATTTCGCCAGTTCGATTCGGTAATCTCACCGGGTGAATCTCTCCATTTCTCCAGCGTCTCGGTCTCGACCTCGTACACCTCGTTTAGATGCTCATCGGTTGAGCCAAGGATGTATGCTGAGCCCAAGATCTACATGCAACAATCAGAAGCATATCTGCATTGCTCCCGTCTGCTCTGGAGATTCAATGAAGAATAATGAAGTAGTCCCCTTTTCGGCAGGTCAATCTGACTTACATGCGGAAGGTGGTTATGGAACTCCAGATTATGGTAAATGACGCTGAAAATACTGTGGTTTGCTTGCAGCAAGTGTTTCACCGTCCGCGCGCGTTTCTCCGGTATCTCTTCGACCTTGTATACCGACTCCTGCTCGACCCGGACCCGTTGCGCGAAGAGGTCCGGCATCTTCTTGTAAGTCCACGAGAACATGGCGGCGGTGGCGAGCGCGACGCTCGAAAAACCAATCGCGGCGGATTGTAGCTGTTGTCTCTCAATTTGCTTCGCCGTCATCGTTAGAACTTTGCGCTAAAGACGGTGTTGGGGAAAGGAAGGCTCACCTAAGGCGCGGTGGCTACGAGAGGGCGGGGTTCAATGCGCGGGGCCGAATGTGCAGCGTCCCAACCAATCTCCCTGGCTCTTAAGATCCTGTTGGCAAAGAGAATGAGCTGATGCTTACACAACGTGCGGAGAGCGACGTCTGCTCGTTGAAGTGTCGCGAAGCTTTCCCCGCATTTTCAAATCCACAAGCCCTCATTTGTTCCGATCCCTGCTGCTTCCTGCATATGCGACCCGCGGGAAGGGCGTTGATGACGTCCCGTCCTATGGAGCTCGCTCATTCGTTCGCCAGGCGCCTCGTCGACATTCAAAGCCGAATGCCGAAAGTTTCGAACTGAATGGAAACATTTAGCCTTGGCTATTACGATATCCGTGTGATTCCGGACCAGCGATGCTTGAGTATCAGGATGCTTGCTTCCCAGGCTTTGCATCTTCATGATTCATTCAGAACACCTGAACGACCCCGAGATCTGCCGGGGTGTCCAATTTACAAATTTGGGCAGATGAAGCTATCGTCCGGACGTGAATGTATAATTATTCGATGGTTTTCAGTACCTCTGAAAAAGGTTGAGGCTGAGAACATACAGGGGGGTAGCTCAATTCATCACCCGTTCACCTCCTCAGCTTTACGCCTCAGCAGCCCGCACAACGCCCGCCGCTTCGCTGGGCTCGCGCCAGCGCTCCAACGTCCCCATGTTCTTCTCCGCGCTCGCCACCTCCGGCGCTCCTACCAGCCATGTTGACAATGAAGCAGTGGGAAAGATACTCTACACATGGTAAGCCCCGTATTCTACATGTTGATTTTCGGTACTCATCACTGGCATTACACTAGTCGTTGAGGCCAGTCGCATTTGACACAATGGCACTTACTACAATCCCTTGCACGTTGTCCCGAGTTTGGAAGCGTGAACATCGCACGCAGTATGTGCAAGACAGTCCACAAGAACCACGGCAAGCATACGCCACGATGTCGTTGGGAGGCTCATAAAAGCGGAGGAAGAGGACCAGAGGATAGTGTGACTTTTGGATGATTGCTCTAGGTCGGTCAAGATTGCTCAGCGGAAAATCCGAGAGAACCGCTTCAGGATCCTTGGGTGGGGGAGTAGATAGAAGAGACTATGTCCATCAGGGACGACCAAAGTCATTGTTCATGAACTTAACTTTTCTACAAGAAGCGTGGATCGTAAATGATATGAAAAGCGATGAACTCTCATGGGTAGCCGAAGCTACTGTCCGGACGTGTTTGTTGAATTAATATATCTACATTTGCATCCAGACAATCAGCTACTCTCATTCAAGTGTTACTCGGCCCCGTGAGCACGGCGCTATCTGAATCTCCACACTACCAACGAAGCGGACGGGCTCGTGCTTTCCTCAATCACCTGACTGAGTGTTAAACCTGTACTTCAAGCTTACCCACATAACACATTCCTTCTTGTCTTGCCAAATCTGGCATTCTGCTGGCACAAGTGATTCACTCCGGGCCTGGGTACTTAAAGCCCCCTCCTCTCACTCTTGTACAAGCCAAAACACATCCACCGACAAGCATGGAGATCTTCATGTTCACGCGTGCCGAGCGTGCGGGGCTTGGGTTCCAGCTTCTGGCTCTTCCAGCAGCCATGGAAGCAATGGACGAGCATCTGCTGCCTTGGTACAAGTTGCAACAACAGATCATCGATAGCAAGATCATCCACAGCCTTTCACCCAGAGCTTGGTACATGTACAACACGGCAACCGATGTCATCGCCATTCTGAGAAAGGGATTCGACAGGCTGTTTGATATCTCCAAGGTCAGCGTGGCTCTCGGAACTTGAACGTTTCAATATTTACCATTGAGCAGATTCTCGAGGAGATGCTCCAGCACCCTCATGTCATCGTTCCGGACATCGACGTCTTCACATACGAGTAAAGCATTGCCGGAACGTCGGATGGAAATTGGGTCGCAGAGATGCATGTCCACGGGCTTAGGCAGTTGTAGCAAGTGTCTGGACGCATATGGGGAATTTCAAGCCAAACAAAAGCATCCAGACATGGGATCCGACCGTGCCCGTCAGTAGAGCTTTGCGGATATCAATGGAAGTTTCGGAATTTCAGATCAAACTCGTTGCCATGCAGTCCGTGATATACCTCTCACTCAAACTTGGTGCACTTATTCCCGACAAAAACGCGGGTGATGAAGTGGAAGCGAACGAGGGAAAGAACGTTAGTAGGAGCCCCTCAGCCGCCAAGTGTGCTTTTCCTCCGCAGCATGGGCGTCCACTTGCTCACCCAGTCTCAGAATCTCCTCTTTTGGACTGAGCTCGGTAGGAGCAGCCCTGGTAAAGTTTTCTAGATGGAGCGACATACGATAATGTCTTGATGGAAGATTCGAGGAGATTAATATATTTATATTATGGTGGACAGACAGTGCTGATAGTGAGCTTAACGCATGACTACTTACAGATAAAACCATGCCATATCACTTTCGAATCGCACAGCCAAAGAACTCTTCATTCTTTACCGATGATCCCCTCTTGCATTTCGAGACACTGCTTCATCTTCGCGTCCGAGAAGGTAAGCGTTCCATTGTTGCGCAAATGCTCGATCAATTCCAGAACGAAGCTCTGACAATTCCACGCAGGGTCGCTGTTTTTGATGGCGACTTGCTCCGCACCCGCCGCAAGCTGTACACGCTGGAAATCGGGGATGCGACATATCGGGATCATCTTGATCATACTCTCGTCTTCCTTCGCGTTTGACGGCTGCATGTTCAGCCTGTAATTGCCCGAATAACCCATGGCCTGGATCTTGAAGCTTTCGTCTTGTTCTTCCCCCTCCTCGTCTCTCCACGTGTCGATGACAGCCAAAGCCCAATGTTTGTAAAACGGCATATCGGGGGTTTCGTCGTAGATGGCGATATAGACCTTGCAGGTCCGCTCATCTTTCTCGGCTGACATGTTGCAGAATATCGTTTATTGGAAATCTGTTAAAGCCTTTGGGTCAAAGACGAAACGAGGAATAGCTCTGATGAAGATAGGAATATGATCGTCGCGTGGGTTGGAGGGCGGGGTATTAAAGCATGGAGCCGCAGCGAAGCGTTGTAAAGCGGCCAGCTGGGAAGTCTTATTAGAGAAATAGGGACGACGGCGAGCGATAACGGCGACGAGTGATGGAGTAGGGTCAGTACATTGTGGTGCATGTCGCGGTAGAGGTGACGTGTCGCGTACTTTCGGGGAGACGCGTGGCACAGCGCGAACTCACATGACATTTCCTTTGATGCAGCCAATAGGAGCCTAGAATCTTACCACGAACCCAATTTCCACCGGAACAGCCAGTTACACTACGTCGGCGCCCCTCTTCCGCTTCACTGAGGAATATTTGAGACTCAAGCGCTGGAAGAAAACTACACAGCATTTCTTGAATTGTTTTGCCGCAGTACCAAATTTTTTAGCAGCGCTTATTACTTTGCCATCATTGCATTAGCCATTTGAGTTCGTTATTCTAATCTCCACAAGAATGCCGGGCTAAACGCTTGCTGTCGTAAACATGGAGCTTCATAAGCGGAGAATTTGCCGCACCTCAAGCTCTTCGCACTCACCACCTCGCTTATCAGTTATTTCTTTCTTATGTAGCTGAAGCTATCATCTGGACGCAAATGTATAATTGTTAATTCGACATTTACGTCGGGATGATGGCTTTTAACTACCCATAACACAGGCTTACATTTTGCTCCGTATACAATCCCCTCTCGCAGCCGAGCACTGTTTCCAAGCCCGCGTTCAGTCCATCGCCCTCCTGAGCCTCACCCGCACCGCTCCCCTCCCCTTCTCCACCAACGGCCCAAAGAAATCCCTCGCATACGCGACCCCAACATCCTTTTCGCACACGCCCTCGTCCAAGTCCATATCAAACGCCCTGAAAAAATTCCCCAGCACCAGCGCAATCTCCCGCCTCGCAAACTCGTGACCGATGCACATCCTCGCGCCCTTGCTGAACGGCACAAACGCCTTCTCCATGCGCTTCCTCTGCTCGGGAGAAACAGCAGCATCGGCACCACCCGCCCCGCCATCCAACCACCGCTCGGGCCGGAAGGCGTGCGGATCCGGCGCGAAGGCGGAGGGGCAGAAGAGCGAGTCGACAAGGCTCATGCTGACCACCGTTCCGGGAGGGAAGACGTACGTCTTCCGTTGCTGCCCGCACGATGACGTGTACGTCATGGCTGCGGCGGGATTGATGCGAGGCAGGCGGGAGAGTACGGCCGGGTTGTGGCGGAGGGACTCCTTGACGCAGGCTTGCAGGTAGGGGAGGTCGAGGAGGGTGCGGGACGGGACGAGGGTGGTGGTGGTGGTGGTGGTGCGCTGATCTGACGTGGCCGATGAACCGTTTTCGTGGACGCTGTCTTTCCTGTTGCTGCTGGGGAGCGGCGGCGGCGGCTGCAAGTCTTTGAGCTCGACACGCAGCTTCTGGAGTATTGACGGGTTGCTCAGCGCGCGGTAGACCATGTCGGTCATGGTGTTGGCGGGAGCGTCGACTCCAGCGCCGAGAAGCGCAGTTGCTTCGCCGAGGATGCGGAATGGGGCACGTTCGTCCTCGGGCAAGAGAGGCGAGACGTGGAGAGCCTCGAGGACGGTCGGAGTTGCCATCTCGTGAGGGGATTTCGTAGCGGTACTCTGCGCTACTTTGGCAGCCTCGATACCAAGGCGCTATGATGGTTCAACGGGGTACAGAATGAAGGTGGTGAAGGATTGCACTTACACGGTAATGTTCTTGAATATCTTCATTATTCAGCCTTGCCGAATCCCAAGCGGGGTTGAGCGAAACAGGTAGTCGTCGGAGAATTGAATGAAGCCAAGGTACGTGCTTTTTCCAGTGCATGAGCGTTGTACCTGCCGTGTGGGATTTCTGCATGCCCTCTCCCAGATCCGACTTATCCAGGTAGCCTTGAAAGTTTGGAAAAGCGTATGCCCCCGAGATGTCCATGGCGACGGCTCGGAAAGCTACAGCCAGATCCACTTTCTCTCCCGTGTTACATGCAGCACCAAGACGAGTCAACAGCTTCCGCACTTTGCCCTGCATGATGGGCTCGACTTTGTCCATAGCACTTGTAGAGAAGAGCTTGCTCAGCGCACTTCGTCGGATCCGGTACAGATCGCTTGGGATGGTACGCAATAAGGACGAATTGCCAGGCAACCAGGAGTAGAACCATGGATCTCGTTCTGTCTTTTGGCTGTTGGAATAGAGAACGTCGTAGTAGGAAGTGTCACGGATATGCACCTCATTCGGCTTGATACGTACTATCGGGCCTGGTACAGGGGGATCAGCTTGCATGAAACTCGACCTGGAGAAGGTTTCCTACCGTATTTGTCGTGCATCTCGCCGACCTTGTGAAAGAATTGACCGACCATAACACAGTCCCACCAGAATTCGTAAAGCCCAGTCAGTGCGCATACTGTGGGACCAGGCACACGAGCCAGGGGATGGAAGCATAGCCGATAGAGAGCCAGTGATGCGATGTATAGACCCACGAGGAGCGACGTCTCTTGGAGTCCCCAGAAGTCCGTCATATTCATCGGGAATGTCATGTTCTGTAGCTGCCGCTTTGACTGTGAGTCCAAGAGATGGAGTTGCTTTCATGCGAACATAAGAGAAAGGGTGAAGTTCAGCGCTGCGTTTAGGCTCACGGTCACAAACTCATCCGATGCGGGAGCGGGAAGTTAAAATATGGAGCAACTGGTCCGTAGAGAAACACTGGACCTCCAGTGACGGCACCGGAAACTTCCGCGCTAACAGAAGTCATCTTAGTCTTCATGCAAGGTTGAAACTGTAATAAGAATAAGGTTTAGGGATACATACCCTGCATCCGGGTCGGCAGAGCTCGGGAACCATGAATCAAAATTATCCTCCAGGTCTGCACCTAAATACCAACCCCCCTCTCGCAGTCGATGGCTAGCGTGAAGAATAGTAAGGCCCTAGGCGTAACACGCCTCAGCTCTTTCACAAAAAAAAAATAAAAAATAAACAATACGTGGGTAACTAAAGCTATCTTCCGGACGAGAATGTCGAATTAAAAATTCTACATACACGTCCGGACGATAGCTTCAGCTACCCGAGCATAAGATGAATAAAAAGCAAATCCACGCTAGCCGTCGGATGGTCAAACGTAAAGTAGCGACTTTATAACGTTTGCCATTTACGTCTGATAAAATCTTTTTTGTAGGGACCGAGGAGCCCGGGAGCAAAATTTCAGGGGCCCGACGATAGGAGCTGCTCTCACGATCTCGTTGACTGATCAACTCGATCTTGTAAAGCCTTCCAGCATGAGATCTTGCTTCATCATTCGTGAGGCTATCGAGAACGTCAGTGGTCTTTTTCCAGACAATATCCGAGTTTTTCCCGATCGGGAGATCCGTTAATAAAATCTCTCTTGTTCCACGCACACACCCCGGGTCTTCTTAAAAACGCTCTAGGGTCTTTTGTAGTGGTTTCCAGGTATCTGCGCAGTTTGGAAGAATTACACGATATATTGCATGCAAGAATTGGAAGTGTCATCAACAGT
Source organism: Lasiodiplodia gonubiensis (assembly GCA_009829795.1). Classification (NCBI taxonomy): domain Eukaryota; kingdom Fungi; phylum Ascomycota; class Dothideomycetes; order Botryosphaeriales; family Botryosphaeriaceae; genus Lasiodiplodia; species Lasiodiplodia gonubiensis. Next base: position 114 of record RHKH01000016.1, on the reverse strand, counting down.
AACAAGAACTCCTCGTTCTTGTTCCAGCCGCCCGGCTAGCTCAATCGGTAGAGCGTGAGACTCTTAATCTCAAGGCTGCGGGTTCGACCCCCGCGTTGGGCTCAATTCCCACAT
>RHKH01000076.1:120055-154030 GCA_009829795.1 Lasiodiplodia gonubiensis | reverse complement strand
GTGCTTCGGATTTAATTGCCCTCGTCCTCCACCGCCACCGCCATCGCCGAGGCCGTGTTTCGGATTCAACTGCCCCCGTCCCCCACCGCCACCGCCACCCCCGAGGCCGTGTTTCGGGTTCGATTGTCCTCGTCCCGAGCCACCTAGATGGCGTCCGCGCCCATCGAAGCCATGTATCGACTGCTTTCCGCCCCGTGTTCACGAGCACTATGATCGATACAGACCCGGAGGTTTTGGGCCACCTCCTTCCCGCCTCCCCGTTAACTCTGCTCAAGGTGGCGCGAGCTCTGGGCGTTTCGAGTCTGGCAACGAGAAGTCATCCGTCCCCGTCCACTGGTCGTCTTAACAGTAAGTACGCTTCCAATGAGCACCACATCGAGGAAATTGGCACTCATTCTGCTGAAGAGCAAGACCAGGGCGCCTCATTTCTCAAATCAAAAGTAAACAAAACTTCCGCTCATTATACCCGTATTGTTAATTCCGTGAGTTGGGAGATACGGAACAGTTTTCCACCATCTATGCCTGTTTCACTCCTTTAGATTAGAAAGCTTTGGCAGGCTCAGCGTTTACATTCATTGAGGAGGGAGCGGGGTATCGTCCATTTTGTAGTATAATACATTCATTGTACAGTTGAATACTGTACCTTAATTCGTGCGGCAAACCGCTCCTCAACACCTTGCAGTAAAGAAGCGCACCAATGCAGGCACTCGTCGAATGTGTGCATGATTTTCTCCTCCTTCTTGAAAGCGCTTATTTGGGCAATGCCTCCTTGATGGCCTTAACGAGGTCACTTTTCTCCACCAGCCGACCGTCAAGCACGCCGCCGGGTCCGGTGATCTTCGCAAGAACCTTGCCAACAACAGGCTTTCCATCCTGCCAGTTTTCGATTGTCTCTTTGACGGCGCGCTGCAGCTCGTCCGCAGCCACGACTCCTCCAGCTGCCTCCTCGATCTCACCAACGTAGTCCTTCATCACGTTCGCGCTGCCATCTTCCTTCTCCGCCAGATCCTCGCGCTTGGCGTCGCGGAACTGCTGCGCGGCATCCTTGGACTGGTTGATCTTCTTCAGCAGCAGGGAACGCAGGAGCATGTCATCGGAGATGGGCTTGTCGGTCTTAGAAGCATTGGTGATGTCGTTCAGAACGCTGCGAACAACGGCAAGGCGGGCCGAGTCCTTGGCGCGCATGGCGGTCTTCATGTCTTCACGGAGACGGGAGAGAATCGGCGAGGGAGAGGCAGCGGTGGAAGAGGGGCGGACGAAAGCACGCATGCAGCGGAAGCAGAGGCGCGCAGGGCGCAGGTGCGCAGAGAGGGAGAATGACATGATCTGTAGCCGCATCAATTGCTGCCAGTGGATAGCGCAAGACTTCCCGACAAGGGCCCGTACCTCGAGAAGCTTTGGTGAAGTGTGATCGAACAATTGGCCTTGTGTGAAGGTGCAGGAAGCTGAGACGTAAAAAGTGCAGGTCACCTCGAGCTCTGGCGCGCGGCGCCGATCATGCCAAGCTTTTGTCGTGGAGCTCTCTGGTGAAGTCGCGACAACACCAAACTTGTCCGACAGCCCAGCTCCTGCCGCCGACGGCCCAGCCTCCTCCTTACGCGCCGCGCCCCGACCGCCGCCCCGCTTCATATCCCTTCTCCTGCCGACACTTTTTGTATGAATGTTCATAGACCAGCCATTGCGCCCGCCCCGACCGCTTCAGCTCCGCCGTCTGGCGACTTCTTAATATCTCAGATCCTGTCGCCTGCATCGCGTCCTCGACGCGCCCGCGCACAAATATGAATCCCGCGACACCACAGCGCCCGCTTCCCGGCGCTTTCATGATGACGCCTGGCCCGGGAGCGCGTTCATCTCAGCCCGTCTTCCGCGTCAACACAGCACCAGTAAACCCTCCACAGCAACTTCAGCAGCCGCTCGTGCCTGCGCCTGCGCCTGCGCCGCCTGCTCCTGCTGTTCAGCAGCAGCAACCAGAGATCCAGCCCATTGAGCGCGCTGCAAGGACTGTCAACGATACGTTGACGCAGGAAGCGAGATACCCGGATTTGGACAGCTACATAACGCGTAAGTCTGCCTGCATTTACGCGCTTCCCGGTATCTGGGCTGACAGGCTTGATAGAGGGAATATCGTCCGACTATGACATCCCCAAGAGCAACGCGTTGGCACCCTTTCAACAGGTCAAGACATACAACATCCCTGACCGCATATTCGAGCAGTACAACGAGGCTCAAGTTTCCACCATGATGGGTTTGTTCGCCGAGCTCGGCCACGCTTGGGTCGTCATAGATAATGCGCTGTACCTTTGGGATTACACGCTCCCAAATCCCGACCTCATCGGCTTCGAGGACCAGCCGAATATCATCACCGCCGTGAAACTGGTTAAGCCGCGCGCAAAAGTCTTCGTCGACGCGATTACGCACCTCCTCGTTGTTGCCACGACCACAGAGATGATCCTGATCGGCGTCGCGTATAAAAAGACTCCAGAGGGCGTCAACGAGGTTGCACTGTATCAGACGAACATGCGGGCATCGATACGGGGCATCGGCGTCAGGTGTATTGAGGGCTCTGCAAAGTCGGGCAGGATCTTCTTTGGTGGAGAGGTCACGGACGACGTATACGAGCTCACGTACCAGCAGGAAGAGAGATGGTTCGGCAGCAAATGCGGTACCGTCAACCACGTTAACAAGTCCATGATTAACTACGTCAATAACTCCCTCAAGCTTTCGTTCGGTGCGGCGGTGCTTAAGCCCGTCATTGGCCTCGTCCAACCAGCGTCCAAGGAGTACGTGGTCCAAATGGTGGTGGACGACAGCCGCAACCTTCTCTACACTCTCTCAAGCCTGTCTGCGATACGCGTCTTCCACATGAAGAATATGGCTTCGCTGGACTGCGTAATTACTAGGAACTTTGCAACGATCAGGACACAGATCGGTCACATGGTTGCTGCTTCCGAACTCATCACTTCCCAGACGCAGTTGGCTTCGCTCACGCCCATCTCGGCCACCGAGGCCTCGAGACTGAACCTTATGGCGACGACGAACACGGGATGCCGCATTTTCCTTAGCGCCACCTCCGGCGGCTTCTATTCCACTGATGTCACAAGCGCACCGAGCAGCATGCAGGTTCACCATGTCAAGTTCCCTCCAGGCAAGACCAACGACCCCGCAAATCAAGCACCTCCTGTCCAGCAAATTGGTGGCTACCAGGTTACCTCCATTGACACCAACTCCCGCAACTTGACCGTCACAACCAAGGCCGCACGCTTCGCACCCGGCTACTTCCTTTGCTTCGTCCGGGATGAAGTTTCGCAAGCTGAAAAGCTTTTCCTTTCTTCTCCGGACTCTGGGAGGATTGCAAGGCCTGCAGAGCCGGCGCAGATTCCGAGGTTCTACGAGAAGGGCCAGTGGATCCCACTTGGCAGCAACATGCAGGACGTCGGATTGGTCACCGAGCCGTTCGGCGCAACGGGCACGCCGCTTGGCTTTGGTAACGAGCTTGCGGTTCAGTTTGACAGAGCCACAAGCGAGTTCGCCATCTTGACCAACACCGGTGTACACACGATCCGCCGTCGCAGACTAGTAGACGTATTCGCGGCTGCTATCAAATCCGGCGGCGGTGAGGACGGTCTCGAGGTGGAAATCAAGAACTTCGTGCGAGTGTATGGCCGGAGCGAGACGTGCGCGACTGCGCTTGCTGTGGCGTGCGGTCAGGCTTCGGATGTTACGCACGATTACCGGGTGGCCAAACTGACGGACAATGAGACCCTGGAGTTTGCTCGCAAAGCATTCATCGAGTATGGTGGCAAGCCGACGTACAACGAGAACCTGCAGCTGGACAACAACGCCGATCGCTTGGACAACGTTCGCCCCTCGCCCCGTCACGACGGCGTGGCTCTATACATCGCCCGTCTTCTTCGTTCCGTTTGGAAGGTCCCCATTTTGAATGAAGGCGTGAGTGCCGCAGGTGGCTTCGAAGTCACGCCCACCATTGAGCTGGCGAAGCTTCAGAGCATCCAGCGTGATCTCACCCATCTTCAAGAGTTTCTGGAAACCAACAAGAGCTTCATCGAAGGTTTGGCCGGCCCGGAGGCTCTTGGCCGTGTGGCGACCCCGCAGGAGGAGATTGCTTTACGTGGCGAACACCGCGCCATGAACTCCATTGTCAAGCTCCTCACAAACGTCATCGAGGGTATCTCGTTCGTTCTGGTGCTGTTTGACGAAAAAGTCGACGAGATTGTTCTCTCCCTCCCTGAGGACGTCAGAGGCAAGGTCCGCCAGCTAACTTTTGAGAACCTGTTCGCCGTCAAGGAAGGCAGAGACTTGGCCAAGGAGCTGGTCAAGGCTATCGTCAACCGCAATATCGAGAAGGGCTCGAATGTCGATACCGTAGCCGAAGCTCTCAGAAGGAGGTGTGGCAGTTTCTGCAGCGCCGATGATGTAGTCATCTTCAAGGCCCAGGAGAAGCTTAGAAAGGCTCAAGATGCTGGTGCACACTCTGAAACTGGACGTCAGCTGCTCAACGATAGCTTGAATCTGTTCCAAAAGGTTGCCTCCAGCTTGTCTATGGAGCACCTACAAGGCGCAATTGAGCAATATATTGCCATGTCTTTCTTTGCTGGTAAGTTGAGCCATTCGTTGTATGCGTACCATTGGATAAACTAACACAGACAGGTGCAATTCGTCTCACCTTGAAGGTTGCTCAGCAACTGGATCGTGGAAACAAGGCCCTTGGCTTCATCAAGGACAACATGCTCCCCAATGTAAGATCTTCCATGGCAACCCATCCGTTTGCAAAAGCTCATACCCTGCAGGATCCGAGAAGGAGGGAGTTCGAGTCTCGCAAGGCCTGCTACAACCTGGTCCATAACATCATCATCGCTGTAGATACCGCAGCGCAGGCCGAGCCCGAAACGATTGACGGCCAAATCACTCCTACCTACAAGAGAAAATTGGAGGCTTACGACGAAATCAACAATTCTGAAGATGAAGTTTTCCAGAACGACCTCTTCGACTGGTACCTGGAACAGGGCTGGAGCGACCGCTTGCTGGAAATCACCTCTCACTACGTCATCAGCTATTTGAAGCGGAAGTCGGTCGAGGAGGCCAGGCATGCCGATCTGATGTGCAGATACTACGCACACCACCACCGCTTTTTCGACGCTGCAGATGTTCAGCTCGATCTTGCTAAGAGTGGATTCGACTTGTCGCTCGAACATCGCATTCGCTATCTCAGTCAAGCCAAGACGAACGCCTCGACACGCTTGACAGGCCTAGGCGACGTCCCGATGTCGAGACAATCGCGGCAAGAGCTCTTGAGGGAAGCCTCGGATCTACTTGATCTTGCTAACATTCAGAGCGACATCCTAGACCGGATGAAGGGCGAACGCCGCCTTTCTCCTGAAAGGAAGCCAGAGATCATCAGGAGTTTGAACGGGCGGATTCTGCCTTTGGATGATGTAAGTTTTCCACATATTCCTCCTCTCACAAAAACCAATCCTGACCATATGCCACAGCTCTACGGTAACTTTGCCGACCAGGCCGGTTACTACGACCTTTGCCTTTTGATCTACCAGGTCGCCGATCACCGCGATCTCTCTAACATCCGGGCAACTTGGCAGAACCTCCTCGAGCAGACACACGAGGCCGCCACGCTCCAGAACCAGCGGCCGTGGGAGGTGGTTGCGGAGACGGTCCGTGAGCTCGGCGCCCGTCTACACCTGTCGGATACGACCTTCAATATCCCGACCGTCCTACCCTTGCTCGAGACGTACGCTTTCACACACCAGCGCGGCGTGGGCCCGCAGACGTGGGTGGTGGACGTGTTCCTGGACCTGCTGGTGGCGCACGACCAGATAGTGGCAGTGCTGGAGAGCGTGTTTTACAACAACGAGGCGCCCTTCGTGGGGCGGCAGCGCAAGTGGATCGCGCACGACCTGGTGCACGTCGTCGACGCGTGGTTCAACGACAGCACGCGCGGCGGCGGTTACGCTTTTGGCGGCGTGGAGAACGCGGCGATGGTGCAGGAGCTGCTTCGCGTGGTCGAGGAGAGCGGATGCTTGGAGAGAGAGTGGATGGGCTTGGCGGTCGATCTGAGGGCGAGGATTGAGATGGTGTTGAGGTAAAAGATGGAGGGAGTGCTTTAAGATTGATGGGAAAAGAAGATTTCCGTAGAGATGAATTGGCGGGCCTGGCCTCTCCGGGGTACGAGCTTGAGAAGCATTATCGGTTGGAGCACAAAAGATGGCGAATGTTGGCTCAATTGGTCATCCCATGCACAGGCGATAGGGGAAACGTGGGGTAGGGTTCTCTTTTGATAATGGTGCTATCGAAAACTGGCATGCAGGCGTGTTTGGCGTGGAACAATCTCTCTTCTTCATCCGTTCTCTTTTGGATTATTTGTCATGGGTTGGGGTGGAGGTTAAAAAAGTTCCCCTTTGCTCACTTTTCATATTAGCGCGAAGAACAGAACTTCTGTTTCCGTTATTGGCGACCGGTTCTCGATACGTCTCGTCGTGGGGGAGGTAGCCGCTAACTACAGGCGAGGGGTTATGTGGTTCCTTTTACTATTGCCATGTCGTAGTGCAGTGTTTTCTACACCTCGGCATGTGAAAGAAGATATTGCAATGGAGTCAAGGATGTGGAAGGAATCTGGATAGTTGAGTCCGGAAATGTAGATCGAATTGATAATGAAATATCTCGTGAGCTATGGTGGAACGCCGAGTGAAATCTCTCGGGATGCACTCGGAGCACTCCTGTTGCCACGGGTGGTCTACACTGCCGCCTAGCCGTGTAGTCATGTCTGTTCACCACATGTGCGCCAACGCAGGTGAGGCGGACGTCACGCGCCCTCGGCTTGCGCCTCAGCATTTATGGTAAGCAGCATGCATTCCCATATCATGGTATTGTGCTACTTTTGCGAAGGGTCTCTAATTGTCAGCATTCATGATATTTTGATCATCCTCGCGACATGCAACATTCCGTATTGCTGACTGCATATAGCTACATTGTTCTTCCCGGCTTTGCCGCTCTGGGAGCATTAGCTATCTTCACTCTAGACAGCCCCACACAATCACCCGACTATATATCAGGGAAACAAGTGAGATTCCATTGACTACTAGTTAGCTAGGTGATGCCATCATCCATATCAGCAGGAAACACCTGTCTTTCCTTTATTGATTGCCGTCTTCAGTTTGTGACATCTGCGGTCTATGCAAGGAGAGGCTCTATGTCAGTCTTTCTTTCTCCCCTCAGAATTTTTTCTGTCTCAGGAACTGACTGATACCGTATTCGATATTTATGTCTGGTAGCGTTTACAGTCTATTGTTAGTTCCCGTAACTTCACTGGGAGTAGCTCAACGTGACTTGGAAAGTCTACCATTTTGAAAGGCAGACTCTTTGCGTTCTCTCTCCGTCGTATCATCTTCGCAGATAATAATGCACCAAGGATGGAATAGCCGACCAAATTCATGCCACACTCCCGGCCCAACGTCAGTCTGGCGGGTAATTCTATGTGAAATAGTTGTAAGGATCCGAACCAAGAACAAGCCACTTGACACAACACTCGCAAGCCATGACTGCAGCATCTTCCTACTAAAGCGTCTGACGGCAGCAACCCACACTTCGTGCTACACATCGGACTCAACGTAACTAGCAAGTGGGGTTCATCTGTATCGCCATACGCTAAGGCGGGTGTTCGGCACGCAGCTAACACCGGGTGATTCAACGCTGCCTAGCAGGATGAACCAGATAGCCCGCAGGTAGTCTATGCAGGTCGTCTCAAGCTTCCGCTTATACCGGTGTGAGGGGAAACTACGATTTTCTACGTTCAAGCGATGCTGGCGGTACAACGGGGGAGCCGTCGTGCATCGATCGAGGTGAGCGACGTATGTCTGTTTGATTCCGATTCTCATGCCGACCACGACTGGGGCTCAATGGCACAAGAAGGCAAACCTTCGTAGTACACTTGCCAACACCAAGCCTAATTCTTTTGGGTGGTTGGGGATGAGATAAATCTATCACGGCAAAGATAGGACTGGCTCCACCTAAGAAATGCTGGCCAATAAAACGGAACAATGTCTCAGATTCAGATGGTCACAGCAGCAGCAACAGGAGTGGTAGAGCTACCAAGGTCATAGTAAACCCCTAGCCAGCATTGGCTGGCAAACCTGAGTGGTGACGGAACAATACGTAGGAAAGGAGACCGCTTTGTATGCAAATAGTGTTCAACGTGATCTCTACTTGAGTGCATTAGATTTAACATGATGTAATGCTCCTCAATGGCGCGGGGGCCGTGAACGAATGGGGAATCCGTGGGTAGGCGCCGGCGATGCTGTGAAGAGACCGCATATACGAGGTTTTAGAGCGGGGTATAGCAGTCTTCCACGGTGCTTCTCAATCTTTCGTTTGTGCTCCTAGCACTTGGCTACATCTATGGTTTTCTGTCAATGCCAATAAGGATTCGGAATTGAATCCAAACGTCTCCAATTTGTTGTCCCTTCTCCTACAAGGCAAAGAACACCGGATACTATGCGCAGTTCAAATTGAGCCATTTGAAGTAGCACTAGTTCCTACGGATGCCAAGTCGAGATCTTTGTTGCGGGTATGCACGGCGGGCATCTTGCGCTGCGTCAGCTTCCGACGCACACTGCAGCCACTATGCATGCAAACACCACCGGCTCAATTGCTACGTCAGACCAAGCGGAGCTTCTCTCGGCGTGCCATGAGACACGAGCTGCACGTAGCCGACTCTTCCACGCATTTCCCGTTCCCGCTTGAAGTTGTGTTTTCCCCGAAGCTTAAGGATTGACCACGCTCACTACAACCGCAATCGACGGCGATGTCTGCATATCGCAGAAAAGGTGGTGGAAAATGCTTAGCAAGACCAACCGTTTTTGCAACAGGCAAGCACGATAGGTTATACGCGCACTCCTAACCATGGACTGACCGGTTGGTGGGAATGCACCTAATCACATGCATGTGCAGAGGCGATGCAGAATGGACTCCACACATCCCGGCCGGCAGGCGATCCTCGCTCCATCCAACCTTACGTCGTACAAACACCCCCGCAATGAACTCATCTACGGCTACGCGCCCATGCAGAGGGGAATATCTAGATGCATTAGCCAAGATCTACCCTCACGATCGGGAGTGGCAGTACTGCTTCGAGCCATTGGCAAGCGCTCAGCGGCGAGACAGCAAATGTATATAAAGGCCTCCGAATAAACCACCATCACGCCATCATTAAGCTCACTGGCACCATCAAACCCCCACGAACACACAAGCCTTGCTATATAAACCCTTCCCATCCCTTGTCACTATCACCATGAAGTACGCCACTGTTGCCCTCGCCCTCTTCGCCGCCACCGGCCTGTGCTCCCCGCGCCGCCAGATGCCTTTCGACGACGACACTCCTCAGATCTGCTGGAGGTTGTGTGCGACCGAAGATCTCAAATGCCCCGAAAACTGGGTAAGAAGAGAGCAGTACACTTCTTACTTCTCCCCGCCCCTCTCCCACGTCCTTCTTTTTCCTCTCACTCCTCACTTAAACTAAACAAAAACCTTACTTGCCTACGCTTTGAACCTTATGGATGAGATGCCAATAGGAACGGATTGCTGACAGCAAGTTGCATAACAGGAGTCGAAGCAGTTCGGAGTAAGTGCGCGGTTTAACTCCAGTGCGGACGAGATAAAACTATTTTGCTGACGAAAGAACTCTCTTCTAGGACTGCTGGACCTGCTGCAGAAATATCCCGGACGACACCATGCGGACGCCTGTGGGGAAGAACGTCATCTGTAAGTGCAATTTTCATCGACTTGGTAGAAGAATTGGTCCATGTGCTATTGAACCGTACTGACTAAATATGTGATCAAGGGCTTTGAGGAAGAGTCAGAATATTGCAACACTCCTCACACTGATAAGCTTTCAGTCGGTGTTGCTTGCGACTGGAGCATCGCACCTTGTCAGTGCGGGTGTGAGGATTGCACGGAGGGAGGATTTCTGTGGGAAATGGACGGAAGTGCGTCTAACTCGCAATTGGGGACTAAAGCCGCTCATTAACAAACCATTACAAACACAATGGACACTCGCTCACACCCCTGAAGTTGATGCGTGACCTTCGATTTCAATATGAGATAAGCAAGGCGAACGTGCTACATTTCAACTATACTGTCTCACTTAAACCAGGAATAAACGAAATGCTTGATACAGATGAAAGAGACCACTCAAGTGTCCTTCCCTATGCCCCATTCTTCACCTTTTCGTTGCTACGGAAGTATTTCACGTAATAAGTAAATTCACCCGCTGCATCTACCTCTCCGCTCATTTCCATGCGCTCAACCCCGCCCACGGATCAGCTGCACTAGCTTGCTGCTGCTGCTGCCCTTGGCCCATGCTCTGTGCCCTATACCCACCCGCCGCATAGCCACCTGGACCGCTGGGATACCCAGCACCATTACCAGTCAATCCAGAGTAGTCAACGCTGTGATGACTCGGTGGGGGACCCGGCGGCGGCGGCGGCGGGACGTAGCCTGGAGGCAACTGGCTACCGCCAGGTTGGGGCTGGTAGCCGCCGTACTGGCTTTGAGAGAAGTACTGCTGTGTTGGCGGCGGTGACATCTGTCCATAGTTATTGGGATTATATTCGCGTTGATATGATTCCCGGCGGGGAGGCTGCGGTTGGTAAGGTGCGGAATTGCCATTCGTTGGGGGTTGCGGTTGGTATGATTGGTGATGCATGGGTGGGGATTGTACGCCGTAAGGGCCTCCAGATGGGGCTGCAGCAGTGACGGGTGGGTAACGGGGTGTTACTGGTGGTGAGCTGGCCGGGTTGTAGGGAGTTTGGTATCCTGTGGTCTGCTGTAACGGGGAAGGACGAGAATTTGTCCGCTCGTGTTGCGAGACGGGCGACCGTGACGGTTCTACCGACATACGCTCCATAAGTTGTTGCATCCGCTCACGTTCCCTGTCCGCTTGTTCGCTACTTCCTGTTGCTTTTCTGTTCTCAATCGAACCAAGGAGCTGCCCACCCTCGGCCCTTCGATTGTTGACGAAACTTTCGACATTCTGCTGCAAGCTCTCGACCGTCTCCTTCATGTCAGAGTAAAACGCCTGTGCCCTCATGAGACCAGAGATCAGGTCGTTGAAAGCCTGGTAGATCTTGCGATATCTGCTAATGACAGAGCTTCTCTGTCTAGAGAATGCTTCGTACTTGCTTTGCTCTGACCGCACGCGCTTGTCTTGCAAAAGATCGCCGTAGGTCTGCGTAAGCTGCTTCATAAGTGAAGATTGCTTGTGGTTAGCCTGTAAGATCCGGTTTTGATGGGGGCGGAACTTCTCAAGCTCGGCCTTGAAAAGCTGGTTCTCCTGATTAGAGATCTGCTTCTTGTTGAGAATGAGGACATTCGAGATATCGTCGTTGTGGACCTAGAGTGTATTAGACAAGGTCTGTTGGTCAAGAGGAGGACTTTAGCTGACCTTTTCCTTGAGGTCTTTCAACACCTGCTGCCTTTCACGCTTAATCAAATTCAGCTTCCTTAGAAGCTCCTCAACGGCTGAAATTTGCTCCGCAACACTCGGCCCACCCTCGAAGTCATCGTCCAATAGGTTGCCATCGGTACCAGGACTACTCCTGCCTTTGCCACGAGCTGCGCCAGCTTTGATCATCGCCCGCTGGTAAAGCACATCCGCCTCATCAGTCTCTCCAGCGGAACGCATCTCATCGAAATCCGACTCGTACTGGCGGAATGTACTGTATAAAGCTGCGTCGCTGATGCTTGCTTCCTCGATGGCAGTCTTGTAGTTCTTGATATCACTTCGAAGCGTTGCCGTTAAGCGCGCACTTGGTTGTTGCGTCCAGTCGGCGCCGTACTTGGACCGCATCTTCTCGCACACGCTCTCTTCCATATCCAGCTGCTTCGAAGCTGTATCAAGAATCGCTGTGATCGACGACTTTTCCGTGCTCAATTGATCAAAGGCGGTAGTGAAGGGAGCATGGCCAGCCAATTCTTCGCACCATTTCCGGAAGTCATCGTCAACCGTCATCTCCTGATCCATACCGCCCTTCAGAATGTTCAAACTGTCCGGCAGCTTGAGATAATCCAGACTCGCTGCCATCTCATCGTTGGCCGTTTCCACGCGCTCGGCCTCAGCTCTTATCAGCTTTGCTTTCTCCTCGTCATACAAGCTGGCCTGTTCCGTAACCGAAATGGGAACAATCTTCTGGAAAATGTCGGGACCTATTATCCTCTGAATGTCTTGGCCCTGGTAAAGTTCGCTAACAGGGATGGCCTTCGCAGCAGGCAGTTTCGGAATGGGGGACAGAGTTGCCTCAGAGGGAACCGGCTGATGGTAGATAAAGTCGTTGTCCTTGATGAACTCGTCGATACGTTCCTGAATATTCACGAGATGCCGCTTCGTCATGTCTATGAGAACACCACCAGTCTCAGAACTCAGATTTGAAGTAGCCGGAACGCTCGAGGGGAAAGCATTCGCAATCCTGTTCGCGTCCTTCGCTTGTTGTTCTGCAGACTGAAGCCTGCAAATGGCGACTCCGTGGGAATTGGCGTCATTGTCGGCCAGGGCCTGGTAGTATTGAGCCAGTGATGCCATGTAGTTGGCCTTGACCTGCACCACCAGCAACCAGACCTTCTCAAAGATGCCCCTGGTCACGTTGTCCTGCACTCCCTCGGTCGCCTGCGTATAGAGAAACGAGGCCTGACTGGCCAGCTTCGCCAGCATGCCGACCTTCTTGCCATCTTCGATCTGCTTTTCCAAGAAGACTTCCTGGCCCTGCGCCAGCATTATAGCTATCAATGTCTTGACCGTTTCTCTGCTCAGATCCGTGGATGGCGCGTGCAGGAAGTTCTCGTTGATGTAGGTGAACATGCCGGCTGAAGCTTGGAAGGAGTGGTACGCGGTCTTGAGGCCCACATCCTCGTGACGGTTCTGGTGGGCGGCGTGACAAGAGAGCACAGCGGATATGTTAAAGATGATCGAGGCTTTCTCGTACGCGAGCGAGTATTGCGAGGTGGGCTTGTGGGTGAAGGCATCGAACCTGCGGGTGGAGGAGGAATGTTAGCTGTGCGTAAGGGCTGCCAGCGAAGGCGGAGGTCGACGTACCAAGTGAATGATATCTTGATATGATTTTCATCGACCGGAAAGCGCAAGTCCAGAAGCTCCAGCTGGCCGTAGTATCGGTACAGCAGGTCTCGCCCGGCGGCGCTGTCCTTGCCAGCCCCGCGCATGTCCTGGCGCAGCCTGTTGAGGGTCGCGCATTCTTCCGAATAGCGCTCCGGGTCGTCGCCGTAGGTCTGGCGGATGTACTGCTTCAATGGGGTGACCCAGTCGATCTCGTTGGTCTGCTTGAGCGGACAGGACAGCATGGGCGCAAAGACGGTCATGTTGGGCGGGGTGGGGAACGGGCGGCGATGCAGCTCGCCCGTGGTCGCGGTGTCTCTGGCAGTAGTGCTCGCTAGCTCGCGGGGGGCATGCAGGTGCTGGTTTGGGCGGAGGCGGACGGAGGTGGGCGGGTGCCTGGGTCGTGGTGTTGGGCTTAGTCGTGGCTTGCGTGTTCTTTGGGCCAGGCAGCGCCAGGTGAGCAATGATGCGATGTCTGTCGACAGAGCGTATTATGTTGGCTTTCCAGCTCGTGGAGCCGGGATGGGGCTCGCTCGGGTGGCTGCGTCGCAGGTCGGGATGGTGCCAGTAGTCGAGCGCGCCTGCCTGGCTGACGTTCCGTCTCGACTCGCTGTGGGGAAACGCTGGCCGGCGGCTTCAGTGTCGGTGAAGAAAGAGCTGCGCGAATCAAAGTGCAGGCGGATGGCTGAGCCTAGAGTCTGGCGCTTGCATTGAGGCTCTCCCGACCATCCCACTTACAGCCGTACGCGCCCACACACGCCTTGCAGTCACAGCGGGCGGCCGTCGCGATGCCTAAGCCACCCACGGCGGAGGTCTCCAAAGCGGCCCGCATCGCCCGGCCAATTGCAGCTCACCGCCCGTAGCGTCATAAGCGCTGCCGGCCCGAATCGTCGATTAAGCTTCGCTGTGACTGCGAAGTGGTTGCCGCCGCTCGATGCGCGCCTTCGTCTCATTGCTTGACCCCGTCAAGTTCGCATGCATATCCGCTCCCGAATTACGCGCCCTTCTGCTGCTGCGGTCCGGGCCGCGCTGGCCAGCAGCTTGCCAAATCGCCAATCTCAGCACCGTCCGCCCAATCACAAGGCTTGAGGAGAGATGTCTCTATTATACTACATGTACACAGTCTAGCCCAAAATTTTCTGCCCATTGCCGCTCAAGGCCACTTGAAACGCCGTAGATATGCCTTGAAAATGCTCTGCGCGCCATTCCCACACCCGCCCGCGCGTAAAACGCTGCTAAACGCCAAAGACCGACCACGTCCGGCATCGCAACGACCAATAGGACACATCGCGTGCCATCAACCCCATAGCAGCTTCTCGAGTGGAGCCTTGGCAGCTGTCGCAACCAGGTGGCTTCGTCCCTCCTGCCAGTCAACGGAACCATCCGGACGCAAATGTACAGTTGGAATTTTTACGAACGCATTCGGACATAATATGGCTCCAGCTGGAGAGGCTCAACCCGAGCCGGACGCCTTCTTCTGCTCGTCGTCCGATTTGTCGTTCTTCGAGTCCTTGTCCAGCTCCTTATGCTGGCCCGTCAGGTTATGCCATGCGCTCTTGAGGAATCCCTCGTTCCGGTGCTTGTTGTTCTCCACCTCGTCAATCTTGTCCTTCGTCTCCTGGTTCATGCTTCCAAGGTTCATGACTCTCTTAGCATTCTGGTCGCCCATCTCGTCCGCGAGCATTTCCAGGATGGTCCGCTGGTTGGCGCTTAGGTACTTCGGCATCTGGACCTTGAACTCCACACGCAGATCACCTTTCATGCCCCTCCGACTGTTCAGCTTTTTCATGCCCATGCCGCCAAGAGTGATTTTGTCGCCGGTGCCGGTGCCAGTGGGAACCTTGACCTTGACATCTCCATCCAGTGTGGGAATCCGGATTTCTCCGCCGAGAACAGCCGTTGTGAGTGGTACGGTAGCTGTGTACAGGACGTCGGAGCCGCTGCGCTGAAACTTGGGATCGGCCGCCACCCTGATAAAGACATACAGGTCGCCGTTTTGAGTTCGCGGTTTGTCGGATACCGTACCGCCACTGGCTGGGGCATCGCCTTCTCCGGAAACGCGCAGCCTCATGCCATCCTCCACTCCTCCCGGGATGTCCACCGTCACCGTCTTCCTGTCCCTCACCGCTCCTGCTCCATCGCAAGTCGAGCACTCCGAGCCATGAGGAACTGAAACGCCCGCTCCACCACATGCCGAACAAGCCGTCGCCATGTGGAAACCGCCCATGTTTATGACTCTCTGGCCCGAACCGTGGCAAACCTGGCAATTCGATTTCTTCGTGCCCTTCTTCAAGCCCGAACCCTTGCAGCTATTGCATGCAACCAATGGGGTGATGAAAATCTCCTTGGTCGTGCCCTTCGCCGCATCCATGAAACTGATGTTCGTCTGCACCTCAATGTTATCGCCCACGAGGATCTCCTCTTGGAAAGGGCCCCGCGCGCCACGCGCGCGTCCACCCCTCCTGGCCCCTGCTCCTGCAAACGCTCCGAAAATATCCTCAAAGTTGAAATCAGCGCCAAATCCGCCAGCGCCTCCGCCAAAGCCGAAGCCACCGAACGGGTTGCCGCCGGGCCCACCAGGCCCAGCACCCGCACCGCCAAAGCCGCTGGCGCCGCCATCGAATGCAGCCGAACCGTATGTGTCGTAGGCTTTCTTCTTCTCCGCATCCGAGAGCAGCTCGTACGCGGACTGCGCTTCGGCGAACTTGTCTTTGGCGCCGGCGTCTTTGTTCGTGTCCGGGTGGTATTTCTTCGCGAGGCCATAGTATGCCTTCTTGATCTCCGATGCGGATGCGTTCTTGTCGACGCCGAGGACCGAGTACGGATCTTTCGTTGCGAGATGGATTGCGGTGGCATGGAAAAGCTGGGCGGACAAGGCAATCAGCAGGTGGTTTCAGGGAGTATAAAAGGCGTTCTTACCCTTTTTTGACTACTTTGCCGAGCTGTCCGATCGCATTGAAGTGCCGAACGACGCCATGCCGGCAATGATGGAGCTGCAGTGGAGAGTCGGCGTCGCTGGGGTGCGGAGGCGGTTGCTATGCGCGCAGGCAGCACGTTCTTGACGACTGCCCTCGGGGCTGCGAGACTCATTGTTGATGTGCAGAGATAATAGTTGATTTACGACACAGGGCGGAGAGCGGCAGCAGTGGTGTTGATGCGATAGAAATTTGGACGAAGGTTCGGGTCTCGTCGAGCGGACCAGCCAATCACAACGGGCCGGATCCTTCGAGAATGCCGGTCGGTCATAGCGATGCTACCCGCGATGACGGCAATGGCTGTCGCGAGCTTGGCCAACCCACTCGAGCATGCCCAATTACTCCATTCTGATGGCTGAATTCTCATGTTCACATCTGTCATCGCGCCGGACGTCCCAAAGCGAGGTTCAAAATGCCGTGGTATTTGGAAGATACGGCGCAGCGGCACGCCTGCGCGTCTGCCGTCATCGCCGATGCAAGGCGCGTGCGTGCGCGCGTCGGCCTGTTCCCCGTCGCGAAGACGCCACGCGCTGATAGTGATGCTGAATCTATTAATGCACATCCCGTCCCATTATCTTCGTGATCCCAATGAGTAGCCAACCAAATATACCATGGCCCCCCCCAAAAAAAAAGGCGACGTGTAGTCGCAGATAGGATGCGAGAACTCCAACGCTGTCGAGTCTCTAGATGGCCCATAACCTGAGGGTATCCTCCCTTAATAACGCCAATATTTCCGTATGGACCGAGTATGTATGAAAATGAACGCCGATTATGCCAGATGCATGGCCCAATGCCTGGGCGCCGAGTGTGTTTCGAATGTAGCAAGCGGTCGCGCCGTGTAACGTGTCGGGCGGACGAGACTACCGCGTGCGTGGAGGAGGGAATCGCAACCTGAATGTTTTGTCTAGTGGGTGTCGTTAGAAGACACCCTTCGCGTGTGCTAAGCAAGCCTTGCGACGTGCTGAGGGCACATACCCTGCATTTTCACCTTGTAAAGGAGGTCCACAATGACCTCAGACTCGCTCACAGCGAGAGCGTTGAAGTTTTTGCGCACTGCTGTGGCCAGTTGCTCCTTCGATATGCGTCGTTCGTTCTTCTTGCGCACCATAGTGGGCGAGTACTTGCCGATGCCTCTCCCTAGGATCGCGTGGCCCAAGGGATTTTTGAAGGCAGACGGGGCTTCGAGGCGGTGCGACGAACGGTAGTCCTGGAGCAGGGAAAGGTCTTCGGACACCCAGGAGATCTGCGCGATGCACCGGGGATGCGTGAGCAAGCTGCACTCGGGCGGGATGAGAAGAGCCGGGGGTGTGAGGGCGAAGCTTACTCCTCCAGTCGAGCCAGTGTGGGCGGCCTGTCCACCATTACGATGATTCGCTGAATTTGTCGCATCGGCGGAGGCAGAGAGCACTTCTTTCAGATGGCTTCCGTTCGTAAGATGGGCGGGCCCGCCAGTCCTGCGACCGCGCGCGTGGGAGGTGTGGGAGGCGGCCGAGTGCTTGTCCTTCGTGGGGGCGTCAGAGCGCGCGTCGGGGTCGTGAGGGCGGGCTTTTGCTGGCGGCATGGTGGAACGGAAAAAATGAGGGTCTGGTCAAACGGCAGGGTGAGACAGGTTTGCGAGGCGGCAGAGGCGGGAGGGTTGCATTGGAGAGTTGGAAGAATTGGGCTGGCGGCCAGCAATCTCAGCGTCCGAGCGTGGTGCGAAAGCACCTCGAGCGAGCGCGCGCGTCATCTCTCAGGGTCCTGCCGCTCTACACCGCCCAGCCTCCGCCGCGGGTCTCCTGACCCTCCTCCACCCACTCGCCGACCACCACACTCCCTTGCTGTGCGCCTCGTGTAACACTCTGAAAAGGGGCTCGGCCATTGTCCCGTCCGACAACCTCATCCACTCATCCGATCCGGTGTCTTAAATGCGCGGCTTTTGCTGAAAGTTCTGATCCGATGGCCAATCTTATCTTATCACCAGCAGGACATGTTCGCAGCCCGAGTGCGTGCCGAAGCGGGTTGTATCCGTGGCCAGTAATAAGGGATTAAGATCTCTTCGGGTCCGGCCCGGACCATATTGCCAATGTGTTCGACCAATTCCCCTTTGCTCTAAAGTTCCTTTGATATTTAAGCTTGGGGGATGACCTAGCGGATGCCCTCCGCTCATATCACACCTCATTCGGCGTTGAGCTATCATGACTGTCTTCCATCCACAACTCAGCACATTAGACGATCAGGCAGCCTTGGAGCGTTCCAGGTGCGTCAAGCAATACATTTGACATTCTCTAATAATTGCGTTTGGACGGACAACCCCGTAAGCCACCTCACTGGCTGAAACATGGGGAATGAGTTCAACCCGTCGCTCGCCGTGGCATGGCTGATACATTGACGGGGCAGAATGGGCCTTTGAGCTCCAAGCACACGTGCATACATCTTCCCACTTTCTAGTCCAGACGAACACGTCGTTACGGCAGCTGCACAATAAGATGCGATCTTGTGGAGGCATCCGGATTCAGGGTCCAGCGAGGGCATAAAACGAGGGCCATTCGCCTCTTCTCCTCCAAACTTCTACATCTACGACTCCTATCCGACCTTTCGGCTCTGTCTGCTCCGCTTACCGTATCTTCCAGAATACCTAAGCGTTTGATACCATCGCCAATACAGCAGTTGTCGCTGCATCGAACACGTGTAAACCACCACCACAAGGTTTGTGGCACCTCACCCTAACATTTCCTCTCCTACTGAGCCGACACTGTCGCTAACCGTGATCGAGGTCCTCACACCCGACTTGCAGCATGCCATACAACAGAAACGTTCCACCTCGTGGTGGAATGCTGCAGAGTGCACATGCGTCTCACTCACGACCCATTGCACGTTCGTCTGGCAGCACCTTCAATCCTGCTGCCGGCGATTTCAAGCCTCAGGTCCAGGCCATCACTTCCACTATGTCTACTCCTCTCACCCATGACAACATTGAGACAATGGCTGCCGTGGTCCCTCACCATAAGCAAGAAAGTGGTAGCCAGCAAGTCACGGTATTTGCATCGGACCTCCACCAGCTTACCAACTTATTCAATGAGGAGATCATGTCATTGCGTGAGGACATGGAGATGCTGAAGCAGGGTGGATGGACTGTTACGGTCGGCGCCTTCAAGCCATCCAAGGAGTTCGACGCTACTGAGGTGAATGCCACTCGTCAGCGGCTTCAGAAATCTAGTGGCTTCCTCGGCGCGCTGATGGCCAGGTCGTCCGTCAACGGCGTGAAGCAAGTCGAGGGCCCTTCCAGCCCGCCTTACACGCCCAACCGGAGCGGCAGCGACCCGTTTACCGCACCTGCAGTGCAATCACCCAAGTATGTCCCTGATAACCAACGATGTGAATTGCTCACTAACCGCTTTTATCAGCGGTGCCTTTGACGCGAAGCCGGATGGGTTTCTAGACCTGAAGGATGACCCCAACGGCAGTGATCCCAAATCCCCTCCGGTGCATCCAGACACACCAATTCCGTCTACTGAAGACCCCTCATTTGTGCACATGTCCTCGGCCGGCAATTGGCAGCCCTTGGCTATCCGCCACTTGCCCCCACTGGACGACACCATCACCTCGACTATCCCTTCGCCTTCTACCATGCAGACATTCTCTTGGGACTTCATCCGAAAGTTCCTCCTCGGCAAGGTCTGGAGCCCAGGCTTCTACTACCACCCAGTAGCCGAAGGCATTAGCATTGTACCATCCCGAACTTATTACCTTCTGGATGCCTCGACCGACCCTTACGTCCCACGCTCGCCCGCTGCCCATGGTGCTAAGCTAACTGCATTTTTCAACCCGGAAAATCCTGAAGACGTTGACGGCGACGAGGCGGCCGCTGCATTCGAAGACGTGCCAGTGTTCGTTGCGGCGTCAGACTGGGCAAAGAGGCATAAGCTTGAGAGCGACGGCGACGAAGTCGCCTGTCGCAACAAGTACCTCTACATGGGAATGTACAGTCAGCTACGCCTTTCGGACAAGCTCGACTATGACAGGCAGGTTGAACAAGTGCCAGACGCCGTAAAGATGTACTGGGCCGAGCAGCTTGCAGATGTCGCACGTCCTGGATGGGTCACGGACGCATTGATGAAGGCCTTCGTTCCGAAGCCCGAGTATGAGGGTCACTTGCCAGGCCACAAGGGTGCCGAGGACGACGTTGTTAGGCAGGAGATCGGACGGCACGTCCGTGATCTGAGGGAGTGGGAAGAGTTGGCTAGGAAGAAAGTCGGAAAGCTCACCAAAGAGAAGGTACTCCAGGCATTCGCCAAGGAGGACGCTGCGGACCCGCCCGGTCTCAGGCTGTGGTGGGAGTACCTGAAGTGCACGGGCTGGGACCGCAGCTTCTACGACATGTTAGTGCGCGAGCAGCAGAAGTGGGCAGAGAAGGAAAATAGTATCAAGCCCATGGCATGAATACTGACATTGGGCAGGTGGAACGGTGCAGATAAGAGAAAAAGAGAATGGCGGTGGTGATCGGTGCTTGGATCAAGAGTGTTTGTTTGATGCGTTTGGGTAGTGGGCATCTCTTTGCAAATCTGCAACTTTGGATGCGCTTCTTTGATACTGTATCATCTGCATTTGGAGGGAAAAGCTACTGAAAGTATCATCAATCGGCATTTTCACGGTAGCCGCGTTGGTGGTTTTTGCAGGCGGTGCCACCGTTTTCTTTATATATAGCTTCACCACTTCAACTCAATCAGATTAGCAAAACCACTAATGCTACCCCAGTTTCTTCAAAGCATTTCTCGGCCTTGCTGTTGACTATATAGTACCACTACTATTTATGTCCCGGCTGAGAAGACTGCGAGCGCCATGGGAGCTACTCCCCGCTCCTAGGTCAACTTAAGGCGGTATTAGCAGTCAACTGCTTTTTGGGAGTTTGAATAAGGCAAAATGAGGTACATCCTACGAAGTCTCTTTTCACCCGGTCACTCTTGCTATCCATGCATGTATTTTACTTTCGCATTAAATCTGCGTCATGGTTTGAATCACATAGTAATTGACTCCTTTCTGTACTATCGCTGTGGTGCTGTGACACTCTTTGCTTACAGCTGCCGCTTGCAGTGACAGAAACGTATGTTACTGATACGCGCTCAGTACATATTATTTATGAGCCTCAAAATTCAAATTCGGAACAAATTATTTTAAAAAGCCCGTTCAGAGCAAGACATGCTTTCTATACCCTTATTATTCACACAAACACGTTGGTGGCCTACTCTCTCAGCCACTTTATTCATCTGGATTCCCCCATCTTCCAATAAATGCTCTTTCCCTCCTTTTTGACTTCGCATCTCCCCCAGCCACATCCATCTTCTCTTGTAGCTCGGGCATGATACCACTCACCTCTCCGATGCCCCTCTCGATCGCCCTCAATCCTTCTTCTACTTCCTTCTTCGTCACCTCCACGGTCCTAAATTCAGAGTTCGCAAAGAGCGCTGCCAGCATCTCCTGCACCTCAAGTGTGCCCGAACTCACCGCTTCGCTGATGCTCTGCACTACCGCAATCTGACTCGAGTCAATATGTGCAAGAAGGCGGCCCTGGCGGTCCATAACTGCTTGAGCAAGAGCCTGGAGCGGCGGAGTCTTTGCAGCCGGGGGGAGTACGATGTCCAGCTGTCGGAGGAGCTGCTGCGTCGCCGCACTAAGCTGTATAGGCGTAGCGGCATTGCTCTTGCTGCGAGCACGGGCGGCTACGGCCTGCTTGTAAGGCGAAGAGCGAGGCGCGGGTGGCGGAGGCATGGTCGTAGAGAAGAGTGCGCTGATCTCGGCCAGAGCGGTGGTGTAGGCTTGTAAATCCGCGGCATGCGTTCTAAGGTGGTTGAGGCGATTGGTCATGTATTCCAATGAGGCGAGGATCTGGGTAATTCTATTAGAGACGAGACCGCACTGGCCGAAACGAGTATGAAGCTTACATAGTCGAGCCAGCGTGTTTGTAGACGCTTTTGCTGGCCTTGCCCTTGTTCGAGAGTCTGGACTATCGGTCTGTGTAGTTCCTGCTCAACACCCATCTGAGCAACGGAAGTAATCTCAGCGTGCAGCGTCTCGAGCTCTTCTTTGAGCGCCTCTTTCTCGGCCAAAGCTTCTTCCTCGGATCGTTCCGCTTCGACAGAACCATCATAAATTAGGAGTGTTTCATGGAAGATGCGATCAACACGTGCTCGAATGGTGGCCGCTCTGAACGATACCAGAGATGCACACCACTGGTTGATAGTCTGGGAATCGCATTGTTCCTCGGAGGGCGGCTCGAGCTTCGAAGAAAGCTTCGAGACTGCGGAAAGCATGCGATCATCAGAAGTAAAGCGGTCGTTGGCCACGGATGTTAAAGTAGATGCTGCAGACTTGGTCTGCTTTTGAGAAGACGAGACACGGTCATTAATGGCATCTGACAGTCCATCTATCTGCTGAACGTCAGCAAATCCCCCGAGTTGCTCAAATAAACTTTTCTGCTTACATCAAAGTCCAACTGGCTTTTTTCTGAGGCGTTCTTCTTCCTGCGGTCGTCGAGCTTCCTTCGAATCGCATTGCTTGGTTCCGCATTCTGCGTGCGAAGCTCAAGGAGCGCATCCATCTGAACCTCGAGAGTTTTGGTCTGCTGATCAATAGCAGTAGTGGAAGCCTCTAAAGCTTCGATGGCAGTCCGGATTTCCTCATCTTGGAAGGGCTGGATCTCTGGCGCGTCCACACGGTCCTTGATTCCGTCGTCTTGTGCGCACAAGGCCTCGTACCTTGAGTATGAACAGTTAGACATTAAGTATGCATTCATATTCAAGTTTTGGCATCTTACAAGTCGAGCTCCTCTTTGCTCAAGAGGGTGTCTGACTGTAGATATTCTTCCACCCACGAGGCAGCATCGTGTTGCGTTTTGACTGATTCGAAGGCCCACTGCACGTCATCGCGGGTCAAGGGTATGCGGCGCTCCCGCAAGACGGCGAGCAAACGGTTGAGGGATTCGTCGTCACGCATACTTCTAGCGCAGCGCGGTACTCGTTCCGGCCGCTCGTTTCTGATATATGGAGAGTGCTGCAGGGGCAGTGGGGATGATGAGTCGTGAGCCTTCGGGCAGCGGCTGTTTACTTTGATCGACGGCCTCGGCAACCGCAGAAGACGTCGGAACTTGGCGAGCGCCGATCGCGGCGCGTCGCGTCTCTCTGGAAGCGCGTTTTCGGCGCGCGTCTTCCCATAAACTACTTTCACCGCAATCACTTTCTGTCTTCCACTATCTCCGTCAAGACAGTTCAAATATCCTCGCAATGTCTCCCGGCGCTGTAGAAACCGTCATCGCTCCCGAAAACCCGCCTTCCTCGCTGAGGGCGCCTGCAAAGCCTGCCCCAGGCTCGTCTGTTCGGCATGAAGAGTACCAGTACCTCGATTTGATCCGCGATATTCTCGCAAACGGCGAGCATCGTCCTGACCGTACCGGAACGGGCACATACTCCATCTTCGCGCCCCCGCAGCTGAAATTCTCTCTTTCTCGTCCCTCGTCGAACCCGGGAGGAGAAGCGACACCAGTCCTCCCTCTTCTCACTACGAAGCGCGTCTTCCTGCGTGCAGTTATTGCCGAACTTCTTTGGTTCGTCGCCGGCACCACCTCATCCAAACCATTGTCCGAGGCTGGCATAAAAATCTGGGACGGAAACGGATCGCGCGAGTTTCTTGACAGCGTGGGGCTGTCTCACCGCGAAGAAGGCGATCTAGGCCCGGTATATGGCTTCCAGTGGCGACACTTCGGAGCAGAGTATGCGGATGCGAAGACGGACTACACGGATCAGGGTGTCGACCAGCTGGCGGATGTCATTGACAAGCTGAAGAACAAGCCGTACGACCGCCGCATCATCATGAGCGCGTGGAATCCGGCAGACCTGAAGAAGATGGCCCTGCCCCCTTGCCACATGTTTGCACAGTTCTACGTGAGCTTCCCGCGCGCAAAGAGGGGCGAGAATGGCGAGGAGAAGGAAAGACAGGAGAAGGAGCGCGGGGTACTGCACTGCCTACTTTATCAGCGGTCCTGCGACATGGGTCTCGGCGTGCCTTTCAACATTGCGTCGTATGCTCTTCTCACGCACATGCTGGCGCATGTCTGTGACCTGACCCCCGGAACGCTGACGCATACCATGGGTGACGCCCACGTCTACCTCGACCACATTGATGCGCTGAAGGTGCAGCTGGAGAGAGAGCCACGAGACTTCCCGGAGCTTTCAATCAAGAGAGACAAGGGTGGTAGCATTGATGGGTGGGCTGTCAGTGATTTTGAGGTCAAGGGCTATGACCCGCACAAGACGATTGCTATGAAGATGTCGGTTTAGACAGCATTGGGCAGGCGTTCGGATCCGGGTGGATTGGTAATGTTGGTTCGCATTGACCGAAAATTGGGCGGCTAGTGACAGTAATTAGATGTCCGTACCGGCAAATGTTATCTCATGCATGCATGATTCAGCAAATTCCGGATATCCAGGAAGGAGAGGCCCCCAGAACACTAGCACAACTGTTCTTGTTGCCACGGAAATTGAAGCAGGAAAGCGTCATCGGGATAAATGATAGGTAGAGACCGCAGCGGGTGTCGAGATTCGTGGTCCTCTTAAAGCCAACGTTGTCGTCACACAAATCGTTTTCTGCGGCAACGAGATGCAGGCAAGAGACGATCGCCGCCAGGTCTTCCAGAAATACGAGCGTCTGCGCCAACGGACCGGGCAGATAGGGAAGCGCAGCGGCGAACCGTTCCCCTTGCTAACCCACATGGCTTGCGGCGCCGAACTGTTGCGGCGATCTCTGGAGAGGGCAGCGGGACAGCGACAAGGATGCTGGTGTACATGGGCGCTACGGAAAGGAGCAGAGTGCATTAGCGCCCAGTTGGAGCGGGTCGCACGAGTCCGAGTCAACAGAAGCGTATTCGCGAGCCGGAGGTTCAGGGAGCGCTGGGCCCGCAAGCCCCGATAATGTTCGTGTTGAGCTGGGCAGCGGCGTGGCTGGGCTGGAAAGCGGCCGAGCCCGCGCTCGCCCAAAGCTCCGCCCACAGCTCCCCCGCTCGGTGCTCCTCTTGAACGCTGTTTTCCTCGTACCCTCGTTCTGCTGGATCTCAGTCGCTCGCTGCAGTCGCCTGCTGTTCCGCGCCAATTGCAGCGTTTCTGATCGGCGGCCCCTCGCATCCGCAGCCGCCGTGTTTGTGCTTGGCCGTCGCGGTGTTGACGCCCTCCGCCCAGCCACCGCTACGCCATAATATTCGCGCTATCGCTCCACCATCACCACCACCACCAGCTTTTCCTGCCATCGCAATATCCCCCATAGATCACCCCCCAACCACCTCGTACCGCGGAGCCAAACCTGTTCGGCTCCCTCCGCACCACCGGCACGATTGCGACCGCTCATCAGCCCGCAATAAAGCCAATTCCTCACCCGCTCGGCTCCGCGCTCTCGCTTTCTTGTTTCCGCACTATGTTCTTCAAGCGCCGCTCGAGGGCCAACTCTTACCTTGAGGAATCTGACTCGCCCACCAACAAGAACTTTGAGAAGTACGAGCGCCCGCCCTCCTCGCGCCGCGACTCCGCTGCTCCCGTCAACGGCAGTCACGAGCCCATCGCCCCGATCGAGAAGGAGACGCAGATGTATCCGCGCCAGAGCGGTCCCCAGGAGCCCTTCTCACCCCAGCGCACTATGAGCGGCGGCCACAACGCCATGCCGTCCATGGACCCGTCGCACGGCGCCATGGGCATGCCCATGAGCGGCGGCATGCACATGAAGCCTTCCGAGCCCTCCCTCGGCGCTCCCGACCTGCTTACGCGTGCCTTCAACGAGGCCGTCAGGCCCTACACCGAGAGGATCGACCAACTGGAAGGTCAGATCGCAGAGCTCAATGCTTGGATCGAGACGCTGGAGCAGCAGAGAGCCGAGGTGCACTCTTGGATCGACAAGAGGGGCCTGCGTCCTGGTACGATCAACCGCTTCTTTTCCGCAACAGCCGCCTTCAACTGTGCTAATAGACCGCAGATGTCCCTCCTAGCATCGCGAAGCAGATGGATCGCGACGACCCCGCTGCTGCCGGCACCCTCAACGCGCAGCTTGACCGCAAGATCACCATTGTCAACTTCGATCTTCACCGTTTGCAGGATGACCTGAACGATAGCATCTCCGCCTCCCACTTCGCCTCCGCCATGGCCAAGTTCCTTCCGGACATCGCGCGCCTTGCTTCGCTTCGCACCGGTCCGCGCTACGCCTTCGACCTGATCCTGAAGCTGGGCGGCAACCTCAACGCTCACGGTGGCTTGGACACCGGTGATGCCGAGGACATCGCTGCTCGGCGCGACTTCTATGGCCGTCTTGACCAAGCCATGGTCGAAGTCGTTCGCCGCCGCTTTGACGAAGGCGAAGACTGGCCGGTTCAGCGTGAGATCAAGCGTATCGAGAAGACGGCTGCTTACCTACGTAACTTCGGCGTGGAACCGTATTTCCCCGCAACTCTTCACCTGATGGAGAGCAAGCTTCACGGCGCCAACGGGGCCCAGGGAAGTCCTCCCGGATACACGTAAGGACTACCTTCCTCGACAATCACTCGTCCGACATTCTCTTCTTCGACAAACAACTTTTTTTGCAACGACTTTTAACGGTCCAGCAACATTTTCCCTTTTTACAACTTCACCAACACTTTTCCAAAGGGAACCGGGTTCTAATTTGCTTATTGTTTTTCAGCAGCAGAACTGGTAGTTTGCGCGAGAGGAGAAGCTTGCAGAATGAAAGAAGCAGCTTAATGGTTGAAGATTGACTCCTTCGAGACCTCGGTGAGGAGGCAGAAGAAAATGCGGACAGCGACAAAAAAGAAAAGGATCACATGTGGTACATATTATGACCTCAACATCCTGTTAAGGGGGACTGCGACAAAACCTCTCGTGCAGAATCCTCCTCACGCGGACACGGACGATACGATGCGCCAGCGATCCACACCATCTCGGGCACCATTGCCGGCCATTACTCCTAACACTTCTAACACTTTGCTTCATTGCGAGCTATACTGTTTTCACAGCTTTTTTATTTTCTCGTTTTCCTCGATACAACTGATGCCTCCTTGCCTCTGAATGTGGCTTGGACCATCGAACGTTTTCCCGGATTGACGATAACGACCCCGTCACGACCAAGATTCCCTTTCTCAGCCCCTAATCCCCATTCAATCTCGCCTCCGATTGACGAGTCTCTTTGATGCGATCTCTGGCGTTTCACATCCGGTTCATTTCGTGTCACTTCCTATTCAAATGCTTCTTTCTCTTCTTGTGGCGGATGTAGTTCGTGCGTACAGTGATACCAGGGGCGTGGGAGAATTTCAGGGTAAAACAAATGGGTCTTTGGGTACACATCGAGCAAGCCGGCAAGCATATCATTGTCTAGACTAATGATGATGGCTAGCATACACTCAGTTGACAAAGTTTCCTATAAGTGATCTGTGCCTCTAACGCCAAAACAGTGGACATTGCTTGTCAACGCAGGCGTTCGGCCACTTATAGAGGTGTATTACCCCCTTTGGCTTACCGTGTGGTCACGGATACTTCACAGCTGTCAACAGGCATTCGGACATGAACAGCCTATACGCACTTCGTTCGCGACTATCCACTCAATCGAAAGCAACCAAGAACATTTGATACTTATTCTTCTGATCGCGCTCCCGAGTGTGCGGGAAATGGATATGATTACAGTACAGTCCCCTCCCGCAGCCGATGGCTAGCGTGGTTTTCTTTTTTGTTTATGTTATGGGTAGCGGAAGTTATCGTCCGGACGTAAATGTATATTTTTTATTAATTCGACATTTATGTCCGGACAATAACTTCAAGTACCCACATACATCATTCTCCTAGCAAAGAGCTAAGGTATAATTTCGCCCGCGGCCTTACTATTCTTCACGCTAGCCTTCGGCTGCGATACCCCCTTTGTATTAATCGTTTTTGCTCGAGATCCGTGGTGCGCTGGAGGAGACCGTCAAATCATCAAATTTGAACTTTTCATCTGCACGGGAAGCAGAAAACACACTTTCAGCGAGTGACAGGGGAAGCGTACGCGTTTCACTGACTTTATCGCTCTGTGAATAGCCGCAGCAGCTGGACCGATTGGTGCCTGAGCAGGCTTATGGATGACTGCAGCGTGTCAGCGGTGTCCACTGATCCGGAAGCTTATGCATACTCTGGAACTTTCCCCGCTCTCCTGCGCTGAGTTCGACCAGTCGCAAATGAGGTCGAAATTTTACTGAAGAGCTGGGTTTAGTATTAGGAAGTCAAAAGGTGACATAGGAGCTATTGGTACTACCGCAACGGGATAATCATTGTAGTCAGCGTGGCGTCCGTCAAGTCCAGTCAGCCGCTTTGTTACACGAAAATCTCTTGCGAAGTGATACAGCAGACAGCTACCGCACATGAGAACTGTTTAAGTAACTGTAGCTGTCAAAGGTGAGTATACGTCAGATGCCATGACATCCTTGTTCAGATGATTGCTTCAACGCCCTGTTAACATGACAAGACTTAAAAGTCGCCGTGCTGACCACCTTCGATCCGGTCTAATAGGGCCCCTCCTCTTTGCCAGGATAAGCGTTCCGAGATATATCTACCTCGCGCACTTTCGTATGCCAGGACGCCTCGTCACATATTCCTTCGCCGCAAAATGGATGGTCCTAAGGAGTCGTGCTTAGCGTGCAACAAGCCAGCCGTGAGCACTTGTGCGCGTTGCCATTGCAGCAGGTACTGCTCGAAGGACTG
This sequence comes from Lasiodiplodia gonubiensis, assembly GCA_009829795.1. Taxonomy (NCBI): domain Eukaryota; kingdom Fungi; phylum Ascomycota; class Dothideomycetes; order Botryosphaeriales; family Botryosphaeriaceae; genus Lasiodiplodia; species Lasiodiplodia gonubiensis. Next base: position 125,189 of record RHKH01000076.1, on the reverse strand, counting down.
CCAGGCCGCCGACCATCAAACTCACAAGCTCCTATGCCGCGCCTACTCATCACTCAACCGCTCGGTCCGACCCAGCCACGAGCACAAGCTCGGCATCCTCTTTCCGCCGGACGATCGCAAGCCCAAGCTCGTATGGGTGCATTTCTCGTGGCATGACGACGACGAGGTCGACTTCGGCGGCGGCTTCGGAACCCGCTTCCAGATGGCGGACTGCGAGCAGCACCTCGGCGAGATGGGCGCGGAGAGCCAGATCCAGTACAACACGGTGCTGAAGCGGGAGCTGTCCAACACCATCCGCATCGCCTACCGGGACGCGTTCCTCAAGGACGGCTCGCAGCCCAACCAGGCGATCCATTCGCTGCCGGTGCGGCGCGGCAACATCTTCGACTGGCGTGGTCCAATACTGGCGTACGGGATGCATGGACTCGGAGTGGACCAGATTGTGAGCCGCGATCTCGACCTCAACGACCTCCGCCACCTCGCCGACTACTTCGTCACCTACCTCAATCACGAGACGGACGGAGCCGCTCGCACCGACAGCAACAGCAACAAGGAGGTCAAGGGAGTCAAGATCAACTGTCAAGGCGACCAGGACGCCTTCGGGCTGCCGGCCTTCCAGGAGGTCGAGGTGCCGGGCACGCATCCCATCTTCGTCGGCGTCGACCACGACACGTCGGAGATCGCAGCCCGCGTCGGCATCGCGCTCCTCACGCGCAAGTACCCGGCCAGCTCGGCGTGGGCAAAGGCGACGACGCGCGGCCACCCCTACGTCAACCAGGCCGCCACCTTCCTGCACCTTGCCTGCCACGACGACGAGACCACGGGCGCTGCGTGGGGCTGGGCGCCGCTGCCGTGGCAGCACGACGTCGGCAGCGTGCTCGCCGTGCGCGCGGACAAGAAGCCGCTGCACCCGCTGCACGTCGAGGCGCTGTGTCGCTTCTGCCAGTTCGAGATGGGGCCCATGTTTGAGCATTCCTTGGGCATGTACAGCGCGAAGACGAAGCCGTTGAAGAAGGACATGGTGCTGGCACACGCCACGAGGCCTTTCTTCGAACTCTTTTGGGGCAAGATGTTGGATCAGAAGCTCAAGGAGAGCGATGGCGCGGCGAGCAAGGTCTGGGATCCGTATGAGGATGCTGAAGAGCATGAGCGTGAGATGGAGGCCCTTTTTGCGAATCTTGGAATCCATGCCTTTCGAGGCAGCGCTAAGATTGAGTAAGCATAATGAGAATCGAAGACCTGCGGATGAGGTCACAATGATGGGGCCGTGACAAATGACAGCAGAAATCACAAGAATGGAAGGAATAACGAGGCTCCCCGACCAGGGGGAAAAGTAAGAAGCAAAATTCCTGCAATGTCGATCTCCTTAGCGCCGCCCCTGGGATATTGCAAGCGATGATATGAGAGGCTACAGATTGCCAACATCAAAAATATAGGTGGTCTCGTGCAGTTTCATTCCCCGGGAAACATCAGATATGGGACAAGCCGGAGCCGAAGTGGACGTCATAACCGGCTGTATGGACACCAATCAGCGTTCAGATAATTCCATGATTGATTATAACTTGATTAGATTTGCAAGGTACAGCGCCACCCATGATGCAGATCAGTGGGTGGATCAAAACTCTAAGTCCTCTACAGCTTCTGAGCTGTGCGGACAACACAACAGAGAGAAATGATTCATGGAGGGAGAATGATAGACCGGATGATCATACTTCTTACCCCTAGCTTCATCGATTTCGGATTCAACTATTCGGCTGCCTGAAGCTGTCAGCTTAGGCACTGCTTGAACAGGCAACACGATTGATTGTAGTAGGGTTTGTTATTCGGCCCGCCGAGCTGCAGGGGCATGCCGCGCTTCCAAGATGGAATGTTCAATTACCGCTGCCACTAGAGACGACTTGCCCGGCTCGTTTGATCTAAACCAATGAATCTCAGCCTTGGCTGTCACGGGGCCACTTCTAGAGGCATACGCCTTATCCGACGCGAGTCCGGTGAAGAGCTGGTCGAAGAGTTGACTTGAGAGAAATGAGTTAGGACATATGGATGGTGCAGGAGTGAGAACGTCAAAAAATAGTCATGGTACGTCCCAGTTGAACGATCGCATGGACAGTACAGCAAAATGAGGCAAGAGGGACGAATTGTTGTCGCGATCTGTTGTCTCGGGGGCAATGAAACGAGCGGCGGCAACGACTTTCTTGCCGGCAAAAGGTGCCGAGTTTGGCAAGCGGGGTCCGCAATTGCGTCAGCGGCAGATCAGCGTTCCCTGAGGATCTCCCATCACCAGTTCATCCGATATGGCGATACTACCTGCTGATTTCCATGAGAATCTTCACAGAGTGGCATGTTGGCGATGAGGCAAGGCCGAGGAGCGATGTCGTAATTCGAAATTTGCGGCGCGCCGAGAACGCGCTTAGACGCGGCTTCGTGTGAATGACAAAGATTTCGGTGATCGTCCCACCATGTTGTCTCCTTCTCCTCCACCATCCCCTCCTCTCCCCAAGCACCCTCACCGCAGCCCGCAGAAACCATGGCCTCCACTACGAAGCCGGGCATTCCGCCCGTCGTGCTCGACACCATCACCCAGCAGATCGGGAACACGCCCATGGTGCGCCTGAACAAGATCCCCCAGAGTCTCGGCATCGACGCCACCGTCTACGCGAAGCTCGAGATGTTCAATGCCGGCGGCAGCGTGAAGGACCGCATCGCCCTGCGCATGATCGAGGAGGCCGAGCGCAGCGGCCGCATCAAGCCCGGCGACACCCTCATCGAGCCCACCAGCGGCAACACGGGCATTGGCTTGGCCCTCGTCGGCGCCGTCAAGGGCTACCGCACCATCATTACTCTGCCTGAGAAGATGTCCGCCGAGAAGGTCTCCGTCCTGCGCGCCCTCAACGCCGAGATCATCCGTACCCCGACCGCCGCCGCCTGGGACTCTCCCGAGAGCCACATCGGCGTGGCCAGGAGGCTCGAGAAGGAGCTGCCCAACGCCCACATCCTGGACCAGTACAGCAACGTCGACAACCCGCTTGCCCATGAGCACGGCACTGCCGAGGAGATCTGGACCCAGACGAATGGCAAAATCACTGCCCTGGTGGCTGGTGCTGGAACCGGAGGCACAATCACTGGTATTGCAAGGGGCCTGAGGAAGCACAAGCAGGACGTCAAGATCATTGCGGCTGATCCGCACGGAAGTATTCTTGCTCTGCCTGCAAGCCTGAACGAGGAGAAGAAGAATCAGCCCTACAAGGTTGAGGGTATCGGCTATGACTTCATTCCCGACGTTCTGGACCAGAAGGGTGTCGATACTTGGTACAAGACCGACGACAGAGAATCATTCCATTTCGCGAGACGTCTGATTGCCGAAGAGGGTATTTTGTGCGGTGGGAGCAGTGGCAGCGCAATGGCTGCCATGGTCAAGGCTGTCAAGGACTTGGGACTCGGAAAGGATGACGTCGTCGTCGTGGTGCTCCCCGACAGTATCCGGAGCTATCTGAGCAAGGTATGTAGAGCCAGAGTCCCATCTCGGTAACGACGAGCTAACTGCAGTGACAGTTCGCTGACGACGACTGGCTCGCCGCCAATGATCTGCTGCCTCCTACGCCTACGGAGAGCCTGACGGCGCCGCTCTCTCCCACTCTGACCAGCTCGAAGGATCCGTACAAGGGTGCTACTCTCCGTTCGCTCCGCTTGAAGCCCGTCATGACCGTCGCGGCCGAGTCTCCCTGCGCCGAGGCCATCGAGACCATGCGCGACAAGGGCTTCGACCAGCTCCCCGTTGCCACGAGCAAGGGCAATCGCCTGGTCGGCCTCGTAACGCTCGGAAACCTACTCTCTTACATCAGCAGTGGCCGTGCCTCGCCCCAGTCGCCTGTCTCGGACGTTATGTTCGATTTCCGAAAGCTGTCGGAGACAGTCAGCGATCCTTCGGATCTGGGGGTCCAGGGCAAGGATAATCTCGTGTTGGGCGAGGACAAGGACAAGGCTACCAAGAGGAGGAAGTTCGTCGAGATCACCAGAGACACGCGTCTGAACGCGCTCAGCCGCTTCTTTGAGTGGAACAGCGCGGCGGTAGTCACGGAGAAGGATGACCAGGGTCACATGAAGGCGGCAGCCGTCGTCACCAAGGTTGACTTGCTCAGCTGGCTGGTCAAGCAGGATGGGTCCAACGGAACTAACGGCTTGCATTAGAGGCAGACCAGTGGCTGTAAATGAGGCATGAATGTTCTTGGGCGTGCGGGGCTAGCTCCGAGGGGCGTTTTCAACAAAGAGAAATGACCACGACACAGCACTACCGGCGTTGGCATTTGATTTTTCTCCCAATGATCTTTTTTTTTTCGCTGCAGCAAAGGAAGAAGAGGATCGCAAGATCATGGAGCGCAAAGTTGTATATACGCATGACTGGCGTTCGTTTTGCACAGGCGACCCTATCTGCTCAACCTAGATGGAAAATCGACCTGTTCTTGATCGCAACTCTTTCCTAATGGAGACACTGGTATTTTTCATGCTTTATTTTTCTGGCGGATGGGCTAGTACTCGGCCCTCGAGTCCAACCGAGGGGCTCCAGTGTGGCGGGTACGGTGCGGCCCCCCATCGTCTCATCTCATCTCCATATCTAAGAGAGAGACACACTAAGCATCGAATCTCCTCGTACCGAGCCGCCAGACCCAGCCAAACAGGGGCGTCTTCCTCCACCCGGCAAGGCGGACGTTCCGTCCTCAGCCGCCCGCTTTTCCTTCTCCACCCCGGCATTTCCCCTCGCCTTCCCGCGTGCCCTGTGACCTGTCCTTCGCTCATCGCAATATGCGAGAGTGTGGTAGAGGTCATCTCCGCAATCGTCACATGGCAGTATGACAAGTCCCAGTCCCACCCAACAAGTAATAAGGCCCGGAAGAAAAGAAAGTAATACAAGCCCTCTTTTTTTTCTGGCCGAGCGATTAAGAACACGCCGGCCGGCAGCCGGCAAGAGCGGTTCTTTGCATGTGTCCCGACCAACAAACAATAAGCAAAGTCACCGACGTGTATCTGCCCAAGGCCCACATCGAGAGACACACATGCTCTGTAAATTCCCTGGCGGATGTATGCATGTGTGCGACTCACGGCGGCTACTTTCATGCTTCCCCACTCTTTTTTCCTC
>RHKH01000076.1:83927-118771 GCA_009829795.1 Lasiodiplodia gonubiensis | reverse complement strand
TTTTTTTTTTTTTGCCGCCGATGCAACTGAGAAGCATCCGCGCATGCTCTCCCATCCACCTTACGTAGAGACAGCCGGGCAAGAGCGGATGTATTGTCCAAAACTAGAGGGTGGGAGATTGCGATAGAGGTGTGGTGCAATGCAGCTCGTCGGATCCAGTGGCAACATTAGCTGCTGTTTCTGATGCGAAGGAAGGTCGAGTTAGCAAGGCGAAGTGTAAATAAGAGAAAAGATCGAATGAGAGCCGGACCACAAGGGCGAGACCAGACAATCTCACATGAGTACGTGTCTCTGCCTTGCATGGTTTCATCGGCCATAGCAGCAGCGGCAGCCCAACTTCCCATTGAGAATGAGGAGAATATCCGCGCGCAGTCTGCAGCCAGCCGCCAGCGCGCGTCGAGAGTTGCATATCCCCTGGTGTAACATGTGTCTGACCGGTCAAGGAGGGATAGGTTAGCAGGGCAATGCACACGCCTTCGAGCCGCTTTCTTTGCTGCATGCTCCCTCGAACCATGCATAATCAAGCACGACCTAGATCGCACGCGCCCGTGCACCCATACATACGCATCATTCCCGCCGACTGCCCGAAACGAGGGGCACGACGGGTGGGCGCGCGCGTGCATCAGCGGCGGCGGCTGCAGCAGCCGGGCAGGCAACACAGACACGAAACGAGACCGCAGCGCGCTGTTTCTTGATGCGGCTCTCCAGGTCTCGTCTCGTCTCATTGCCTCTTCCAGAACTTCGGAATGTCTCTTGGGAGGAGAGAAACAGACGGCCGGCATCCGCCGCAAGCCATATCCCCGCCTGCTGCCGCAGCGCCCCCTCCTCCTCCTCTTCCTCCCAGCCGTCGGTCGCGCAAAGCAGAGCAGCCGCATCGAAAAGGGCCAAAAAGTGAGGCTCGTTCAGCCGCCCCCATCTCGTCAAACTCTAATTTCCCCTCCAAATGACTCGCACCGCGCGAATCCTTCCACGCCCCCAGCGAGCGGAAGCGCCTCCACGCTTCACCATTCGCTCCCGATGAGATTTCTGTGCGATACGCGATGACGGGCAGGTCGGGAGGGACGAGATCAAGCCTTCCAAGATCCGATGACTCGTGCGCTCAGCACGGCCGACGGCACTCGGTCGCTCCGTCGCTCGCTTCGAGGGCCCAAGGCGAGGGCGGTAAACAAATCCAGCCCCAGCGATTCGACCGGTGAGTAAAGTTTCGCCGCAAAAGGCGGGCGGCAGGGCGGGAGGGACGGTGCGAGAGCGTTTTTTGCTTTACCGCCTAGCAGCGGTGCGGGCCGAACCTTGTCTTGAGCGCACTTCATCCATCATGGTGGGCGAGCGCGAGTGTCGCAATAACAAAATGTGTGTGTTGGTGATGACGACCGACGACGGCCAGAGCTTGTGACCTGCAAAGTCTCCTTTTTTCATCACCTTACCCCCTTGCGCCTACGGCGCTTCTGGGATGAAAAAAAAGAAAAGAAAAAAAAACCAGAGATTGCCCTTCCGCTCCGTGGGCGAATCTACTTCTGGCTGGTTGACCCGACGGAGAGGGGCGCCCCGGGAGGATGGGCTGGTCCAAAGCCGGGTTTTTGCGGGCGCGCGCAAAATGACCGGCGCCTAGTGGCTGCGGCGCGCGCTCCGGTGCTCTTTTCCCTGGGTGATGATGAGCTGACCAGCGAAACGCGAGATCGAGATGTGCGTGTGTGAAGCGAGCGACAACAGAGATCCATTCCCGTCTCGCCAATTGGCAGCGAGGGTGCGAGAAAGCAGTCGCCGGGGTGGGCAAGTAAGAGAGGGAGTGCAACAGCTGAGAACAGGCTGCGCTTTGCGCCGGTTCTTTGCGCCCCCTTTCGCTTCGCTCGAGCGGGGAAACTGCTCGTGTGGGAAGGATCTGTCGTTGGGTAGCTGCTTCGTGCACTGGAAGAAATTTCTTTGGGCGGGCGCGGAAAAAGCAATGAGGCTGAGAGGAAAAAGAAAGCAGCCGGGGCGGACTTTGATGCAAATATGAGCTGATCGCAAGGAGAAGTGACGAAAAGGAAACACCAGGGCTTGCCACCGGCTGCGCGGGGTCGTATGCGGCTCTTGATCAGGATCCCCTGTCTGTATGTATGCTGACTGGCTCTCCCGAGGCTAACGGTTAGATTGTTCTTGGAAGACGGTTCAGATGCTGCAAGACGAGTAGATATCAGTGAAAGAGAGATTAAGAAGATACTAGTAATCATACAGGCTTTGCCGTTGCACTTGTGACAAGACGGGGGCACTTGTTTCCTTCCGTCTTCGAGGGCCTGCCTCTTCGTCTGCATACAGCCGCACTCTTCTTGCCAAGCCGTGGCATCGCGCTCTTTTTTTTTCTGACCGATCGTCAAGACGACTCCGAAAATTTGAAAGCTGGTTTTGGGGAAAAGGAAAAGCAAAAGCGCCCTCTTTACGTGACATGGCGGTTGAACCTGTCGCATCCTTCCGCCGTCTTCTCCAGTCCCACCTTCGCCATTACTCCCACTCCTTTGACTCGGTCTTAATTTTGTTTGGTCATCCAGTACGCCTGTGCCCTCCGGCTTGCAAGCCGTGCGCTTTCCACGTGCGGAAAGAAGGCCCGAATCATAGCAACCAAGGCGGCAGAGGGGCTGGTAATCGAAGGCGTCAAAGGTGAACAATTTGATTCGAATCGAAACAAGCATAGCATGCAGTCATGACATCGTAACATCTGAGGCACATGGGCACACATGTGAATAGCAGGTCCAAAGTGAAAACAGGATCAGGTGAAGCAAGAGACAGTTAACGAAATAAAAAAGAAAGGAAAGAGGCATTAGCCCGGAAGCGAGGGGATGAGCAGCGAGCGAGGGCGGCTGGTCAGAGCGCCATTGTCTCATCCCGTCGCCTCGTCGTTGTTCGAAGAACAGACCAATTTGCGCCGCTGATGTCCCTTCTTGTCGTACTCCCATGATATTTTCATGATCAGATCCCAGTTGTGGTATATGTTGGCAGCTGCCTTCCGAGGCGCGTGTGCCATCCTCATTCCGTAACGCCGGCAAATGCCCGCTGAATATCCGCAGGAGAAAGTGGGTGAAGCCAGTGGTATCGGGGGTCGTGGACAGGAATTATGTTTAGGATGAGACTAAAATGTTGGAAAGGTGCCGAAAAGAGAAAAAAAAGGGGGGGACGCATTACGAAGCGAAGGGGGTGGTGAAGCAGTCGATCGGCCGTTAATGACGTCTCGAGGCTGTCAGGCTCTCGAGGGTGAGCGAGGGAAAAGACTGAGCTCAAGCCAAGTCGATCGCCGAGGCTAATAGCCTGTGGCATTCAGGTCTGGGTAATATCCGCGGCTCGTGTCGACTCCTTGGTACCGCCCGCATCCGCCAACGCTGTATGACGATGGTAAGGATGTCTCGCTGAACTCAACCTTGACTCTCTTGCCGTGGTCAAACTCCTGCTTCGTGCCGATCGGAAGGCCCGCCTCTGCGATCGGACTGGGGTAGTACTGGTAACCATCGTACGGCTCGATACCCTTGCTCTCCTCTTCTTCCATGACTGTCTGCTCGCCCACCATGCCCTCGACCGGCCCTCCGCTCATGGAGCTCGCCGAACTGACGGAATGGCTTCCGACCGGGCTGGGATCCAGCTGATAGTGACCCGCCCGATACACGTTGCCGCCCATCGCAGAACTGCCGAGCATGGTAAGGCTGCTAGACATGCCGCGACCGGCGCTGCCCGGTGCGCCCGCGCCGCCATAGGCCGCGTGTCCCGGACCACCAGCACCACTACCCGCACCCCCGCCACGCGACGAGTTGGCGCTGTGTGGGCCCTCGTGTTGGTAGTGGCTCGGGGATCTTCCACGCACGACCACCGCAGCAGAAACCCGTTGGGCGACCCGGACCCAGTCAGGGTGGGTGTCGTTGGCCCGTCGCACATCGGCATAGAGCTCGACGATCAGGTGGTAGTATTGCTGTTGCGCTCTCCGCTTGCCGTTGTTGGCCGTAGCCGACTTGAACTGGATGCGTTCGAACGTGTGCTGGTGGCTCGTAGCCGAATGGCCGGCTGGCGAGTATGACTGTTCCGCATCCTGCTGCAGTGGGAGGAACGGAGGCGCCAGAGCAGTTGCACTGTGGGTAAACTGAAGCGGGTACCCATGAGTATCAGCTGCTCCTTTGCCCGGAGGCATCGGGAGCAGTTTCTCCATTTGGATCTGCAATTGCGGCCCCTTGTCGCGCTTGGGGGTGTGCTGCACGAGCTCGATTGATTTCCCTGCCGCGCCGTCGACGGCTGCCGACAGGGTGACGGCCATTGCCTGGATCTGCTCTGGCGCATTGCGGCCGCCACGGCTGAGGAAGAGACGGCTGTTGGGAAGGTGCGGGTTCAACGTGTACGAGCAATTAACGGAGAAGTAGTTTCTACGGTAGCAGGTCCAAGTCCGGTCGCTCGAGAAGAAGAAGCCTTTTTCAACTTTGCACTCGATGTGCGGCGTGACGGCCTGGCCCTCACCCGCAGTGATCTCGCCGAAGTTCTCCTGGGAGGAGAAAGGCGGGGACTCGGGTTGGGCGCGGGCATCGTGCTGGGCCTGGTAGGAGAGCATGCTGGCCCCTGTAGCTCCGTAAGGAAGGGTGCTCGGCGGCGAGAGGGAGAGAGTTCCACCTGAAGTTAGAACGGTGCGGGGGGTGTCGGGCACGGAGGTGTAGGTCCTGCTCAGAGATTCGGCGTGGCTGCGGGGCGACAGAGCGTGCCGGTTGAGGTGCGGCGTCGAAGTTGTATAATTGTCCCTTGCGGTCGCACTGAGCGACGGTGACACGGGATTGCCCATCCCTGGTGATCGTGCCGGAGGTAACATGCCGGATTGCGATGGATCCGTTCTGCGATTCTGTCAGCAGCTGCCACCCGCTCTGGCCTGGCGCGGCTGCCAGCTAAGAGCGCCACGACGGAAGCGAAACTCAAAACATACATTCCAGACATGCGTCGCGACATGTTCGAGACGCCGAACGGTTGCTGGTAGCTGCCGTGGTTGCCGTAAACCTGGGGCTGGCTGTACAGCGACTGGTGCGAGTAGAGCCCCGGCTGGGAAAAGGAAGAAAAGGCAATGGACGAGGCGTTGGAGCGCGGGCTGGTGGAGATGGAGCCGGAGCTGGAGTCGGAGATGCCAGATCCTGCCTGCTGAAATCTGCAAGAGTCATTCGGCGTCAGCTATCTTGTAGGCTACACTCAAACAATAGCGGGTGCTGAGATAAAGTGCGAGAAGGCTGACGATGTGTAACCGTGACGGGCCTTGTGGCACGGCGCGCTCGACAATCTTGACTGGAAAAGATGACACGGCCTAGGGTTGTCGTGTGATCAATGTGACAACCACGCTGCCGGGAGGACAAGGCTCCCGAGGGCTCGGGTTAAGTGCGTACGACGGGAGTAGCGGGCAGCATGACGACGTGTTTGCTCGGGCGCCTGAAGATGGTGGCTCGGGGGGCTTGGGGCGCCGGGCAGCAACTGGTCGCGAAGGCAGCCAGTAGGGGCAGGGCTGGGGGCCAAGCGGCGCTGCGGGAGGGCCAGAGTGCGTGGGGTGCTGGGCTCCAATGAAAGAGGGCTACTTACTGGCCGCCATCATGTGCCGTGGCGGAGCGGCCGTGTGAGTGTGGCAGGTAACGGAAGCCAGTACTTGATGGGAGCGACTGTAAGCCGCTCGCTGACTGGCCCAGCGCGCCGTCACGCCGAAGAGGAAGCGGGTCCGGCACCCCTCCTTCTCCTCCTCCGCCTCCTGCATAGGAGGTATGATGTGCATGAGAGCCAATGCCGTCGATGCATTGGTTGTCCGAGGACAGCGGCGAGTACTGCGGCCCCAGGAGGGGTTGAATGGTCACTGCTGGATGCCGTCCGTCAGCCAATCGCTCCCGACGCGCAGCCCTCGAGCGGGACGTGGGACGAAAACGACGTGACTGCCAGCGTGCTGGCCAGCCTGCGGTTACACATGCCTCCGCCGAGTCGGGTGCCAAAAGCTTGAGAGAGCGCGCGAGCTGCCCAACACGCCCAGCCCATAAATATAGCACCAATGGCGCTCAGGGCGGGCGTGCCGCGCCTCAGCCTTTTCGCTGGGTGGGCGCGCCGCGGACGAGTCTCGTCGCTTCCGGCCGCCAGGAACGAGAACGGGGGGACGGAACGGAGAGTTGACTGACCTTGATTCATGACTGTTGCCGCGCACATATAGATTGCGCGCGCGCCCGGAGAGCTCCCTGTTTCGCGTAGAGCAGGGCCTGCTTCCCGGCTGCTTCACCCGCGCTGGCTGCGCGCTCTGGTTGCTCCAAGGCGCGTCGTCGCGGGGCCCTCTCAGGCGTCGTCTGCTGCGCAGTCGTGCGGGACTGCGTCGTCGAGTCGGAGCTCGCTGGCGGTGCTGCGCGGGGGACGTCGTTGCCACGTTAGGCAGGAACAGAGCGGGTATGCTGCGCAATCCGGAATGTTTGAGCCGGCGACTTTCGAGGGATCCGCGGGGGCGTAAGTCTCCAGCCGCGCTCTCTCGTCGTCCGTCAGCACTGGCTTTTACGCGGATAGACAGACAGCAGATGCGCGAGAGAAAAATGCGCGCAGTGCACGAAACAGGTCTCGACGGCAGTCCGCGCCGGCTTGGGGCGCGCGAGGCAAGGGCTGTTGACGGCTTGCTTTTTGCGTTGCTTTTTTCGGGTCTTCCGAGCCGGCGTCTATCTCCTGCAGAATGGGTAGCTGGCTCCCCTGCTCGACGGCAGCAGCGGTGAGATCTGATCTGCCCGTTGCGCGTTAGCCCAGCCTGTGCCCGCTCGAGGCTCAACGTACCGGGTTTCTCGAGCTGCAGCCAAAATTGAATGGCGTCAAGCGGCAGGCTCGACTGGTCGTCTGGTGCTGGTCAGTGATCTGCATGACCCGCCGATGACGGCGTACAGCCATTGGGGCGGTCTGCTTACTCACCTGGGAGCTGCGCGGTGGCCTGAGGGGGCAAGGGCGTGTGGTGGGCGCTGAGGAGCGTGTGAGGCGGCGTTGATATACTGCTGCCAGGAGGCAGAGGCGTTTGTGCAACTCGGCCGCGAGGCTTGGGCGCGACCCCGTGATGGCGGCGCAGCGGCGGGCAGCGCAGACAAAGAGTGAAGAGAGGAGCGGAGGGAATCGAGGAGGAGAGCAGCGGCGGTGCACGAACAGGGGCGGCGCCGGGTAGGCTGGGGGGCTGGTGGGAGATCGGACAATTTTGAGTCTACAACGCTTGGTGAAGGAAAAGTACAGATCCTGTGGAGATGGATACAGAGTAGGGCTAGCTGGGATGGGACCGGCCGTTTGGCCAAAAGCAGAAAATATGTACCCAGGCAGCGCTGATGATGGATCAGATTCAGCCCCAAGATGACCGTATTGCCCAGGCTCAGACCATTTCTATTCTCTAGCACCACCACGGTAGCATTGGCAAGCTGCAGCAGCGGATGTGGCCCCAAACGGTCTATCTATGTCCCCGAAGCCAGGGAGGACTGATTTGCCCCAGGGCCAAGGCACCGCGCTCTGGGAAGTGTCTCTCGCTCACGCAGGTTTGCATTCCTTGCGCCGCGAAGTGCGAAGACCCACCTGATCGCCGGCCCAATTCAAATCTCGCCCATGCAGCGACGCAGGAACGTCGACGCAGCTCGTCGAATCCTCTGGCTCGCCGGGAGGCCACAGCGCGGCCATGTTTCAAGTCGAGCACCTAACAATAACCCCATGCAGGCGCACGGGGCGCGGCGGAGCTGCAGGTCATCCTGGCCAGCGTGATCCGCGCAGGGAAAGTATTGGCTGCGCATGACAACAGCGAGCATTGTCAGCACTGTATCGGTGACCAGCCAGTGCCAGCCAAGCCCCGCCTGCCCAAGTCGCACCGCGCGTCCTTGCGGGCCGGCAGCCGCGCTGGAGCCCGCTGCGAGTCACGCCGGGCTGGCAGCCGGGCTGGGGGCAGATGGGCGGCGACCGTTACCTGTCACAAAGCCTATAGCAGCGCGCGAAAAGGCAGAGCCAGAGCAGCACACGCAGGCGCCACCGCCTTTTCCCGTTCGGGCCGCCTGGAATGGGCGCGCATGCAACCCTAGCGCGGCTTTGAAATTCCTTCGGGCTGCGCCAGATCTGGCCTGGTCTGCTGGCGCAATTCTCCGGGGCGGCTGAGCAGGGTTGGCGGGCATCGATCGACCGCGGGGGCGTGGAGCGGCGTGAGATGTGTGGCCGGGGCAGGGCAGGGGCAGGGCAGCCGCAGCCGCGCTTTCGCTTTCGCAGCAGGCAGGCGCCCGGCAGGCAGGCAGGCAGGCAGGCAGACAGGCAGGCAGGCGACGGGCGCGCGTTGCCCTCGACCACGGCCACGCTCCGCGCCACCTCCTGGGGCTCCGGGGGCGGGCTGCTGACGGCGCAGGGCCGGCCGAGGGCTCGCGCGACGGGCTGGTGGGCGATGTGAGATGCGATGGGTCGGGGCAGCAGCTGGATCGACCGGCCCTGGAGCCAGGATAGCACCCACGCAGGCGCTCAGGTGCTTCGAGGGTCGTTGTGACGTGCAGATAGACGCATGAGCGCGGCGTGTAGGCGAGCCGCTAGCCGGCGGTAGAGCGCTGCGCCAGTGGCTCCGGCGCAGCTGCGTGGCCCGTGAGCCCAGCGGCCGGCACGCCCTGCCCCCGCTGTGTCTCCGCCGTGAAGAGCACGCCGAACTGCCTCGTCCTGGCCAGCCCGCGGCCCGCTCGCCTTTGCCTGCGCACTGCACCGCACCGCACCGCACCGCAGCCCGCAGTCCGCAACCTGCAGCCGGCGCCGGCCAACCAGCGCACCGCCGAGCCACGCGGCCCTCATTCCTCGCCAACCGCACGCCGGCCCGCCGGGTCGCCGCTGCATGTGGTTCCGCACGTTGCCCGCCGCAAATGGACGTCGCTCTCGTTCCTTGCCTCGATGCAGCCGACATGTCTCTCGGCCTCAGCTGTCCCTTCCCTCCGGTCATCTGACCCTGCCCTCTGCCGCGGACCCTCTACCAGCGGGTGGATCGGCGCGCGCGGCTACGGGCAGCCAGCACCAGAGTTTTCCGTGGAGCTGACGCTAAGTGCTGTTAAGACGCAGGGAAGCTGGAGCCCGCGCGATACGAACTGCAGCCATCCGCAGAGCCCGCAGCGTGCACGGAGCGTGCGGAGGACTTGGAGCAGACGATGCCGGCGCGCCAGGGCCACATGATTTCCAGCGAAGGCCCATTGCTGCGGTTTCAGGCGGCGCGGCCATCGGACCACTCAGCGGCGGCGGCGCGGCTGGATCGCCCTCAATTCTCCGATTAGTGACCTCAGCATCGCACAGGAACACCCGGCCGATCCCCGCCCATTGGGCGTGCCTCTGGGGGCTGACGTGATGGCGGGCGGCCTCGAAAAACGTTCGTCCCAGCGGTCCGGGCCGGCTCTGAGGCCAGAGACAAGTGTCAGCCGCTTGGCCCAGATAAGAGACGCATTCTTCTGAAGGATGGCTCGATCGGGGCGCTTGGTCGCCAGCGCGCCTCCCGATAGGCGCTGCCTGTCTCGGAGCTCCCGATACCCCGCTGGGCGATCGCCGCACGTCATAAAAGCGCTGCTGGGGCTGAAGGGGCCGTTGGTAGCCTCCCACTGGGCCAGGCATTCCGCCGCGCTGCATGGCCGCCTGACTCCAGCCTCGCCCAAGCATGTCATCGCGCTCCGCATGAAGCGAGGATTTGGAATTGCAGAGGCAGCAGCGGCTAACGGCTGCTTTATGGGGCAGAGCGTTGCAGTGACATGGCCAGGCACCACCCAGCCATCTGAAACACCCGGCTCGCAAATTACTCCGACAGGCCGTTGGGCGGGCGGACGAGGCCAACTGCATCTGGTCGCAACAGGACTCGCACAGAAGATCTCGGTGCGACGCCGCCAGCTAATCCCACATGTCAACCGGCCACCGCCCTGCTGCACGCCAGGGCAGCGGTCCGCACGAGAGCCCTCCCGCCGGCTATGTGCTCCTCCCGGTTTCGACTGTCTCGTGAGCTGGTGCAGAAAACAGTGCATTGTCGTGCCGCAGAGATCTCGCGCTGCTGGATTCCAAATGCGTGGTCAGCCGGCAAACAATGGCCCTTCTCGAAGGATTGTGTGAAGCTCATGCCTCCCCACGCCGCTTCGCTGGTAGCGAGACGAACAGAGTTGCACGATTGCCATCATATTGTCCGCTTGCAGATGGCCCGCCGGAAAGTCTTCTACGCCTAGTCTACCGCCCGGGCGAGCAAACGGTCCATCGTCCGCCCCAGCCACATGACGCGAGGGCCCTTTGTCTGCATCGGTCCTGAAAACGTCCACCTGCCACAAAACAACTTTCACGCGGATCCCTGGGCCTAGCTGGCGTCTATTATAGGCCACGGCGACACCGAAAGGGCAAGCCCTCCCTAGCGCTCAGCCATCGACGACACGCCCCGCGCCTACCAGCATGTCCATGGCTGCAGTATACCCACTTGCTGCATGCGAGTCAACTTTCTTCAGGGCGTAATCTCCTCATTCCCAAAACAGCACCATCGCGGCGGCTTCCGAGAGGAAGCACAACGCCACGGTTTGCCGTCGTCGACGAAGCTAGCTCGAGCGTGCTCAGGGCACGCTTCACTTGCACCACCTGATTTCCGTGCTGCTAGTCGACCCGTTTGCGCCGGTGTTGGCTTGACGAACGCGTGGTCCGTGCCGGTACTCGTCACTTCGCGGGGAAGCACGAACCCGTTGCACCCTCCGCCTTCCCGCTCGCTGCCTGCCCTATCTCTAAATCCAGGGCCAAACAATGCAGCTTGCGTCCTATTCCCCGCGGGGAGGCATTCTGCCTCCGAGCCACCAACTCATCTGTCACAAGCAGGGTGCAGGATCCAACAGGGGCAGGGCAAGAGTTTGGCCACCCGCCATGCGCGCACTCCTTCCCAGCTGCGTGGGTATCTGCAGCTTCCAAATCCCCCATCGCATCATACGAGACCGAGATAAAGAGCAGGGCTGTTCGGAGTATAGCGCGGAGATCAGGTTGGCTGGCAGCGTTGCTACCGCCGACACTCCGCCACGTCGGCCCCCTATGAGCCACCCACATGTTCGTGAACTCGGTTGGCTGGCGGCAGAAGCAGGTGATCTCCTCTTTTCACCAGACCCGCGTTCTATAATTCCCTCATTATCCTAACATATAGCTGTCGAGGCGGCAAGCCAAACTGCCACGACATGCTCCCCCCTTTTTTTTTTGGAATTCCCTCTCCCAACGGCGTCCTTCTTGTAGGTGGCGACAAAGGCTGTGCGCGGGCACTCTATTTTTGGGGCTATTAGTGTTGGTTGGACGCTCTGCTTGCAGACAAGGTTGGCGTCATTCAAATAATGATGTTGCGAATGGCAGGGTCAGGGTGTGGATGCTTCCCTGGAATCCGGGTCGGCGAGCGGAGAGCCTGGAGCTAAGACTTAGTCTAGCATGCCAGCGAAGCGCGTGGTGTCGCGTTGCGTTGTTGCGATTGTTTCTTCTTATTCTTTTTCCCCTTGGCCTTTTACCCGTACCGGGGTTCTCTTGCCCCATCCAAGATTCGTGTCGCACCCAACTGTGACGATCGCTTCGTGCTCACGCGTTCTCTTCCCTGCATGGGCGTTCCTTGCACTGATCGAATATTGGGTCATCTCACATGGGCCCGGCTGGCTTAGTAGAGGGAAGAGTTCGCCACCGTCTGCAAAGTTGACTTTTACAGGGAGAGAAGATGCAGGAGCGAGGTGATGAGGCAGCCCGTTAGCATTGTTCTCCGCCTCCACACCCTCCTGTCTTGTCTGCAAGAAATGGATCAGCTGTGTCTTATCACCTCCACCTTCCTGTTCTCGTGATAGTCTGAACGGAGACCTGTCTTCCAAGATTCCCGACGAGGCTTTTTTCCTTTTGCTTTAAGACCGTTGGCTTATCTTTGTGGCTGACCTCTCAGGCGTCCTCCATGCAGGAGCTCCTTCTCGCTGAGAGGGGGGCCCAGTTCAGCCCCGACCCAGACCCCACTCACCTACCGGGTGGCTGCTGCTCGCCTCACTGGGGAGACGGAATAAAGACATGCATCTGAGGGCCGTCAGCACCTTTTGCCGAGAACATGCCCAACGGCGTCGATCAAGCCTCGTACGAGTCTGTGGTTCGCGGGACCTGAGTTTGGCAGGAGGGGAGGTGCGGCTCCGCCTGCTTGGTTGAAAGCCAGTGCTGGTGGTCTTTGCTTTTGCTTGCTCTTCCATTCCTCAGCTGCGCTCTACGGTCGCCGAAGCCCATAGAAAACATCCGATGCTTGCATACACCGGTCAGTAGACTAGGGCAAAGGGTCATGATGACCACCGGACCCTTTCCTTAGGCAATGTTTGGTTGCCCGAACAGCATGGAAATTACGTACCGGCGGACTGTCAAGAGCGAGGTCCTTGAGGTGTTGGCTCGAAGATCCTATTCGGTCTCGTAAAGACAGAAACCGGTAGAGTTGGACAAAGGAAATTTTGCCGGAGAGTTCCTATCAGAACCCCCCTTGCTTCAGCGTCCGTTGACAGCACGTTGTCTTTGTCTTGTTCTATTTTCTGCGCTCTTGCTGAGTGGCAAGCGGGACTATTTTTTAGCGCGGCCCCACGAATTCCTTCCCTACCCCATCCCTTGATGCATGACTTTGTGCGGAGTGGATTCCGCCTACGACAGGGTGTCGCATTGAAGTCATGTTATTGCAATTTTGATCCCATCATCCGATCACAGATGCAAGTACTCAGAGAGGAGCACAAGGAGATGGGGGAAATGGTGAAGCAGTGCTGCCCGAGCACTTTCTTATTTTCACGTTCATTAGATATATCATCTGTTAATGAGAAGGCAGTCCACACTTCCTATTTGGTCTGCGGTCCTTTTAACCAATCCGTGGAATTGTTTCCCTATGCTTTCCGTCAGTCTGCGTCTGCAATGACTTTACTTTATTTAGACCTCCTCGCCGCTGAGTCTTGTTCGGGAGTTACAATTCGTAAGCTTTCATCGAACGCTGCCCTCGAGCGAATTTCTTGTTCTGTTGAATAGTTAGGTGTGTTCTCATATCAGTTTCCGAAGAACTCTTTGTTGTGAAGCAACCCACGGTACACTTTCGTCAGCTCTTGTGTATCGTACGGTGAGTGGGATTCCAGTGCCTCCGTGTCGCCATTCGCCTTCTTCGGCTCCAAGAAGTTCTTCCAGAAAGCTGCAGAAGATGATATCGAAACGAATAGTAGCGCCTCTTCCTTGTCTAGTGAAGGAGTCTCGCCCATCGTTACCGAGAAGTACTTCATGCTACGTTCAATCCACTGGCAGAGAACATCGGCATGCAGTTTCTCCAACGGCATCTTATCTTTTCGAACAAGGAGCACACTTCCAGCTTTTTCCTGCCAAGGTGACTGCGGGTTTCCCCAGGATCGCCCGGTACGGGAATCGTCGCAGCAGCTGAGGTGCAACAAAGAGGCCGCCTTGTTCTCGAAAGGACTGCGGTTATCAAACTTCGTCATATCTATTGTATTGCTCCAGGCAGAAGATACCGGTCCCCTCATCGTGATTAATGGAATACCGATGCGTTCCGGAATCATAGTGCGTTGTTGTGGTTGAAAATTGGGCGAGTGAAGTTCAGAAGAACCTCCTCCAGCACAGGAATACCGAAAGTCTTCGCATCTCCCAGGCAGTTGATTCTGATGCCCTTTGTGTTCGGGGGCTCCATTGATTCAACCATCGACTTTTGTTCCAAAGTCATGTACGATTAAGCCTTCCTAGTATTCGCTCTCGCATTGCGTGTATCGTCTACAACGATGGCGCCGGCTCGGTCGTAGTAATGAAAGACTTCATCAGTGCAAACGTTGACCTTAAGCCAGTCGATGATGTGACGAAAGTCAACTAAGTCAATGTCACGACATCTGTCGCACGATGGTGAAGTCATTCCAGCAGCCAACAGTGGTCCGCGCCAGTCAGAAAACGTTGCACCACACGCCGCGGCAATGGCTGACATGGAGCGATTGGGCTTGGATCCGTCCATGAATGAATCTCCCTGACGCATGAAGCAGATATTCTCCGGCAGTTTGCGGTTGAGTGCCTTGTTGAACTCAATAATGTCTGTTTCTGGTATGCCTCCATCAAAGGGAAGAGTTGTATCAGGACTCTGGAACTGCTAACCATCACGAAAAGATTTCCACGAGCAGGGTACCCAGGAAAGCTGGGGTTTCCGTTGATCCTGCGGGAAGACAACGCAAAATTAATGATCAGAACTAGGTCGTGAGTTAAAGTCAAAACTAGAGTATGCCCGGCAAAGGAGCTCGTGGATAGGGTAATCCGCCTGTTGGCATTCCAGTCCTTTACCACCTTGCAGCGGCTGCAGCGATGAGCGCGGGGCTTTGGGCAAGCTTTGCATGAATCCTCAGAGTCAGCCATCGTGCTGTAGTGAGACGGAAGACGGCTCTGTCGTTGGTTGTGGAATTGAAGGGAGGAAAAGGTGAAGTGGCGGAGGTGAGCAAGATGTAGCTTTATCAACGCCAAATGTAGAGACAAATCTGGAAGCAACGTTCTGTTCATGGAGCTCCAGTGAGCGCGCTTGCCTGAAAACGCTCCGAGCGCTTGCATGGAAGTGGCCTTGTTTGTCTGCTTGATAGTGAGTCATCGAGACAGTGTGTCCGGTGCTTTATGTGCTATCCACGCACGCTCTTGATGCCATGCAGAAACGCTTGCTCAACTTCATATGCAACGCAAAGGAAGCTCAAACCAGACGATCTAAGCACATTATGGAAGGGGGCTGTGAAAACGCTATCCTTACCAGCTGCACTACGCCATGCAGGCCTCTTAATGCGGAAGAGTAATGGCATGAACTTCGAATTGGAATTTTGTTTGTGTGTGCAACATGTATTATCTTACATCTATAACAGGCACAGCTTACATAGCAAGAGAGCAGTGTCTTTGTGAGCGGGCCGGGACTTTAGCCACCTACAGTCTCGTTGCTTTGCCATTGTGTCATGTTGTATGGTAAACTTTAACATAGACAGGACCTAGAGAGTACTTTTCTCGGAACCGGCAGGTTTGCGTAATGTTAATGAGTCATTGTGCTTGAACCTGCACCTGATCCTGCATTCGTATGAACGTGAGTTTGAGTAATCTGATAAGCAGTTTCTCCATATCATGTTATTTGAGCCAAGCACCAAATAAGTTTTACTCGCTGAGCATACAGTTCTACAGTGAAAACGGATGAACCTCCATTTCTTGAAGTACTTGGCACAGTAAGGGCGAAATTTCAAATACTCATTAGTTCAATTATCATGCACTGAAATGTCAACATGCCTTACTAGGAAAAGATAAAAGAAGCTTTAAGACCTGCGCAAGTAGAAACATGACAATGACTCCAAATCAGGGGTGTGGTACCTACAATCTGTTCACGCTTCCTGGTTGTTGATATTTAACATAAGGCCATCGTTTTTATAGGCATGGTGTCTGCCATTTTCACCAACACGCACATTTGAACGTGTAAGAGATCGATCTTCGTGATTACCATTAAATATGTTGGTCCTTTAGGACAGTTCCACCGACAAAACACGAGCCAATGATCTGCACACCACGCATACTGATACAAAAACCAGCAATTCCTCTTCGATATAATACAAGCTGCATCCCCCTCCTTTCCTTTTTCAACCATGGGTATCGAGTGAATCAAGCAAACCGTCAATGTACAAGTGGGTAGGTAAATAGAGAAGGTGAACCAGCACCGCCATCATCAGAATCAGTCATGCCCAAGGGACCTCCTCACAGCGGCCACGCTCCTTTGTCGGGATGCGCGGCGGTAAAGGCCGAGTACGCGCCCGGATGAGTGAAGGAGACAATGTCCTCCTGATGCGGGGGCTGCTGTGGCGACATCTGCATAGGGTCCCAGGGAGGGTTGAAATCAAAGTCGACGACGAAAGGACCCGACGCCAGCTGCTCGTCGATGGCTTGGCTGAGCAGCTCAAACTCTTTCGACGCGCGCTGAGTGCCAGTGTAGGCGGGCGGGTCGGGCATGGAGGAAACGGAAAAAGTGCTGTGGTGCGGGTGGTGAGGATGGTGAATCGGATGCTGAGAGAGAACGGGGGTAGAGTGCGGGCGTTGTTCCGTTGGCATAGGAAGAAGATATTGGGCGGCTGGTGTCGGATTTTGCTCTTCAAGGGGCTCCTGCTTTGGCGGCGGAACGTCGGCTGGCACAGCAGGAGCATCCTCGACTGTCTTGGATTCCTCAATGTGGGCGTGGTCGTAGGCGCTACGAGCGATCTCCTTGACCTTGTCGTGCACCATACCATTCTGCTCCATGGAGCGCACCAAGTCGCGCGCTTCACGCTTATCCCAGACAAAGGTGGGCCAGGTGGTTTTGTCAATGGTGTGCTCTTTAGTCATCAGCTTCTCCCAGGCAGTGGCTAGCTCGGACTGGAGGAGCAGGCTCTTGACGACATTCGTGAAGCACCAATCGTTCTTGGAAACTCCCGTCTCGTAGTGGCGGGCGACGTGATCACAGCGCTCGCTCCAGCTGCGGCACAAGGTCACGCAGAAGCCGCAGCCGTAAGCCTTCTTGTTGTGAACGCGAAGCATGGCCTTCTCAGCACAGGTCTTGTTGCGCACGGGCTTGCCCTCCCTGCCCTCGATGACGCCCTGCATAGAGCAGCGCTCAGTGGCGTTCAGCGAACGCTCGGCATCCTTCTTCATTCCGCAACTAGTGCAGCTGTGGGATTCGTAGTGATGCTTGCGGTACTTCTTCTCGGCAAAAAAGCTGCGGTAGCAGTCGGGGCAGGTCCAGCGGCGGGGCTGCTCATGCAGCTCCTCCTCGTGGCAGAGCCAGTAAGCACGGTGCTTGAAGGTCTGGTCGCAGAAGGTGCAGGCGTAGTTCTTGGTTGGCTGGGTGACGTGTGGTAGCACCGCTTGGCCTTGGGCATCCTTCATGGGCACGGGAGGGAGCGGCTTCTCCATGGTGGTTGCCGAGTCATGGCGAACAGAGCGCGACCTGGTGAGGGAAGAGTTGCTTGCCGAGGAGGCGGAGCGGTCGGACTTGATGGAGGGTTGGCGAAGCTCCATGTGGGACTTGCTCCGAGACAGACTGGAAGAACTGGACTGCGAGGCAGCAGATCTCAGAGAGCCGAGGCTGGGCTTGCTGAAAAGGGAGAACATGGCGGAAGAGGCAATTGAGGAGCGGTTGTCGGAGCACAGGCTGGGCACGGTGGAGTTGCGCCTGCTGGAGTCGGCTGATGATGCAGCTCCAATGCTTGCTGTGATGGGGTTAGTAAGTGGTGCACAGATGTACGGGTGTCCCTGGCGTACCGTAGAAGCGAGCGCTCCGGAGGAGCTCGAAGATCAGCTTGTCATCGATGTGCTTGATGGCATCGATGTGGGCGAAGATTTCGGGGGTGACAGGAGACTCGTCCTGCAGCGAGGAGGGAGCGTGAGAGAGGTGCGCGGTCGAGGCCTTGTGCTTGGGACGGGTGGAGCCGGATAGAGTGCGCTTGGTGCCCTGCTGGGCGGGCGGCAGGCCTTGTTCAGACATTATTGCTTAGCTTAGAGAGGCTGGACCAGCAGCGGCAGTGTGCAAGAAATGGAACAGAACGAGAGGAAGGAGGCTAGGGAGCGATGGGATATTAATGGCAGCGGTTGCGGCGAGTCGCGGCGCACACGGGGCTGCTCGCTTCAGCGTTTCAGACGCCGTTTCGTTTCTCATGCAGTCGCGCCATCCCTGCGCAAATCTGGTCGCGCCCCGGGCCAATCACAGCCGCCTGCATCCGCGCCGGCGCGCAAGGCTGAAACGCACGCCCGCTGCCTCTCGCACCTCAGCCGCTGCTGGCGGGCGATGCGTGAAACGCCCGCGCCGAGCCTCTGCATACCCGCTGCCCTGCGTGTGGGGACGGCGGAGAGCGCGCCTGCCTGAGGCCCCCTCAGCCGCTGCGCCCTGCCATTGGTGCAGGCCTCGCGTTTGATCGCCGCCGACGCGAGGATTGTCCGGCTGCGCCGCGTACTATTTCTGAGACGCCGCGACCATTGGCGGCGCTGCAAAACGAGCGAGAAATAAAAGCCGCTCCGAGCACCGCGCTCACGGCCGCAGCACGCAATCCATTCCCTCGGCTCGCCCGCGTGAAACGGGAGCAAACCTCCCCGCCTCGCTACTAACTGCCCCTCCGCAAACACCATGAAACCGAGCTGACGCGCGGGGCAGTCCAGCTCAACACCTCCCAGCGTGATCATCTGCTCACCTGAGAGTCTCTGACGCTGCGTGCAATAGCTCCGTTTCTACCCATCCATTGATCACACGTACTCGGCGATCACGCTCTTCGGCTCGACATACACCCCGAGAGGCTTCTACTCA
This sequence comes from Lasiodiplodia gonubiensis, assembly GCA_009829795.1. Classification (NCBI taxonomy): domain Eukaryota; kingdom Fungi; phylum Ascomycota; class Dothideomycetes; order Botryosphaeriales; family Botryosphaeriaceae; genus Lasiodiplodia; species Lasiodiplodia gonubiensis. The sequence continues at coordinate 100,497 of RHKH01000076.1, read as the reverse complement.
AGCTTATCTCTTCCGCCGTGCTGCTCCCTCCTCACCTCCCTCCCTGGGTTCTTATCGGAGCTTATCTATTGGCTAATGAAATTCACCATCAAGTCGGTTACCCGATTGGAACAGCGACTCCAGCTTAATGAGGAAAGCGCTAAACCTAGTGGAGGTGGCCGGGGAGGTAAGGAGGGTGTAGCATGGCGGAAGAGATAGCCGAACGCCTTGGGCCCACCGATCTTGAGCCCCATTTCGGTGCCGGTCCACTGCGGGCTTGCCGTGATTCCGAGCACTGTCACCCGGTTCTCTGTCCCCTGAACACTGTTATCGTTACCGTAGGTACTTTGATGTATATTATGACTCGTACGCCTGGCTGAGGCGACCGCCGGGTCATACCTGTCGATTAAAGGCATTCCGTGCTTCCGTCGGCACTGGATGATGTGCGTAGCAGCCAAGGCCCAGGTGAATTTGGTCGTAACTGGTTTCTTCCAGTGTTGAACAGGAGATCTCCGCTTTTTAGCGTTCCATAACAGACCTAAAGATTGAGGAGCCTTTCCTGGTTTCACCCAAATGTGGCCACAGCCGACCGGACACTCGATAATGTCCCAACTGTCAGCGGTAGGCGCCCCCTCATCATTCGAAATAGGGCCTGGAGCCCTCCAACAAGAGTTCGGCGCGGATCGTTGGTATTTGTCGATCATTGTAGCGATGGACGTACGGAACTGTACTTGATGGAGGATGAGTGTTATCTTTATGAGGAGAAGGTCGTCATCTGTAGCTGCACAGTCGTGCCTGGTACTATCCGAGCATTCGTAGCAGAAATCGAATTCGGGGATCGCATAGTCAGGCGGTGTATACCAGTATACCAAAAGTCTACACACGCCTGTCTCTCTTGGGCAGTTGGCATCGAAATTGCGCCCATATCTGGAACCAGGCCAGTTCCACGTTCGTATGCTTCAGCCGAATCCTCCGGTCGAATGTTAGATTGCTCACTACCGAGTCGTGGCTGTATCTCGTCGTCGTCTTCAGAGATAAGGGATGGCGTGGTATGGTGTTCGATATCGACATCTCCGAGCAATGTCTCATCAAAGTCTTGAAAGATGACGGTTGGAGTATGGTCCTGGCTGGTGTCTTTGGTCTGCGGGCTGGAGAGAGGTTGCGTGGTACGGTCAGGCTCATTTGAAGGCAGCTGGCTGCGGGCGTCTTTGCTTGGCTACTGGCGGATGCTCTTGTATCGATGTTCAGGTGAGGCTGAGCGCTTGCGGCCGCGTGCTGATGACCAATGGGAGGCTCGAAACTGCGTCGATGGCCGGTAGCTGTCGATGTTGGTAAACGGCAAATCGGGCTTGGATCGGTAGCAGACCTCCTCTGCCAGAAAGGCCCAAGCTCTATGTAGGGTGTCAGGAAAGACGAGCAGTAGTGAGAAATCGCATAGAGCGTGCAACGGGGGTGGAGGGAGCGAGTTTGCCGCGCGCGGTGGCGGTGAGGCTGGGTACTTAGACTAAGCTCGCGGAAGACCTGAGCTTGCGCTGGGTTGCGAGCGCGTCGTCGCGATGAGATTCAAAAAGTTAGACTGTACGGAATGATGTCGTGAGGCTTGGTCGGTGTCGTAGGGGCGTTGTCACGGTGAGATTGAAATCTTGGAACGGGCTGGTTGAGTGCAAAGAAGGGTGTGGAGAGTTGCTCACAAATGGAGCTTCTTCCAGAATGGTCGAACGCACGGACTATGATGCTTCACCTGCTTACTAGCGACCATTTCCTCTACACTCTACTTCATTCGCGGAAATCAAGGACGACGAGCACTTCCGCAATGGCTTCCGCCGACGTAGATTCCGCTGATGCCTTACCTGTGTCAACGGACGCGCGAACATCGATGCGAAACGCCCGGTACTGGCTTGGTCTGGAAGACGACGACTTCGACGCGCTCCGAACTGATATCTAAAACGAGCTCGACAGCATATTTGAGAGTAGTGGTCGCGGCGCGAAGAACGGACACTCCGACGTACGAAATCAAAATAGTTGATGCCGCACTGGACCAGCTATTAAGTAAATGGGACGCCAAATTTGATCTACCGCCCAAGAGCAAAGATAAGCGTACGATCCTGTGGGACCTCTTTAGAGACGCCAAGAGATAGAAGAAGCCGCAATGCCGCCGGGCACTACTATAACATCGTAGGTCTTGAGTTCCTACGGTGTCGGGAGATTGAGGCTGGTCACGCTCCCCGCCTCGCTACCAGCTGGCAATCCAGCTCAAAGCCTCAACACCTCCCGCCTCGCTACCAGCTGCCCCTCCGCAATGAGCTGACGCGCGGGGCAGTCCAGCTCAAAACACCTTTCGCCGCGTCTCACCGAGCGTGATCGTCCGCTCACCTGACGGGGTCAGCAAGCCACGCTCTCTGACGCTTCGTGCAATAGTTCCGTTTCTACCTATCGACTGATCACACATACTCAGCAATCACGCTCTTCGGCTCGACATACACCCCGAGGGGCTTGTACTCAAGCTCATAGCCGAATGCCTTGGGCCCACCGATCTTGAGCCCCATTTCGGTGCCGGTCCACTGCGGGCTTGCCGTGATTCCGAGCACTGTCACACGGAGCCCGTACCTAAACTCGGGCACTCCCAGTGCACGCCCTGAGCCTGTGTCGAGCACCGCGATCAAGTCGGGCACCGTGCAAACCATCCGCCGCTCGCCTGATTCCGCGACATGCTCTGCATACAGGTTTTCGTTCTTGAATGGGATTTTAAGCGTTCCGCCTGTTGCCAAAGCCGGCATAGCGTCCCTGGCCCCCTCGTCCTCCTCATCTGCCGGCATGCTTGCGATGCTGATTTCTCCGTACGAGTGGCCCTTGAACAGCCGCCGCTCCACTGCGACAATCTTGCCGCGGAACAGAATGCGAGCCGTCACCTCCCCGCCCACCTCCTGCACGATCGATTCACATACCTTCGACAGCGTGTTGCTGGCTTCACTGCGCGCAATGCATCGCCCGATGCGCCATGCGAGCGAATACGTGTTGATCACCGCCGTCCGGCGCACTGACCGAGATTAGCACTTGTCCGTCGTACTGCCATCCACCGCACTTCCATCCACCGCACTTACCAATGCTCGCGGTTGTCGGCGCTCCCGCTTTCCCGACACGAGATCCCATCTCAGCGCATGATGCACGGAGCGCCCGGTCAACAATCTCATCCGTCGAGGCCCTTGTCATGATGATGGTCTTACCGTCACCGGAGTCGATGGCGCAGGGGATGAGCGACCCCGGCTCGTGCACCGCGATTGTCGTCTGCCAGTATGTTGGGTAAGCTCGACCCATGAAATCGCCATCTGCACCCGTCAGTCTTACATCGATCAACCCATTCGAGCTACCCACCGATGGTTGGCCGGTTGAAGTACTTGGAACTGCCCACAAGAAGCGGCTCCAGCCCGTTCGCCCCGCCAATCTCGAGACCGATAACGGCATCGAAGGAGTCATGTCTTAGGTACTCCATCAGCGCTCGGAACGCTTCAACCGTTTCGGTGGCGTTCAGTCGCTCAACCGAAACAGCCGGGGATCCCATATGACCGCCCCAGTAGACGCAGGCATCGTCAGGCAGTACACTAGCATCCACAATCTTGAGCGTGTATCCCTCCCGCAGCTGATCCCGCAGCTGGATCCTGGTGGCCGCTGGAGAGCCACCCCCTGCACAGCCCAGCACGTAGCATCCTTCCGCAAGCCAGTTCACGTCCGTCTCCGAAACGTTCCACTCGGCTATGCCCGTCTCTGGATTGATTTTGATGTCCGGTCGGTAGGTGAACGGGTCGATAGGCGCTTCTTCCACGAACTTCTCCCCGTAATCCTTGCTCTTCTCAACTTCTTCTTCTTCCCCGAAATCGTCTTTTTCCTCCAATGGTGTCGGCTGCCTTGCGATATCCAGCTCGCCAACAGCTTTGACGACGGTCCGCAGCTTGTTTGCCACATAGGACACGGGAAGGGAGTCGATCTCGGTGATGGTGACAGTCTCCGGGATTGCGCCAGCCTCTGTTGCTCTCTTGATGGCAAGGTCTTTGGCTCTTTGGATGGCCTCTTGTTGCGATTGATGCTCTGTGCTCTGAACGAGATCTACGACACCACCAACCTTACTAACAGCGGCTCCCACAGCGCTAGTGTAACGTCAGCACTCAAATCCGTAGCAGCCCAGCGGACCAACTTACTTTGCAACGTCGTGGAAAGGTGGGCATATGATTTTCGACGCACCCTTCAAAATTTCCGGGGCAACGACTGAACCACCACCAACGAGGAGGACTGGCAAGGGGTCCGGAGAAGTCTTGCAGAGATCAATGACTCCTTCCAGCATGGCCTTTATCCTCTCCTGAGCCCTGATGACAAGCTTGGAGCTTACATCAGTGACCTTTGAGACATCTCCGATTGCCGCTCTCTTGGCTGCAACTGCGACATCCGTTGCTGTCAGCTTGCTACCGCCAAAAACCTTGGCCTCTGTGGTAATATAATGCCCCACTGAATCCGGGCCCACGGTTACTTTTCCTGTGGCGGTCTCTCGAACAATCGAGCCACCTCCAAGACCAATCGAGTGCAGAAATGGCATGCTATAGTTGACCTTAACGCCAGCCACGGTAACAAACGCAGACGCTTGCCTTGGGAAGCCGGATTGCAGCAAAACGCCAGCGTCCGAGGTGGTTCCTCCAATATCAACGACAATGGCCGAAGTACCATCAAGGGACTTTCCTGCTAAGTACGCGGCGCCTCGCATTGAGTTTGTAGCGCCTGAGGAAAATGTTTTGATGGGCATACGAGCCGCAGATGCCGCATCTATCAGAGTTCCGTCATTTTGAGTGATGTACAGGCCGCATTTGAGGTTAAGCCTGTTCATCGCCTCGCGGAACCCCCTCACAGTGCGGCGGCCGTACTTGAGGATCGACGCGTTCAAAATGGCCGCATTCTCGCGCTCGAGGAAGCCGATGTTGCTGACTTCGTGCGAGCAGACTACATCGATCCCGGGCATCTCGCGCAGAATGATGTCTCGAACGCGCTTCTCCTGCTGGAATTCCTCGTCAATCGGCGAGAAGATGCCAGCCACGACGAGCGCTGACAAGCCGTGCTTCTTGATCTCGGCGCACTCGCGCACCACTTGGTCCTCGACGATGGGCGCTTCTTCGGCTCCGTCAATGTGCAGGCCGCCATCGACATAACCGATGTAGCTCTTGATCAGGCGCGTCAAGCCAGCCGGAAATTCGCTAAACGGTGGGATCTGACGGAGGAAGGACTTTGAGAGGCGAAGAACGCCGACCTTGCGCAGACGTCGAGCATCCTGCTCGACTACGGCGTTAATGAAGTGAGTTGTTCCGATGGTAACGCAGGCAATGCTGTCCAGCGATACACCGGCTGCTTTGATGACGGTGCCGACGGCCGTCTCGATGCCGGAGGTAACGTCGGGCGTGGTGGGTGTTTTAAAGTGAGCAATCACACCTCTGCTTTCCGTGTGCTGTGCAGAGAGGTCCAGCGCCACGGCATCGGTGTTGGTGCCTGATAGCCACACGTCAGTCTACGCTTTTCTGCTCTTTCTTCGATTTGCTCAAGTTGATTCTACGAACCTCCGACATCGACGCCTATGCGTATGTTCCTGGCTGGTGTAATGCTCCCCATGTTTGATTGTTCGCTCTCGGTCACGAGTAGCGGTCCATAAATGAAATCGAACGGGGGGGATGAGGCGGTTTAATAGGTGAGCCTCACGATTGCGGATAGCCGTCGGCACGGCTCTAAGAAAGCTCGTGCTCGAATCCTCTGATGACTATCTCAACGGAAAACAGCACGATGTCCTATCACGAGCGGGATCGGTATCGGCATCGGCGTTGCAGTGGGGCGGGGCGCAGAAGAAGTGCCGCGGAGGGGAGCAGCTTTCCCATCCCACCTTTCAACTCACCCCGGCATTTTCCCGGATTCCCGCAAAGACTCGGACTGGCAAATGGGTCCGCCGAAGTCGAGGCCGGCAGGTCCAAGCAGAAATCAGAGTTGCATACCGGGGGGGGCGTTGGTCACCCCGGGATGCGGAGCGCGATCGCCGGCCGGCTTTGATGGCGCAAATGCCGAGAGTCTTATCGCCCACGAAGGGAAGATCAGGAAGAAACGTGACGGGTGTCCAGGTAAGTGACTAGCAAGCAGGAAAATAGTAGTTCCCGTCCGCTCTTCATCAAACCTATCCGCTCGAAGCATCACCCTGCTGTGTGTCCTAGCACAACGCCTCTAGAACTAGTCTTCTCTTAAAGTGGAAGTCCGCGTAACAGACTCGTGTTGCATTGACCGGTGCTGCTCTGTTGTGTCGAAGGCTTATGCGCAGCCCGCCTCGACGATGCCAATGGCATTCCCAAGCCATGCTTGAGAATCGGATTTCCAGTGGATTTTCATCGTGGATTTACGTTGAGCCATATGTAATGCCCCGCCTCTGCTCTACATCTTCCGGGCTCGCAGCGCTTTTCTCCGTCTGGTTTTCCTCATTCCAATTTGCACTTATCCAGCTGATGCACATCCACATACTTTACTGATTCCCCTTGATTTGTGTAACTCCGTCTCCTCATCTGATTCTTCCCTCTTATTTTTTTTGGCGAACATCTGTTCAACCCCAAGGATCAGCCAGGTGCATCCGCAGCAACCACTGCAAGCCACTTCTGTGCCCAAACGGAACCGTCTACACATAGTCTGTGGATTAACGGTTACGTCCAACCCCGCTTTCAAGCTGCATGGCCCGAAACGGGACGAACGACCCATCTACCAGATGTTGCAGGCCGAGTTAGCCGCTGGTGCTGTGATTGGTCGGCTGGCCACTGTGGCAGGAAAGACGATCGTCGTTATCATCAGCGAGGTCGTCGTTGTCACGACCAAGTCGGCGCTGAGTAACCTGCCGGCCTTGGCATCCCATAACGGTACGTGCGGGGTATCATATGGGTCCTGTGCTGTGCTAATACAGCGGATCGTGCTGTGTCCCATAGGGCCGCATGTGTCGTGTGCTGCGTTGCATCGTGTTGAGATTCTACAATGCAGAACTGAGGATTGGCTTGGGATCTGGAACGGTCGTGACCTATAAGGCCTTCAAATGTGTGGTTGGAAACCCAATAACGCACTCCCTGCTATATTCCACAGCAACTACGCTCGCGGACTCTGCCTGCAAACTCTCTTAGCTTTTCTCTCATGCTGCAGCTAAGGACACAGCATTTTGTCGTGTGATATTTCTGAACGACCGATCCTGATGCTGGATTCCTGAGCACGTCTAGACATGCCTCCTCGTTATCTCCACCCAAACCCTTCTGCCCATCATGGCGTGATATATAACCCGAGCTGATGGTAGCGGCTCCTTCATTCTGCCTAGCTCTGTTGATATCTAAAGCGAACTAGACCGTGGGCGCGGCTTGGAGAATATACAATCTGGCGTTTCATGAGATGCTGTAACCACGAAGGTGCTGGTTCGAAAATAATAAGAAGGAAATGTACGATAGATCCAAGATAGAAAGGAAGTGCACTTATTGAGCTGCCTTGTGTCCTTGTCTCCCGTAGTCTCTTCCATTAACCTACTGTATTCTAGCCCTGATTCCGGAGTAACGAGCACTCCCAAGCTCTGGTCTTGTGCGTTCTTTCTCTAAGGCACTGCAGAGGGCTAGGTCTACAGGTTCAGGTGCACCAATGTGCTCCATATTTCAGCGCGTGTGCTAATATCAACACTTACTGCATAAAGCCCTGCATTAGAACACCGACAGCCAAGGAACGACCGCGCGTCATGCTGCCTGGTTTCGTCGTGCACCGTCTCGTCCTAATCTCAATAACACGGCGTATCTGCTGGCCTGTTATGATTGGGATGCTCACGGCAGAAGTATCTGACTTTGATAAGCAATCTAGTAGGTTATCAATTTCTTCTCATTGCTCCTTGGCGGGTCATGAAGAATGAAGAGGGGCTTGAACTGTTACAGATTCGGTACAGATCTGCAAGCTTAATGCGGCCAAGGCCATCTCTTCTTCTCCCACTCGTGTAGCATGGCTCCTGGTTGAAGTAGAGTAGATGAAATGAAGTAAAAGGGAGGCGATTTGCCCCAACGGCCAACGAAATCTCGACACGAGAGGTTATAGCATCAGTTGTTTTGAACATCTTCGGGAAAAGTTGAAAGACTGTTTCGGAAAGAAGGGGAGAGAGACCGGTCAAGGACGCGAAACGTCACAGAAGCAACAGGCTGAAATGAAGGCGACGAACTGGCTTTGCTTGCCAGAGCGGTGAGCGGAAAACAGATGAGAAGAAGGAAGACAGAGGGCGAAAGTTGTTGAACACGCATTCGCCACCTCAAAGTTGCCTCCCTGCACATAGATTTGAGAGGCTGAGATAGGCTGAGGCAATAGACCGCCTAGACTCTGGTGTCTACAGCCTTGCCTCGGTCGCCCCGCGCCCCACACACTTACTTGCGGACCATGTTTCAGACTTAAGGGCCTCGCCCCAGAGCCGCGAACTCCAATAATAGCCCCAGCAAGGGTAGGGATTGGTAGTCAAGGAAAGGTACGGAAGAAGATGGCCACCTTGACTCACAGTCTCGCCGGTGAGTTCATGAACGGCCAATCCAGGTTCTTTGCGCTAACCGCCCGAAAAAAGAAAACACGCAGATGCGCACGAGCTCCTGTGCGTACGATAGGACTTGGCAGCAGGCTGCGCAGCAGCGGTCAGATAGGCAGGCAGGCAACACGCGGGGCGAGGCCCCCAGACATTGTAGTAGGCAGCAACCGAAGATGGCACGGCGTCGATATGCGCAACGGAGAGATTGCAGGCACGCGGCCATGTGCGCAGGTGCGTAATGTCAGTAAGACGAGAACGCTCCTCGGTGAAGGAAATAGAAAGCAAATTATGCCATCCTGCTGTGCGGCAAAGGGGCGCGAAGAAGGCGAAAATTGATGCTACCCGTCTAGTGGTTCTGCGGTGAATCATTTGTCTGGCTTGCCTGCAGCGGGTCTAGAATGCATGGCGTAGATTGCCAGCTTTCAGTTCATTTGAAACGGCGAAACAGTTGAGTCGGCAGGGCCGCGAATGGGATTTGTTCTGCCATGACGTTGGATTTGATTGAGCAGCAGGAACAGACTATGACGAACCCTTCGACCAGGCCCATGTTCTTCGTTTCCAATGGAGACTTGCCCCTTTATCAGGGGTGTTGGTCACCTGGAACGGAGGCAGTAGTCTGTTTCTGCTGTGAACATGTCGAGACGCGGTACGACAACGCGAAAAACGGGCGCAGACAACGGCCTGCCCAAGCGGGTGCGGCCCCTGCTGCTCTGTTACTCAGTCAACCATGCGTGCCTTACAAAACCCGCAATCGCCCGTAACCGTTCATGCAGAAGCACCATAGGGCGCTGCGGACTACAGTCGGAAAGATGTGTAATCCCTCCACAGAGCTTTGCATTGACCAATCGAAGAGTCGAACGGATAAAGTCCTGCTGATAATACCCGAGCCCTCTCACGCCCTGTGAACGGGAGTGGCTCGTCTTACGCGCAGGTAGATGTCATATCCGCCACGCAATGGGACTGCTCACAAACGCGACTGGCATGAAGACCTGGGGTGATCGCCTGCGCCAGGCAAGCGGTTCTGAGCAGCGTAGTGAAGAGCATAAACCTACATCAGAGAGGCTGTGAGATTGCGGAGAAGCGCCATTTGGATGGGTGCTTTCCCAGCCAGGGCTTGTGAAGGCGGACCAGCTGCGCTCGTCTTACACGCGTACATTCCGATATCCTTGTTGATGACTGATGCCCAACACGCCCCCGTTTGAATGGCTTTTGAAGGCGAAGGCGAGGCTACTCAAGGCTGCAACGTCTGGAAGTGCGAAAGTCGACTCCTTACGGATGGAAAATATGGAGACTCGAGGCTGTGCGCAAGGCGATGTGCCCCGGGGCCAGCGCCTCGCTCCAGGCAAGGAGGCGGGTCCGGCAAGCCTGCCGGGCAATGGCTGTGCGATGATGTCTTGACTCCACTGCATGCCGTCAGTAATGGACGGGGAACGTGTTCGTGGAAACAGAGGATGGAGTCGGTACGTATTGGCGGTCTCCGAACCCTGGGCCTGTCAGGGAGTAGCCGCTCGGTCGGATGCCAACGTAGTACAACGAGCGTGGTGGCGCTCTTACGTGTGCGCAAGAAGCGAGGAAGCTGTCGAGTGGCCTGCAGGCGGTTGCGCCATCTCGCAGGCTTGGGTGCTGAATGGAGCGATCAAGAGCACATCAGCACTTGAAACAGGACTCCACGATGCAGCGGACTTCCAGATCAAGAGCGCAAGAGCGGTAGTGGCGATGTCATCGCTCTCGCGCCAAGCTCGGACGGCGCCGCCTCGAGAGCAGGCGCGGATGTCTGCATGGACGGGGAGCCGTGCCATCGGAGAGATCTGTCTGGCGCAACGACTGCGAATCAGGATGGCGAGCGCGCGGGGTTGCGCCTTTGGGTGCAGCGGCAGTGGATGGACGCGGCTCCGCGATTCGCCGTGCTGCAGCTCACCGCGCTGGTCACGCTGCATTCCCCTGCCAATCATGCGAACAGCGCCGCGTGGTGTTCATAGACTCGCAGCAGAGCAGGGAATGCTGGCGCGGGAGTCGATCCAGCGATTTGCGCTCGGAAGCGAAGCGGAAAATCTGCGTTTGCTGTCAACGTGGACGTCTGGACTCCTGGCCAGGCCGTCATACTTTCGACTCCCACGTTGGCGCCGGCCATTGGGTGTCGTCTGAGGCCGAGCGCCGCCGAAGCACGGGAGCTTCATGAAGAAAGCGGCCGATGGCCTGAGAATGACGGCCCTGGTGCTACGCTCGCGGGAGTGCCTGTCGCACAGGCTGTCGCGGAGAGAGCAGCCCGGCCATCAGCTGACGGGTTGGGAAACAGCGACAGGCAGCACAGAAACCACGGCCTCTGTGCTGCAGGTCAGCGTATGATTCGCGCGACTCGGTGTAGCTTATTTTCAGCCCTGCAGGGGAGCAGATCTGTAGCGAAGCAACTTGCGGGCCGGCGTCCCCAACAGTTGATCGGGCAGCAACAGTACGTAGGTTGTGCACGTCGAAAAGGGCTAACAAGACCGCCGCCTTCAAGAGCGATCCTGCCGATGGAGCTGGCGCCTGTCCCGGAGCACACCGCCAGTGCAGTCGTCCGGTACCCGGGCTGCAGCATCGGGGGTGAGCGTGCATGCAGGCCTCAGCCGCGGCGCGGTCGCAGTATTGGCTTGCAAAAAGCGCCGCAGTGACGTCTGGCGATGGCAGCGCGCTCACGAGATGCCGTGTTGACAACGGAGCGGGCACGTGGGATGAGGAGACTAGGAGACGACGAGACGGAAGCTTGCCCAAGCAAGCAAGTGGATCATGGCGATGGGGAGGGTGATGCGCCAACGGCGGCAGCGGGCAGGCTGCTCCCGGGGCGCACGCAGACTTTGCACTGCGGCAACGGGGATCCCCCGACCCACGGCCCACCTCGCTCTAGGCCCCGGTCGCCGGCCTGCTCGAGCCGCGAGCCCTCGCGCTCGCCCTGTTCCAGCAGCGACTCGGACGACGCGCGCCGTGCGTGCGTGCGAGCGAGCTGCGCCGTTCGCTGCTTCGGCCGCAGCGCCCGGGGGGCCAGGGAGGGTTGCGGCGGCGTGCGGGTGGGAGGAGGCGTGCTGCGCGCCGCTCGAACAGGTGTAGGCGTGGGGCTGCTGATTGGGTGCGCGTGGGAGGGCGGAGGGCGATCGAGCCTTTGATCGGAGAGGTCGGCGTGGCTGGGTGCGTCTGCTCGCTCCCCATTTGGCGTCATCCGGAGAGCCCTGCTGCGGCCAAGCACCACCTGGGCGAGGCCGGCCTGCGCGCTTAGCCGTGGCTTGCGAGAGACTCCATGAATCGCTGGAATCGAACGACCCCTCCACAGCCTACAATAACACTCACTGCCTCGCCGCACCCCCCGCGATCATCTGCCTGCGCACCGCCCACCGAGACATATCAACCCCCAGCCTGCGGCTGACCAGAAGAGTCCGCCCTCCCTCGGTTCCCACCTGTGGCCCATGTTTCTTTTCGTCTGATAAATATATCCCACGCCGTGCCACAGCCTCCGGCTCGCATGCTCCAAATACAACCCTTCTCCATACACATATTGTAATCTCTTCATTCTCACACCTTCCCGCCCCCACCATGGCGACCCACAACATCCACTGGACCGACTACCAATCGACAACAAGTAGCGGCAGCTCAAGACGCAGCGGCGGCAGCGACACTAGCGACGAGTCTTACCGGTCAAGACGCAGCGCACCAGCCGCACCGCGCGATCAGCGCCCGTCGCTCCCAAAACCCGAGACTTGGCACGCGCCCACCGAACGCCGTCGCGAGCAGTTCTACGACGAACCTGTTGAGTACTACGAGGCCCGATCGTCGGTCGACACGTACGCCTCAACGTCGGAAGAAGAGCTGGAAGAGGAAGAGGAGGAAGATGACTACCCACCTTACGAAATCCCCGAGTACAGACACGAGGCGTTTCCAACAGACGCCATCCCTGCAACACCGCGAGATTTCGCAGAGCTCTTCCCGTCGGCAAACAGACTGTCCATCCAGCACGACGATGCCACGATTGACGGGAACATGAACCTGCGCGTCGACACCCAAGTAGAGACGAAGCGGGGAAAGCAGCTCGTGACCCTCTTCCATCTCCGCATGCACGACCTGAAGAGTCGTGACTTTTCGCTGCGCCGGTACTGCAGGGACTCCGGTCGCGAGGTTTGCCACGCCATCCGGAAATACCAGAAGCCGCCGTCGGAGCGGCCAGCGCTGCAGCGGTCCTTCAGCAGCGCCATCGCCACTTTCCGACACAAGCCGGAGCGCAAAGCCTCAGCTACGTCAAGCCTCAAGCGCCAAGATTCTGGGTACGGATCGATTGTTGCAGGCGACGATGAGTCACGCCCTAGGTCAGCCGGCCAACCCAAGCGAGCGCAGCTGATGCCTACCAACACCATGAAGATGGAGTTCTCCAACTACGCCCATGTAGACATCAAGCGCCGCGGAACCAAGTCAAATAAGAGATATGAGTTCGAGTACTGGGGAGTCAACTACGCCTGGAAGCGCGTGTCGAAGAAGGACGGCAACTTTGAAGAAATCTCTTACCACCTGACCCGGAGCGACAGTCCCGTTGCGCTAGCACACATCGTTCCCGTGCCCCTCACCATTGCGCAAGCACGCGAGGAGGCGGCCAAGGGCGGCTGGATTCCTCCGTGTTCCATGTGGATCAGCGAGCCGTCAATAATCGATGGTAGCGCAGACACTGCTGAGTGAGTACATGCATGTATATATTGCCTCTTGCGCGTTCTAACCCATTTTCCAGCGTCGTGGTCTCATCGGGAATCATAGCTCTCGTCGACGACAGCATCAAGAACCACTTCCACTCCAAAGAGTCGACTCAGATCCACATTCCGCTGTCGAGGAACGCGTCCTTCAAGCTGAATATGGACTATGTCGGCCCGAAGCGTCTGATTGACGAAGTCTTCCACCGTACCACGCGGGGCAACACGTCGCCGCGCGGGCCTACTCCGCTACGGCGGACATCGATGGAAGCGTGACGGCGGATGTAATTTGCACCACCCCTTCTCGTACAAATTTCTCTCTTTCTCTTTTCATAGACATTATTACCCACGGAAGCTCACCGCCTGGTGGAAAGCTGCAGGCGGCAAGCTGCAGGCGGCCGGTTGGATTTGGGTTGGGATCCGGATATCCGCATCGCAAGAGTTGCGCTTTTTTCGTAATCAGCATGGGCCTGAGACAGGGCATCGGTTGCATAGCGGTGAGGCAAGGGCATCTGGGCGGGATTGTTTGCTCTCGGTTCGTCCAGTGTTTGGGGCCGGGAATTATTGGAATTGCTTATTTCGCGGAATCGGGACCGGCAACCTTGGAAGGGCAGCAGAGACGGGACGGGATGGATCACGCAGCAAGATCATGACTGGCGTCCGGGACGGCATCTCCCTTTTGTATTCCCTCGGGCCGCATATGAATGAATGAATCAAGCTCTCACCGCCGCGCTCAAGCGGCGAGAAAAGTTTTTTCCTGCACCACTGGAGTATATGGCTCACCGTCGCGCCGATTGCCGAGCCGTCACGCCATGCGGGAGGCTTGTTTCGGTGCGACTGGGAGAGCAGCGAGGAAGTAGGTACCCGCGGGCGGTGACCGGTCGGGCCCATGCCATCGTGCGGCTCTCCCGCACTGACGCGCTCCCGCGCCAGCACCTCACCTGCTGTCGCAGCCGGCGGATGGCGCGCGGGTCGTCAGCGGCGGCGGGCGCAAAACGGCTTGGGCAGCGGCGGGTGGGCGGGCACGCAGCAGTCGGCGCGGACCCGAGCAAACGGCAGCTTGATCTTTTTTTTGCAGCGCTGCGGGACATTGCCCACGTCGATCGTGGCTAGGGCTTAGCGCGGACTGTGGGAAAGACACGTCGCGGGCCGGCCAACTCATACTCGCATCTTGGGGTTGGCGGCCGGCTGCTCCGCTTCGCGGTTTCTCCTTGCTGGCGCGCATTGGTTTGTGTGCGGGCGGAGCGGGCGCGCTGGCGGCGCTGCAATGGGCTCGCCAGCCTGCAGCAGCTGCGCTGGCAGCGATGAGAAGAGCAGCAGCTCCCCATGCTGCCCTCTGGCGGCCCGGCCCACCACTCGCCCGGCCAGTCGGGCCCGGCGCGCCTCTGCCTCCCTTCCAAATCATCGCTTGCGAAATGGCAACTGAGCAATGATGCAGCGCGGCTCAATAGTTGGATACCGGCCGGCCAAGTCAACGCTTGAACCACACCGTCTCACGCCCCCCCTGCTCGCAACGGCTCCCTACTGCTGCTCTGCGACCTCCACGCCCAAGCTGCGCGATGCCCCGGGATATAAGAATGACGCCCCAGCCAGACCACCACGCCAGAGCACACATCACACTCTGCGGTGAACAACACATCGCCCCAGCCCAGACCAGACCGCTCCTTCCTCCCCTGCTCCAAAACTCACTTCAACCCAACCTCCGCTAGTCCCCACAACCACCCAACTCGCCTCCCACCCTCACAATGGCCAGTCGTCCTAGTTCGTGGCAGGAGAAGCTGCAGGGTCAGACCCTCCCGCCCAACGACACCACTTGCGCCCCGCTGACCGCCCGCAGACTACTGCAGAGCCATCTCCTACCCGCCGCCCGTCTACAAGGAGTTCTCTGACCGTCGAGGTGAGCCGCCCATCACCATGCATGCAAATCCCCCTCGCCCTCCCAGTCCGCTGCCACGCACCCTGTCAATTTTTTTCCCCAACCCGTCGCCGCTGCCCGCCTTGCGGCTTGGGACCGCACCCTCTTCCCGCCGCTCTGGTTACCCCCTTGCTTCCCCGGATCAGCGAGAGAGCGCCATCGACGCATCATCCTCTTTCCCGAAACAGCCGAGGCCGGCAATCATTCAATATCAACTACCCAAAACGCTCACCTGCCCACCACCACCCACCCACACCGCATTTCTTGCTGTATCTTTTGAAACCCTGCCACTGACTGCTTCTCGTGCAGGAGGACGTACCGCCTGGTCGAGCAGCGTCCACATTGGCAACATGAGCGTGCCGGCGCGCTTCTGGTACGACGGCCAGTACGTCGACAAGGCCAAGGAAGATGCCGCCGAGGTGGCCTTGCAGAGGCTGTGCGGTAGCCCGCAGCCGCAGCGTTGGTGAGCGACCACTGTCCGCCTTCCCCGCTTCTCTTCTTATCTCTGCTTTTCACCCCTCGCGTCGGCCCGGCAGAGCGGCAGGCTGACCGCCATCTTCTCATCCAGATCGGCCTCGCCAAGAGTTGCTCTCTGTCTGCGTGTTTACGCACCATCAATTCGCGAAATTCTTGATACCTCACTTCCCGCCGAGCGCCGCGTAACCACTCAAAAAGTTGCCACCTGACCGTACCATCTCGGCCGTGATTTAGACGGAGAAAAGCTCAAGCTGTTACGTTGGCTGGCCGAAAGGTGGAGCCGCCTTCGGCCACCTTCCCCCCTCTTCTCCCTTTCCTTGCTGCCCTTTTTCGGCGAGCCTGTCGGTTCGCTTCTGATCTTTTTTCCTTGAATTGGAATGGCCTTTTCTCAACATTGGATTCTGGGATTTTTGGGAATCAACCTTGGGGGAGTTCACATCTGACATCATTTCACTTGGATATCGGCGTAGGAGAACAACGCTCTCAGTGACGGGTATATTTTTCTTTCGTATCATGATCATTTCCACTGGAGCGAAGGGTTCTTCGGGCGCAAACAAACACAAACCATGTTAAAGGAATCTCATATGTTCTTTCTGTTCCATTGCTACCTCCACTATCTTCTCCGACATGTCTTCCTGTACGCTAAGCCATCTATCACGACAGAAGTTACCGTCTACGTCACTCATCTTCATCTGTTGGGAAGTGGGTCCACATCCTGGCCGAAATTGCCTCTCTGCGTTCCTCATTGAATACTTGTCACCAGCTTCTCAACAATTTTGCATACCTTGGGTCGAAGTTGCGGTGAATTTCAGACCACTTGACCGCCCCGTCCGCTGTCGTCGGCTGCTTGCATGTCGCGCACACACAACATGTAACATGTGCCGTTCCGACTATACGTACCCTACTAAAACG
>RHKH01000076.1:56590-83795 GCA_009829795.1 Lasiodiplodia gonubiensis | reverse complement strand
CAAAGGCAAAATCAAACAACAGGAAGTAGCGCAAAAAAAAAAAAAAAGGGACAACTCGCAACTTCGAGCGCGTCAATTGACCAATCAGCAGTTTCGAAAGCTTAGTGCATAACGGCGTCTGTGCTCCCTCCCTAAATTT
The DNA here is from genome assembly GCA_009829795.1 of Lasiodiplodia gonubiensis. Lineage (NCBI taxonomy): Eukaryota > Fungi > Ascomycota > Dothideomycetes > Botryosphaeriales > Botryosphaeriaceae > Lasiodiplodia > Lasiodiplodia gonubiensis. The sequence continues at coordinate 83,656 of RHKH01000076.1, read as the reverse complement.
TTCTCTCTTAGGGTGTGATTGTTTGCGCGCTTGCTGTGCCGCAGCGGCCGGAACGATCCGTCCCGAGAAATGGGTCCGCCTTCGGCAGATGGACGAGCCAACGACTCCTCGCCTCGGGTTGGCCACCACGAAAACGCGAATCGAAATAATCAGCTGCTCATCACCACGATACGATCGCTCGGGTGATTGCGTGCGAGTGGTGTGTGCGACGCCGATCATGCCATCAGGCCCTTTGCGCGGGTTGATGAGCTGACATAGTTTATCGACATCCCAAGCTTGTCGGATAACTCGTGTTGGTACGACGAAGTGACGTTTTTGTTCAAGGAGGAACCCTGTCTTTTTATTACGCGTCGTTGAAAAATATCCGTCCATGCCGTTGCGGGAAAAACTTCGGCTCATAGCTGGAATGAGAACACCAGCTCGCTCGTTCTGGACTACGCCATCAATCAACCCACGTTACCTGCGGCCGACGAAATCATGCCAGAGGCAATGCATCGCTTGCCATCCTATCTTCGGTTCTCTAATTTCTTTCTTCCTCAAAACTCCACTGAAAACGAAAGCATCAACGAAAACAAGAGACAGGACATGATCCAATCCACAGATGATGCCCTCAAGAGAGAGACGACCTGGAACTATCCTTATCTCGACGATAGATTAGTGTGCCCATCCGCCCCGACCTTTCAGTAGGTGGTCGTTACTTTGACGTTTTAGGTAGTTACCTCCTAAACTGCTAAGTCAAAAATACTTTTCGTAGCCCTGATCTTTAAGGTAATCGACACACCCCGACACTTTTGAGACAGTCGTTCTACGCGTGCTTTCCATCTTGAGCGGGAGCGCGCCATCGGATAAACGTTCTGTGCCACCGTCGCCGTACGCCAGATCATGTCACATTCAATTCCCACCTGCAAAGTGCTTCATCAAACGCTATATACACCCCGCAGGCCATCTTCTCACCTCTGGAAATCGCCTGGCGGAGGTGACCCAGCAAGCTCGGCCGGCGACGCAGGCTCGTTTTTCTTCCTTTCTCCAAGCTCCTGGGGTTCTTCGCGCGTTTCCAACTCGCACCTGGCTCGGTCATCATCCAATTCGCGCGGGGGCGGCTGGCCTTCCAGTTCTGCCACAATCTTGACGGCGTACGGACTATTCTCTTCACCTTCAATGTTCCTCTTCCTCGTTGAAGCGCTTCGCCGCCAGTATATTAGCGACATCAGGAGTACCGCGAACAACGCTGCGCCAATCCCGACCCCTACCCCGATACCTAAGAAATGAGATCCAGTACTATTGGACGAGGACGATGTAGAGGGTACACTTGGGGAGGTCGATGTTGCTCTTGAGCTAGTTTCAGAGGTTGAGGCTGGCTGTGAGGTTTGCGGAGCAACCTGTAACGTGCGTGCGGCTGCGGACAAATTTGAAGTAACCACTACGTTCTTAGTGGTTGGCGGGAAGCCAGGAAACAGAACTAGATCGGTCTCCTGCCACTTCACGTCAACCGGTTGCGCCCACATCGTCACGACACCTATGATCGCGGTCTGGCCCCCGGAGACTGCCTCTACGATGGTCTTGCTTCCTTTAGCGAAGGTCGAAAGGCACGCTGTGGATATGATGACCCTCTCAATACCGTCCGATGTGGTCAGCGTATACAAGCCCAAAAGGTCAAATCCTCTAGTCATTAACATCAGTAACTGAGTGCCTTAGGTTTACAAGCTGCTACTTACTTCTGACAGCAGATGGCAATTGTTTCCGTTCCCTTCATTGTGTTCATTGCGAGCTCGTGCGTGACTGAGAGACCTATCGTGTATCCATGCGGACAGGCTCCTGGGCTGAAAACTTGGGAGTTCCACATCTTCCCATGGCCGGAAAAACCAGGCGGGAAACAAGACGAATCCCAGGATTCCATTGAATCTTCGGCATTCTGAAGTAGCAGCCCGCCCTCAATACTATTTGATGCTTCATTTTCGTATGTCCAGTGAGAGACGCAGGATGATGGAGGTGTGAAAATTGAGGGGAGAACTCTCGTAGTAGAAAAGGTGGCTCCGATACTGGTAAGTAGTCCTACGGTAATATGGTCTGTAGTTTGGTCGGCAAACATTATTTGTCGGAGACTGCTGAAATATCGTGCACAGAAATATAATATCCTGCACGAACTCTGTGGTATCTGTGCAGCTATCACGGTGAATGCTCACAGAATAAATGCAATGGAGCGATGAAGGGGAGAAAGGAAAAGAAGATAAGGCTTGAGTTGGAGAAGTTATCTCCTGTGGAAACAATCAGAACGTTATACAAAATCTGCCTGCTTTCTGGGGCATTGAGAATGGTGATACAAATCAGCAGAGGAATTCACCTAGAATAAGCTGAAATGCAGGCTGTGCAAGATTTGTTCCATTGAAAAGCTACAGAGATTTGAAAATGGGTTCTCAAAGAGTCAAGGTCTGCAGCGACCGATCTCCTCTGGTCATCAGCTGCATGCATCGCAACTGCACGCCTTTGTAGCACAGTTGGGGCCGAGGGCTCTGTGCTGTCTCAGCCTTGAACATGTGCAACCACGCTGTACCCGAATATCACCACCAGCGCCGACATTTGTAGGCTAAATCAAGAATCGGAAGACTAGATCTGGAAGCCAAATTCTAAAACAGGAAGCAAAATGTATTTTTGTCGAAGATAAGTGCAACACGAGGCCAACCTACACTCGGAGATTCGACAGGGGGGGGCGAGTGTAATGTTCTACATGATCATGATCCTTACAACAGGTAGCCTTAGCTGGATTGACTGAGCTTGCACAAAAACTCTCCCATGGTTGACACAAACCCGAGAAATCAGTGGGCCTTCGTATCTAAAAGTGTGCCGAGGTGCTTTAGAAGACGCATGATGTCAAACTGCTTTTACCATTTAGTACAGCAAGCGACAATGAGAGAGCTCGAGTTGCAGCCAACCACAGCATTCTACGACGGTGCACGGGGCTGCTGCGATGCATGAGCAAAGTAGCATGGTAAAAGTTCTTCACGGAAGAAAGTACGGCGGTCGCTACACTATATTCTCTGGCAAGCAACCCAGATGAAAAGTCTCATAGAAGGTCCGGTGTTCCTTTCACAGCCTGGACCACTCCCTCCCGGCAATCTTCAGCGCCTCCTCACCATCGACCAACACGCACCAACCCTCCCCGTGGCCGCCACTCCTGCCCCACTTATCGCCCGCAATCACGGCGCCGGGCCACGCTTCGTCGGCAAACTCCAGCACCTTGGCGTCGAACGTGCCCGGCTGCAGCCAGACGGCGCGGACGCCAACCTCCTTCGCCTCGCGCAGCAGCTGCAGCGTCACCGGTGGCGGGGTTATCACGGACAGTGCGGTCTCAGACGGAGACGGGAGCGCTTTGGGTGAGGATGCGGTGGTGTGGGGCTTGCTGAGGGCGGTGATGGTGGACGAGCCCGGGTTGATCGGGGTGACGGGGAGGGAATGCTGGAGATACCATACGAATACTGTTGCAGCCATATGTGAGTAGACGAGAAAGGGAGACAAGCATAGATGGACGTGTGCCTTTGACCGATTACGGACCTTTGTGACCGAACTTTGCGGGATCGGAGCTTGCGCCTGCGACGGCGAAGCGTGGAGAGGTGAAGAAGGTTTTGAGAGCGGCTTCCATGGCTGTTCGCGGCGACCGGTGAACAATGTAATGGTGCGGGCCGTGGAGATGGGTTGAGAGTTTATATTGGAGAGAGGCGCATGACGTCGTTTAGCGCGGCGGTTGCGTGCATCCGATGGACCCTGCATCTGGAAGGTCAATGCACCATTCCAGGGTCTATTTGAAATAGAAATACCCTTCCATGTGGGCCCGTTTATGAAGTTCTGGTCCTGTAAATTATTAATATACGAGGAATCTAGATTCCGCAGAGATAACATTTCTATTGGCTCACTAGCACTACCGCTCCCGAGTATTCCCATGGAAATCAAAATGAATGAGAGAAGAGCGCTAGAATTCAAAAAGGGTATGTCTTTGCAGGAAGTCTACGTATTTCGGTTTAGGTATCACGCTTCGAGCACCCACAAAACCCTTGTTCACGTCCCTGAAAGCCGCCCCAGCAATTCCGAACCAAAGAGTAACAACGCTGCTTTACATCTTTCTTCGCCCATGATACACACAAATCCCCCTACCGCCACCTTTGTGCTTCGGATGAAGCGGACATAGTGGGCTGCCGGGCAAATGCTCTGGGACGTCCCACGCAAATCCTGAATTTGTCCTGTCCACGTCTGGATTGGACTTGGATGACTCCTCTGCCATTATACGGCTCAACTGCATCCTGAACCAGTCGTTTCCGGGACCAGGCGCCGTGGTTGGCCGTGGCGCGCTCCACTCATCTTCGGCGGCCACTCCCTGGCTCATGAGCACCGCGTCGCTGTCCCACACGCCGCTGCCGGGGGTTGCGTGGTGTGTCGGAGTTGTACGCATACCTGAGGCTCGCCCGGCCGTTTTTGTGTTTTCTGGCGAAGGTCCGGCGAAGAAGAAGCCGGCATTCTTGCCAGCGGCGGCGCGGTCGATGCCGAAGTCCGGTGGCGTGCTGACACGCTTTTGGCCTGGAGGAATAAACTCTGGCATCATTGATCCTCTGCGGAGGGCATCTTGACGGCTCGGAGGCTCGTTGGTTTGGAAATAATCGTTTACTCCCCACGGCCTTAACTCCGTTGGGTCCCGCAGACTCTCTGGCGGTGAGATTCCTCCAAGGGAAGTCCCGATGAAGTCGGGACTGTAATGCTTCGAGTAGAGAGATGGCGTTGAGCTTCCACCGAGGGAAAAATAAGAGCTATCTTCTCGACGGTCGGCGCGAGCATTGGGGGAAAAACGCGCAGCCTCGTCGAGATCATCCCGAGTGATAAGGAGCGGATGAATAACGCGCGCTTCCCCTCCGTTCGACTGCTGAGTGGACCCAAATCTAAGATGCCTTTGAGTAGTGGATACTTTCGGTGGAGCAAGAGGGTCTGGCTCAAGATCTGTGCAGATGTTAGCCTGGAAATATGGGTGTCATTGAATTGGTTACCTTTGATCGGCTCCGCGTCTGGTTTCTCTACTTTCATGTCCGCCGGACTGATCACGTTGGCAATGTTTTGAATTTCCCCGGCAAAAAGCGGCCCACGCCGCAGCCAGCGCTTTACCAATCTTCTTCGTTCTTTTTTCTGGGAACCCGTCGAAAGCTGGTTATGGCTACCATCGGAGGCCAAGGCAGGCGTTTGTGCTGCAGTCTTGGGTGGTGTGGGTATAGACAAAGGACTATGCGGCTTGCCAGACTTGAGTAGGTGACTGCTCTGTGATCTCAGGTGCGCAAATATTGGCCTTGATGTCTTCTGCAAAGAAACCCTGCTCACTTGCCTTTCGGCGGATGCCTTGGACATATCCCCTACGGACGAAGCGTACTCGCTAGGCGAATCGTCGGTGGAAACGTTCGACCTCGAAGCGAACCCGTCACTCTTGGAGTGGAAGTGGAGCTGCTGCATTGAGGCATCCGGCGTGATCATGGGAGATACCGTGGTCGACTCAACGGGCTTTTCGGGCTCCGAGTCATGTTTCCGTAACGCCTTGAACCAGTGAGGCCTATTGGTGGAAGGCTTGGGCTCCGGTGTAGCAACTGCTGGAGGATTGGCCGAGGGAACTCGACTGGCTTCGCTAGGATCTTCGTAAGTCATCACCCTCCTGGGGTTGGCAATGCTCGCCACGCGTGTGCTTCTGCCACCTCCGGGTGAGAACTTCTCCGCTAGGTCAGTCTTGTCGGCGTTGATAAGCCTCAAGTCCGGCCCAGCCCTCATGATTTTGCGCGCAAAACTGGAAACGGAAGAGCGTCCGGAGGTCTTGTACGAATCAGGAAAAGAGCTCTCACTAGGATTTTGAGTGATACTTGACGGGCGATTCGAAGTCTGCGTGTGCTCGCTTGTTGCACGAACATGGCCATCCAAAGCCGATGCGGACAACCTTTGTATGCCACTGCTGGGATCTGACTCGTCCGCAGGAGCTCTGTAACGCTGCGGATTGTCTGCACATGGTTTTGTGGAAGGCGTTGGTCCTTTGGTTGGCGGCGTATCTTCCGGAGAGAATGTGCCGTCGAGTGTCCACTGCAGCACGTATGGGCATTCTTCATAACGTGTCCGCAAACATGCTGGGACGAATGAGGAAGCGAGATGGGTTGTCACGGTCCGTGTCGGTTCTTGAGCGTGTGTGGACTGCATCGACGAGGGCGAAGCCCATTACATTGGCCGTCACTCGATGTGAGGCTGTTTGTAACAAAGGCGAGGCAGGGAGTTTCGGAATGACTATGTCAATTCGTCGCGTGGTTGAGGACGATAGCAATACAGTAGACGTGAATAGGGAAGCCAAGGGAAAGAGGAATCGAGAAGCAAAGCTGCGCTGTATGGGTCTCGCAAGTTTGCCATACACAGCACGGTCCTGGTCACTTCTAGCTCGCTAATTAGAAAAGCCCTTTAGGGCAAATTTCTGAGTAACAGGGACCCCCTCTGGGAGGAAAGTCCGCCCCAAATGACGCAAGAATTGGGAAATGTCGCGTTGATGATTGATCCTCGGTTGCCCCGAAAGGTAGGAGCGATAGTACGGGCGCGAGTACGAATGCGAGTTAAGACTCACCGGCGTCGAGGCGCAATGGAGACCTTCGTCTTACACGCATGGAAGTCATTGCTCTGGAGTTACACTTTGAGATAGCATACGACCTCAATTCCGCCTCGATGGATAACCGTGGGCTCTAATCGTCAGTACAGAAAGTGCGAGTACGCTACTCTTGCCAGTACGGCTTTCTACAATGCTGCGCATAAGCCTGACCATTGTTTGTTCCTCGCCGCCGGTTTCAAGGTGGCGCTTATATGGAGACATGGTCCTATGCAACACCGCAATGGCTCTTGCACCAGACCATCAGATGCTTTTTTTGCCCGTTGCTGACCTGAAGCAGTCCACTAAGGATTGGGACCCGATGAGGAGATCTACATCAGACGGGTGGACGGAAGTCTCACAGCTTCAGTCTCGCGTGGAGTTGGGGTGATAGCCCGTATAGCCCAGCTCGCTCATTTACCACCACCGTACGCCGAAGAGCTTGCCCGACTTTGCCTTGAAAGGGCTGTCATGCTCAAGGAAAATGCGCTTATGGCCTGTTGCTGTTAGTTTGGTCACTGTCAAGGAAGCTCCCTACTTACCCGGAACGTCAAGCGTCAATGATTGATACTCGGCCTCTTTTTCACCGGGTCGCTGGATCATGTGTAGAAGAACGGTGCCCTTGTTGAGCGGGCCTTCGACCTGTTCACCGAATGAGTCCACGCCTCTGGGCACACGTAGGTGAAGGCAATACGTAGAAGCGTAGGTGAAGGAGCTCGTTGCCTGCGCGGTCTTTCTCTTTCCTCGAACTGGTGCGGGGTTAGTCCGGGGCACTGGCTGGTGACGGCATTGAGACATACGTTATCGACCATTGTCTCGCCATGCGGCTATGAAACTGTTCGCCATATGCGACGATTTTCTTGGGATCACCAAGTAGTTCTACGCATTTCGGATCCTCCTTGATCCTCTTCAGAGCCCGGTGGTATTGGTTTGTAGTGCCTTCGGGGGAGAGGACTTCGGTATAGATGACGTAGCCAACGGCGCCCTGCAACAGTCAGACATGCTTCGACGATGAAGGATTCGCGACGAACGGTTGCAAGGACACCGGCGACAATGACCAGGAAGTTGAACGACTGTTGGGTCGAGCGAGCGACCTTCTCGCCGGTGGTGAGGTCGCCCCACCGCACACGTCCGTCGTCGTTGGCGACGGTGACCTGGCGCCGGGAGGTGGAGCTCTTGGATGATGCGCCGAGGCTGCTGTGCGTCGCGTACAATCTACGGGCGCCCGCCGCTCTGTGCACGGGTAGACGCGATACGCTTCGCAGCGAGAGGGCCAGCGATTCGGCTCGCACGATGTGTGGCAGAAGGGCCATGGTTGCGGGGTGGTTGAGAGCTTGACGCTCGACGCGCGAAGCTCCGCACTTGCGACCGCACCCCGGCGTTTTTGACGCCACATCTTCGCGCCACAGTCCCGAACAACGAGCTGCACCTCGGGTACCTGTTGAACTTCTGCCCATCAACGCCGCCCTGTACATATCCTGCGTGCGCACACGCTTTTGCGCACCCTTCGATACACACCATGACGAGCCAAGGATGGAAGAAGTACTCATATCTAGGCGATCTGCTGATGATCACGGCCGCTGTAAGTCCACGACCAGCCTCCGCCGCCACCGCCTCCGCCGCTGCATCTCATGCCGCTGTGCTCGAACTCCTGCTGACAGATGTGTGCAGCCGGTGTTGATGTACTTCGTCGTCCGCAACCTCCTCTCTAAGCTCGATCCCGATGCCACCTCCAAGGAAGAAGCCCGCCAGAAATCCATCGCCGCCAACCGCAAGCTGAAGGGTATACTAGCCCGGCAAGAAGACGAAGAGGATGAGGAGCAGGACAGCATCAGGCAGCGGCTGCACCGCGATGAGCTGGTGCTCACTCCCTACGAGCAGTCCATTGCCATGGAGGTCGTTGCGCCCGAGGAGATACCCGTCTCTTTCGAAGGTAAAAGGGCATTCGGAATGCGTTAGCCCGGTCCACGCTGACACCCTACCTAGACATCGGAGGCTTGGAAGATATTATCGAAGAGCTTAAGGAGTCTGTCATCTATCCTCTGACACTCCCCCACCTCTACGGCCATACCTCTTCGTTGCTGTCCGCGCCGTCGGGCGTGCTGTTGTACGGTCCGCCGGGCTGCGGAAAGACTATGCTTGCCAAGGCGCTTGCGCACGAGAGTGGTGCTTGCTTTATCAACCTGCACATCTCTACTTTGACTGAGAAGTGGTATGGTGACTCGAACAAGTTGGTCAGCGCCGTGTTCTCGCTCGCCCGCAAGCTCCAGCCCACCATCGTTTTCATCGATGAGATCGATGCTGTGCTTGGACAAAGGCGAAGCGGCGAGCACGAGGCTAGTGGTATGGTCAAAGCCGAGTATGTACTCTAGTTCATTAAGGATTTGTTCCGGTGCTAACATCCCACAGATTCATGACCCACTGGGATGGTCTCGCATCTACCAATGCTGCTGGCATGCCGCAGCGCATTTGCATTCTCGGCGCCACCAACCGCATTCAAGACATCGATGAGGCAATTCTCCGCCGTATGCCCAAGAAATTCCCTGTCTCTCTCCCGTCGGCCCATCAACGCCGCGGCATCTTCAAGCTCATTCTTAAGGACACCAAAATCGACCGTGCGAACTTCGACCTCGATTACCTCGTTCGAGTCTCGGCCGGCATGAGTGGCAGTGACATCAAGGAGGCCTGCCGTGACGCAGCCATGTGCCCTGTCCGCGAGTTTATCAAAGAGCGCAAGAAGCGCGGGGATCCGCTGCGTGGTGTGGATCCGGAGGAGGTGAGGGGGCTGCGAACCGGAGATTTCCTGGGGAGGAAGGGTACAGTGCATTCAATGCATGACCCGGAAAAGGCGGGGGCGATTCCCGAGGCTGAGAGTGTTGATGGAGACAGCTCCAGCGACGATGTTGGTAAGATCGAAACAGCCTCGAGCTCACCGGCCGAAGAGGAATACGTTGCGCCTGTAAGGTGATTCCCAGCCTACATTGGAAGGCTCAACTGCATGAGCGGTATCATACCAAGGGACGGAGTTCGGCGTTGGATCACGGTACAGGCAAGAAAGCTTGCAAGCATGTGCACACATGTGTGCCAAGACGAGTTTTGGGATAGACGGAGGATCACTACTTATTCTGCTCATGACAGCGTGCGTACGACACTATTTGTACATTACATATCGCCACGAGGCGATATACTCAGCATTTCCAATTTAGGCTTTGCAGGATTCTCACTGCGTCTTTCAGGTCCCGCCCTTTACCACAACCATCTGCCGACAGAGTCGGAAATGGACATTTTCCGCTCCACCTGCAAGCCGACACATCTGCAGCGGATCTAGATTCTCACGTCGTAAGCACGCAAACAGCGCATAAGCCTCTAGCAGGAAAGATACCGCTTAAGCGGTGTCTAAAAGGCACTCGTTTAGCCCTCTTCATATGTCCCGGCTCCCCACCACAACGACGAACAGCGATAAACAGCATCGCGATAGGCGGTCTGATCCCCGTCGTTTTCAAGCTCTTGAGCTGCTGGAAAGTCAGATCTAGCCCTACTTAGTCCACACGATCCTTCTCCAGCCTTCCCCGCATACGCACAAGCGTGCGCTATGGGGAGACTTCTCATGAATCCTGCAGTAGCGGCCCGCGAAGGAATATGCACCTCAGCCTTACGCCACCAAAGCAAGCCACTTCTTACTTTCCTATCGCGAAGGCGCCATCTTCATGCCAATAAACCTTTTTTTCCTTGCCCTTCGTCCTTTGCCTTCGTACTGCCGGTTGCCCCTCCCCCTCCTCGTCTGTACTCCTCCCCCACTTACCCGTATCGAAAAGACACGCTCTACATGCTGACGGACAATAAGCATGACGGTGACATTGCCGTTTCAAGCCTTAACCAATATAGCACAACCCCATCACACATGCGCGGCAAGCAACAGACCAATCGAAGCGTCCGTTTTTCCATTTAACACGGAAGCGGGGCGGCTATTGGTGCCACGTCTGGACGGGAGGCCGCCCATGGTCCGCTTGGCTGGTCGGCAAGGCTTCTTCACTTCCCTCCCTTCGTTTCCGCTGCCTTACCTTGTGGAAGGCAAAAAACAAGTATAGACAAGACATTCCCGTTTTTTTCTTGTGTACGGGTTGGGAGATTACGAGCCTTCGTTTTCTACGTTGCATGCCCGCGCCCCCTCCCGTACGACGTGCATGCGTGTGGCTGACGCCGCAGGCTGGAGCAATGAGGCTGGGGGGGAACAAGGGTTTCAATAGGGCGGGTACGGCATGTCAGTGATACAGGCGGGATGGAAGGCGACACGTGCTCTGCTCCCGTGAGCGGTTGGGTGTCTTCCGGTGGGCGGGCATGGAAGACGAGGAATGGAAGGAAGGGGAAGGAATGCTGAGCACATTTTCTGGATGACGCGTCACACCCGCTAGCGAACCATCCGCGCAGCATACGCGCACATCATCCATCACAGTTGTTCTCGACCGCGGGTAGAGTGGGGCCCAGTCTAGGGCATCGCGGATGTCGTGGTTGAGATGCGTACGTGGTGTGAAAATTCTCTAGTCAGCGGTTGCTTTTTCCTTCGTCGCCTCGCATTCGCGGCCTTTGGAAGGATCTCGGGAATTTGTTCGGCTGCATGTATGTACGCATGCATGGCCGCTGTGTAGCGGATCGTCGGGACGAAGAGCGGCGCGGAGGGCGGAAAGATGGTACGGGAGTGGATGGGCTTCCGGTTGGCTGACGCCAGAGTGAAAAAGCGCATATCTACAGTCACTATTGTTCGCCCATCACCCAGCGTTTTGTGGGTAGCCGGCAAGATCCCGGTGCTTGGGTTTGAGGATAAGGTTGGACGGTTCTTGATTCTGATTGACTGTGATGGGATGGAACGTGATTTTCTGGAAGGATTTCAAGATTGCCGTCCCGATTTCCATACGGCGGAAGCGGAGCGGAGAACGTCGCGCACGGGGCTTTTTGGAATGTGGTTCTCGTCGCAAGGTGACGCAGGATGGCAAGGAGCGATGTTGAATAGGGCTGACTTTGGTTCCCAACGGCAATGTAGCCAGCAAATCGGGACGTGGAAGCATGACGTAAGTGCAACGGTAGAGACGGAAGGCGTTTGGGCTAGAGCGCCGGCAACAAGGACTTTTTTCCGTACCTTCTAAAACGCACATGTTTGGACCAACCACGCCGCCGGATATTGCCAAGGCCGCACGACCGACGTCTTTATGTGGAACTCCAGCTCAAGAGCTCTGGTCTGGACGACGAGCCAGAGGCCTTCACGTCGTACAACATTTGCGTTGAGATTCGAATATCCCGACGCTGCAGCCAGGGCGACGCATGGCAATGCGACCGGAATCGATGCCGTGCGATGTGACAGATATTTGGAGCCATCGTGCTGGCGGCCTCGAATGAGGCTTTGAACAAGCAATGATAGCAGAGGAAGCACTATAATACAGAGCTATAGTAAAATGTGTTTTGGAACGCCTGCTTGGCGTGGAAATGGCAAAAGTTGGACAGCGCTGAACAAGAGAAATTGATTCGAGCCATTTGCAGAAAGCGATCGTCACGGCATGAGGACCGAGCAGCAGAAAGATGCTTTAGATGCCTTTTAGACGAGATCTAGAAACGTCAATCCTGATCTGCTTCTGCGCAGAAGCCACTAGGACTTTGGAGCACCGAAGACTGGTGTTTGGTGAGTCCTTTTCACTCGGTCAAACCCCCTAGGTGTTGGATGGCGCGAGGTACTGGTTTCGCCACTAGTCATGAAGGAGGTCACGTCTTGTACTCATAAGGAATGCAGGGCAGCAAGCATAAGGGATCGTCTTCGGCGAGTGAACAATGCGAGCGCTTACGCCACGAACACGTACGATGGTTGCTGTTCGGAGCGAAGCAAGGTGGAACTGGTCCCTAAGAATAGGCGATCCACCGCATGACGAATGCTCAAGGAGACGCCCGCAGGTCCAGATCGCCACGACTCATCCACGCAAAGTCAATGAAGATCCGGGCAGCGAGGCCAGAGGTGACCATCAAACGCTCCGAACCTTTCGGGGAAGCGCAACGTGACGATACGAACGGGCGTTGGAGAAGCTTAAGGAGGAGTCGGTGCCGAAAGATGGCAAACACTCTGAAACGCTAGGGGTGGAGGCCGATTGCACAGCCGTGGCCCAGGCGCCTGGCCGTAAGGAATCGAGACTCGGTGTTGATCGTGGGTGTGCAGAATGAACGCGATCTTCTGCAGTGGCAGATCTGACAGCTGAAAGGACCACGGTCTAGCATTCCATAGCGCCGCGTCGGACAGAAAGGGCAACACACGATGCAATACACTTTGCCAATAAGACACTGATGAGGCAGGCGGGCGGCCGTAAAGACCTTGGTGCACCGCCTAACCGGCGCGTAGCACGGGCTGGATACCGCAAAGAGGCGCTGGGGGCGGCGATGGATCCCAAAGCGAGTGCTGCGGTCCAGTTTGGGTTTGGAGAGGTGAGAGCCGGAGATTATCGCGCGAATGGTGCTCAGGAGAAGCGGAGCGGGTGCTCATCAGCCGCAAGCTAACGTGTTTGCCGGGGAAGCAGCCATGTGCCTGTGCATGCGCAGGAGCGGTCGACGAAGGCCTTGGGCCTCGGAGGGGCGGAGATGAGCGCGCCTTGGGAAGAAGTGCAACATTAGTTATGAAAGAGCACGCCAGATGGGCCCATGCCGCGCCGCACTGGCACCTGTCTACCTGTTGGGTTAATATGTGCTGGCGCGTATGGCGTAGACAGAGAGGCGTCACATGGGGCTGGTGGGCGCTTGCCTCGTCGCCAGGCACGGGGGCGGCACGGCGGAACGAAGGCAGGCAGGTCGGGTCGCACACCATGCGGGTGGTGAATCTGCGCGTAAGACGGCGAGCGGCTGATGGGCCTGCGTGCAACGGCGCGCTGTTTGCCGTGTTTCTCGACACCTCACGGCGTGGAGCCTGCGACGCTGGCGGCCTGGCTAAATGGCCGGCGGTGGAAATTGTCGGCCATGACCCTGATGAGACGCGGGCGACGCCCGTCTAATTTCGCAGGGCCGGGCATCCCGGCGCAGGCTACGCCGCGACGGGCATAGCGGAGCCCGGCAGCTGCAGGGTGCCCGAAGCGCTGCCCGCCGCGATGCTGGCAATTTCACCACCCTGCTGCGGGATTGCTGATGGCGGCGCGGCGCAATGGGCGCGCTCCTGGCTGCACGGCACTGCCACCGGCGAGGGAAACGCTGTGTTTCTCGCCGCCCACCTGCCCGTTCCTTGCTGGCCGCGCGAGTCGTGCTGCGACGTGACCTTAATCACTCGTCGACGCCCGGGCGCACGCCCGCCCGCAGCGCTCGCTCAGCATCGCATCAGAACTGCCTCGACTTGTGCCGCGCAGGAGCATGCGCTGCGCTGAACGAACCCGCCGTCTTCTCCACGCTTCCGCGCAGCAGTCCCGCTCGCACATCCGCCTGCTAGTCACAAGCGCCGGGAACGATCGCCGTCGGCGCTGCGAACCGCCTGCGCGCCCGGCCTATTTGCAGCAATTGACCGGTGCTTGTGCGCACGTTTTATGCAGAGCACCGCCTGTTCTGGCGTCGCTTCTGCTCTGCTTGCCCACGTCCCTGCTCCGCGCCCGGGGCTGCACCTGGTCAGGCCCGCTCACAGAAGCCACTCCTGTGCTCGCTCGCTTCGCCGCCGGCCTCTCTCATCGCTCTCCCGCGCGACCTCATCTCATTTCCCTCCTTCGCCGCACCCTCGACCTCTCCACCAACACCCCAACAGCCCGGCAATCTTCGACCGGTCAGCACTGGAGCTGCAGCGTCCAGTGTGTGCTCGCCGCCGCCGCAGACCTCGTCCCGACCGACTTCGCCGTCTCGCACAGGGCTCAACCCACGCTCCTTCATCGTCACGCCTCGATTCCCCAGTGAATCGCCACCGCTCGTTTTTGCTACTTCGATTCTTGCAATTATTTTCGCCGCTTTCTAATATCGCCTCTCGACCGCCTTTGGACGACTGCGCCTCCAATCTTTGACTGTCAACCCGACTATAGCCACCGGACTCCGCCGTACTACCTCCCTGCGACTCTTGGCCTGCTGGACGAAGCGATTGCCTAGCCTGTCATTTTCGCCCGTTGATCTAGAGCCTGGGAGCTGTAATTCGTGGTTTTATTTTGGTTGTTCTTTGTTTGAGAGGGTCTTGAGCACGTGGATCTCGCCGGCCGTTTGATCGAGTGGACGCCACCTTTCAGTTCGCCATTGTCGTGCGCTAGAGAACAGGACAAAGACAAGAAGCTAGAGCCGTTGGATATTATCTTCCAGCCGTCGCGCCCTTGTCTCAGCACCTCCCGCGACTACCGCTTTCGCGTCCTCTCGTTCGAAGCTACGCAATTCGTGGGCATTTGCAGAATGGTATTGTGAGGGCTGTGGATTCATTCGCCGACCTAACAGCCATCTTTGCTTTTTTACTCTTGCGCTCCGCGACTGAGTTGCAGTCCGGTAAGGACCCTTGGCTGCGCTAGCTTGCTCAAATGGGACCTCGCCCGCGAAAAAATCGAGCTAACTGCCGTTGTAGTCACACTCCTTAACCTTGATTCGTCAAGTACACTCGTTTTCACGAACATCCTGACAGTACGCTAGCCCTAGGTCCGGAGTTTGGGGAGATATCTAACGTCAAGTAGCATTCGCATTTGCCTGCGCCTACATTGCCATTCACGCTGGATTCCGAGCGGTCGATCAGATAATACAAGATGAAAACTTCAACTGTCACCTGGGCGGCTTGCATGGCCCTTCTGTCTCTTCAGGGGGCCACCGCCGAAGCTGCGCCGGCACAAGCAAGACGGACCGCCGCGCCTCAAAGGCCGAAATATTACTTCCCTCGTCATGTGAAAAGGCAAATTTACAACTCTACCACGCCGGCTGTGTCTCCGGAAAGCTCTATTGCGACTCCGGACATCTCTACCTCGACCCCGGAGATTTCCACTCCAGAGGTCCTTACCTCGACCCCAGAGGCCCTCGTCTCGATCCCAGGGATTTCCACGCCTCCCGCTAGCGATACCTCGACTTTGACCTCCAGGGAAGATTCGTCCAGCTCTTTCTCCTCCTTTTTCGACAGCTTCTCGAAGAGCGATGAGGATTTCAGCAGCTATTTCAACACCCCGCAACCCGCGGCCGAGTCATCCACCTCTACTTACGTGGTCTACTCTACTACTGTGAGCGAAAGCCCGTCGGGAACTTCGACCATCATTACGCAGTCAACTGTTACCGAGGTTTCCTCGCCCTCCGCCACGACTACTCTGTCGAGCACTCCTGAAGAGGCTCAATCTACTCCCGCCGCGTCATCTTTCGTTGGAACCGGCGGCGTCACCCTTCCCGTTGTCACGCCTTCGACTACAATCGAGGAGACCGTTACCGAGTCCGCCACTACCTCCGCGGTGGCTGAATCTTCGACCGCACAGGCTTCCACTCCCGAACCGTCCTATGTTGGAACCGGCGGTGTGTCGAGCCCTGTTATTCAGCCTACCACCAGCGACGCGGAATCGACCACTGAGTCCACTCCCGTTGAGACTCCGGTGTCCACCTACGTTGGAACTGGTGGTGTCTCGAGCCCTGTCATTCAGCCGACGACCAGCGACACGGAGACGACTGCCGATGTTTCATCGTCTGTGACTCCCGTATCCACTTATGTTGGCACCGGTGGTGTCTCGAGCCCGGTTATTCAGCCCACTACCAGCACCGAGTCGGAAACTTCAGAAGCTCGTGCTTCTGAGACGAGCGCTGCCGCGTCGACTCCGGCTGCTTCGACCGCTGCTGGAACAGGTACTGGCGGCGTTTCGATCCCGATTGTCCAGCCCACCAGCTCGACCGCCAGCGAGGAGCCTTCTTCTAGCGCCGGCCTTCTTGACCCCGTTGTTTCTCCCGTGACCAGCCTGCTCGGTACTGGTGGTATCCTCAGCCCTATCTTGACGCCAACGACAGCAGCTTCGAGCGATGAGTCTGGCTCTTCCACGGCTGCCACTACCCCGAGTGCTGAGTCTAGCGCTGCCGGCACCGGCACTGGCGGTGTTTCGATCCCCATTGTTCAGCCTACCAGCTCAAGCGAAACTGATGCCCAGGTCACTCCCACCGAGTCGAGCGCTACTTCCACCGACGGTGGCCTTCTTGGCCCGGTCCTGACTCCCTTGAGCAGCGCTCTTGGATCGAGCGGGATCTTGAGCCCTGTCACTAGCGCCCTGGGCACTGGAGGTGTTCTTAGCCCCGTTCTTAACCCGACCTCGGCCACTGAGCAATCTGCTACCGCCACGGGCACCGGTGATGCGTCGAGCTACGTTGTCCAGCCTACTAGCGGCTCGGAATCCGTGCCTGTTGAGAGCTCTGTGGTTGGCACTGGTGGTGTCTCGATCCCCGTCGTTACGCCCACCAGCGGTATCGCAAGCCCTGCCACCCCTGTTGCGGCCTCATCGACTGGAACTGGTATCATTGTCGGTCTTTCGACGATCATTGACAGCAGCAGCAGCACGACTGATGCCCCGTCGTCGACCGAGACTTCCACACCAGGCTTGCTTGGTGGTCTTGTATCAGGCGTTACTTCCGCCGTGGGCTCCATTGTTACCCCCGTGGTCACCCCGATCGAGTCTCTCGTGAGCTCCGTTGTCACGCCTGTCGAGTCGGTCCTCAACTCTGTTGCCACGCCGGTTGAGTCTATCCTTAGCTCTGTCGCCACGCCCGTTGAGTCTGTCTTGACGCCTGTCGAGTCTATCTTGACGCCTATCATTGGTAGCAGCTCCTTCGCTGGCACCGGCACTGAGATCCCGCCGGTCACTTCGTCCATCAGCGGTGCGACTCCTACTGCCACTGGCGAGAGTGGATCGGCTACTGGTGTCTTGACCCCAGGTGCTACCCCGGCGCCCACTACCAGCGAACTGATTCCTCTGCCAATTACAAGCGCCCTTGGCTCGCTCATCTCGGACGTGACCAGCCTCGTTTCTAGCGCTGGCAGTGATCTGTCCTCGATTCTGACGCCGCTGCCTAGCATTCCCTTGACTGCAAGCGGCTCAGTCGCCACCCCGACCCCATCGAGTGCTTCGAGCCCTGCTTCGTCATCTTCGCTCACGGGTGTTGAGTCGATGCTGTCCTCTCTCCTTGGTTCGACGCCGCTGATTTCGATCCCGACCACGCCGATCATTCCACTCAGCACTCCTACCAGCATTGACCTCTCTTCGGCTCTTTCGTCCCTGACTGGAACTCCCAGCTCTGCATCGACTCCCGTGGCTACGTCTGCATCTAGCGCAACGCCAAGCGGCTCTTCTGCTGTCCCGACCACCCCGACTACGCCGCTGCCCACCGTGTCATTGGGGTCTTCCACACCTGGATCTAGCGCCAGCTCGACTCAGACGCCTGCACCTACCACCCCCATCGCCTCGGAGACGACTCAGTCTACTGTCCAGACGCCCTCCTCCACTACTAGTTCCAGCTCGTCCTCAGCCATCGTGGTTGTTCCCACTCCCAGCACCAGCTCTACGATCGAGATTGCGTCCTCCACTCTTTCGACTACGTCGACCACGCCTATCTTCTCGATCCGCCCCACCGGAACCGATTCGGCGACCACTTACATCGTGGCAACCAGCATTGTCTTCGATCCTTCGACCGCTGGCACCTCGTCTAGCTCTTCGGCGGCCACTGCGTCTGCTACTACGTACCCCAAGTTCATCGCTCCTCCGGGTGGTATGCCCGTTGCGCCGACCAACTCGACTAAGATCCAGATTGGCTTCAAGCGTGGCTTCAACTGGCCCTTCGTCGTCGGCCACGCCGACACCACTGGCTGGCAGCTCACCACCTACATGCCCATCGCTGTGGCTGATGGACTTGGCATCGACCACGACAAGGTTGAGATGGTGACTTTGACCTCGTACAACACCACCGACAAGCTGGGTTACATCTCTACGCTGGCTTTGCTGTACGTTCCTAGCGATCTGGTCGACACGCTCCACCTGGATCTCCTGAACTCCAACTCCGTCTTCTACAACAACGAGGACAAGGATATTGGATCGACGATCAACTTCCTGACGAGCTTTGTCGACCCTACGTTCCCGATCATCGCCAGCGACATGCCCGATGACGGTGCGTCCGGCTCCTCGACCGGCAGCGACTCGTCCTCGAGCTCTTCCAGCAACGCCAGCAGTGGCGATCCCATGGGTGATGGCTCCAACTCCGGCTCTGGTGTCAAGGGCAGCGCTGTCGGTATCGCGTTCGCTGCCATTGGCGGTGTCGCTGTCTACGGTGCGGCTATGCTGCTTGTGGCCCGCAGGTACAAGAAGAAGAGGGCCAGCCACCAGCGCTCCAGCTCCGTTCCCAGCACCGGAACGAACGGCTACGGCTCGACAAACGGCGGTGCTTGGATGTCTGGAGCTCGGGGTGGCCGCGACAGCCGCGGCAGTCGTGGCAGTGGCAGCAGCAACGGCCGTAGCGCCAGAACTGCGCAGATCTCGGCGCCAGTCATGGCCGAAAACTCGCTGGGATGGAACTGAGCGCCAAGCTCGATCCTAGACTATCTTTGACGGCCTAATGTTTAGCACATGAGGTCACGTTCGCTGTATCATATTCGAAAAGCAGTCTCGCAGGCAGTTGGCCAGACCACTTTACCATTCTTCCCGTCCGACAGCAGACGAGTAGCGGGCTCAATTTCGCCTAGCGACTATCGTCCCATCCACCTTCTACAGGTCGCTGCTCTCCAGACTCTCAGCCTTATCTCCTTTTCTCTATACCTGTCTATGCATTCCCAGTTTGTCATCTAGCGCAAGCTTATTATCACATTATTGATCACATTTCCCTTCACTTCTTAGATACCTGTCTACGACTTCTGTTGCGAAGTTAGACTACTTCTGATTCCTTTCGATACGGTAGGAAGGAGACCACGGATGACTTGGCACATGTTTGCTGCCATGGTTGTTTGGTGTGACAGCGCCTGGGGAGGTTGGCTGTCGAGTACATAGTTCGAGAATTTTCAATAAATGTAGTGATGAATGAGAAATTTGTCCACGTGATGCGTAGAAAGGTTTGATGAATTTGTATGAAGTGCTCCACGGGATCGTGAGAACGTGCAATGACGTGCGGAGCAGATGCATCGTGTCCTTCGATGGAACGAGACCATCCCCTGCACGAGTCACTCTACGACAGTGGACGCAGAACTCCGTGCAGCCTCGACGTAATTGGTAGAGATAGGATGGTTGCTGACCAGTCGCCAAGCAGTTGCGTAGAGGATTGTTTCCAGACTTTGTTTTGGCGGGGAGAAAAGGACACGAAAGAGCAGGTGCGCGGCAACTACTAAATTGCGGCGGGCGCAACGGGCGAGAGAGCTGAAATCTTGGCGGCCGAGACCAACTCCGAAGACACCCTGGAGGCCGCAACGCTCCACCTGTCCAGCGCGAGCCCGCGACACCACTCTCGATCGCCGCCCAATCCTCCGCGCTAAACCTCCTCGACCAATTCCGCAGCGGTGATACCGGGCGTCACGTTGCGCAACGCCTTTCACTCTTGACCGGACTGGCTGCTCATAAGCCACGTCTCCCGCTCCCGCTCCCCTTGCGTACCACCACACACCCTGAGACAACAAGATGCGGCTTGACGTGAAGGTACGAGGCCTTAGAACCGACAGCGCGCAGCAGTCCATGCTTTGGAGCTCCAACCGGAATCATGGCTGCGCGCAGCAACTTCTTGGTCCCGCTTGCGAACGTAGCTAACCCAACGTTCGCTATACAGAGGCAGCTCTTCGCCCGAAGCGAGCGCGTGAAGGGAATCGATTTCCACCCTACGGAGCCATGGGTACGTTACCTCCACGTCTTCAGATCAGAGTGCGTCTCTAACTTCCGCAGGTTCTTACCACCCTGTACAGCGGTACGTCGCCGCGACGCGATTACGGAGGAGACCGCAGAGCTGACGCAGCCAGGCCATTGCCACATCTGGTCCTATGAGACGCAGGTAAGGACACCGGCTCGGTCTACTATGTGTAAGGCTGACAGGCTCGGCAGGCGATTGTCAAGACATTCGAGCTCACCGATGTCCCTGTCCGCGCTGGCCGCTTCATCGCGCGCAAGAACTGGATAGTCTGCGGTTCCGACGACTTCCAGCTTCGTGTCTACAACTACAACACCTCCGAGAAGATAACCAGCTTTGAGGCGCATCCCGACTATATTCGTGCGATATGCGTTCACCCGACCCAGCCCTTCGTTCTGACGGCTTCCGACGACATGGTGCGTAGATGGCGTGGTTTAGGTTTGGCGAGCAGCGTAGCTGACAACTGGGCAGACCATCAAGCTGTGGGATTGGGAGCGCGGTTGGAAGTGTGTTCAGGTCTTTGAGGGTCATGCTCACTATGTCATGGGCCTTGCTATCAACCCCAAAGACACCAACACTTTCGCATCTGCTTGTCTTGACAGGTACGCGGTATTCTGCGCGAATGGGGATGCAAAGTTTCTGACAAAACTGTAGGACGGTCAAAATTTGGAGTCTGGGATCTTCAACCCCCAACTTCACCCTTGAGGCTCACGAAACTAAGGGTGTCAACCACGTTGATTACTACCCCCAATCCGACAAGCCTTATCTTCTGACGACATCCGACGATAGAACCGTAAAGGTCTGGGATTACACAACCAAGGCACAGATTGCTACCCTGGAAGGCCACACTAGCAACGTCTCATTCGCGATTTACCACCCCGAGTTGCCCGTTATCATCTCTGGTTCGGAAGATGGCACGGTCAAGATCTGGCATGCCAACACTTACCGCCTCGAGCAATCTCTCAACTATGGTCTGGAGCGTGCATGGTGTGTGAGCTACCAGCGTGGAAAGCAGGGAGTCGCCGTGGGTTTCGACGATGGTGCTGTTGTTGTCAAGATGGGCCGCGAGGAGCCTGCAGTTAGCATGGATGCTTCTGGCAAGATTATCTGGGCGAAGCACTCCGAGATCCTTACCGCTGTGATCAAGGGTGGTGATAAGAGCCTGAAGGATGGCGATCGCCTGACTATCCCTTCGAAGGATCTGGGTTCCACGGAGATCTACCCGCAGTCGTTGATGCACTCCCCCAATGGCCGTTTCGTCGCGGTTTGTGGCGATGGTGAATACATCATCTACACTGCGCTGGCTCTGCGAAACCAAGCTTTCGGTTCGGCATTGGACTTTGCTTGGGCGTCCAAGGAGAATGACAAGGATTACGCCATTCGTGAGTCTGGCACCAGCGTGAAGATCTTCCGCAACTTCAAGGAGAAAGGCAGCGGAGGTCTGAACGTTGGCTTCCAAGCGGAAGGCTTGAGTGGCGGCACTCTCCTTGGTGTGAAGGGTCAGGGCGGCATCGGTTTCTTCGATTGGGAGTCTGGCCAGCTTGTCAGGAGAATCGAAGTCGACCCCAGGAACGTAAGTCTACCGCCTGAGACACTTCATGCAAGCATGAGCTAAGAGAAATAGGTCTACTGGTCTGAGAACGGCGAGCTCGTCACTCTTGCCTGCGACGACACCTACTACGTCCTCCGTTTTTCGAGAGAGAACTACGTCGCTGCTCTGCAAGCTGGTGAGGTCGATGAAGACGGGGTCGAGGCTGCTTTCGAGGTTATTACGGACGTCAACGAGAGGTGAGTTGTCGGTTATCGCAAGCACGGATGTCGGACTGACGTGAATTGTAGTGTCCGTACTGGCCAGTGGGTCGGTGACTGCTTCGTCTACACCAACAGCACGAATAGGTTGAATTACCTTGTTGGTGATCAGACTTACACCATTTCTCATTTCGATACCCCAATCTACGTTCTCGGCTACCTTCCCCGCGATGGCCGCGTGTACATTTGCGATAAGGACGTCGGCGTCATGTCGTACGCCCTTTCCCTCTCGGTGATTGAATACCAGACGCTCGTGTTGAGAGGAGAGCTCGAGACGGCGACGGAGATGCTCGAAGACATTCCTCAGGATCAGAAGAACAAGATTGCACGATTCCTTGAGGGTCAGGGCTTCAAGGAGGAGGCGCTTGATGTGGCCACTGACCCTGAGCATCGTTTTGAGCTCTCGTTGAGCCTTGGCAAATTGGATGTCGCCCTCGAGCTCGCCAAGGAGGTCGATGCGGAGCACAAATGGAAGACGGTCGGCGACGCAGCACTTGCTGCGTGGGACCTCAAGCTTGCTGAAGAGTGTTTCACGCATGCAAAGGATATGGGCTCGCTCCTCCTTCTCTACTCGTCGAGCTCAAACGCCGCTGGCCTCCGCAAACTTTCTGAGCTAGCTCAGGAGTCAAGCGCACACAATGTCGCCTTCTCTTGCCTGTGGCAGGTTGGTGATGTGGACGGCTGCATTGACATTCTCACGAAGACGGGCCGCACGCCGGAAGCTGTGCTCTTTGCACAGACCTACAAGCCAAGCCGCGCTCCCGCACTCGTCAAGGAGTGGAAGCAGGGCTTGGAGAAGGAAAGCAAGGCCAAGATTGCACGGCTGCTGGGTCAGCCGCCCAGCGCAGACGACGAGGGCGACGCTGATATGTTCCCTGAGTGGGACGAGTGGCTCAAGCTTGAGAAGGAAGGCGGCTCGGTCAAGCTTGTAGATGTCGAAGAGGAGGAGGAGGAGGCGGGTGAGGTTGCAGTAGAGAACGCAGCCGACGAGGTCGAGGTCGACGGTGAAAGTCCGGAGGAGGCTGCGGAGGAGGCTGCGGAGGATGCTGCGTAGGTCACGTCTAGACGATGAGGGTCATCGGGATACAAAAGGCGTTTTTCAGCATGATTGAGGATGTTTGTATGCAGATAATCAGACGGCGGCCAAATTAAAGTATGAATACACTCTGAAGTTGATTGCCAACGAGGACACATTGAGCTGTCCGAAATGCCGCGAATCACACGGCGCGCAAAGAGCATGCCTGCTTACCGCCTCCTGATGCGTACGATCGTCCCCTAGCGTACCGGGGTGACGTTTGCCTTGGCGGTCTGGCTAGCTACAATTATCCATGCAGGTACATGCTCTCCGTGAAAACACCGCGCGTCGTCCCTAACGACCGCTCATTCACCCTCCTTTTCCGCCCAATTTCTACAACAGTCTCCTCCGTTGACGAGGAGACGCGCCGCTCACTTTGCGCAGCCATGGCGAGACTTAGCCGCGCGGGCTTCCTGGCCATCGCTGTGGTCTTCCACCTGGTCTACATATACTCCATCTTCGACATCTACTTTGTTAGCCCTATTGTCAGTGGCATGCGCGAGTACAGGCTCGAGGTGCGAGAACCACCGGCAAAGCGATTGGTTTTATTCGTCGGTGAGTGTGCCCGTGCAAGTGCGCTCCGCCCAAGGCCTCCCGGAGCTCGCTGTTCGCCCCGTATCCGTAGGATTATGAACTTGTATTGATCGCTGTTTATTCTACAGGAGACGGACTACGTGCCGACAAAGCGTTCCAATACTTCAAGGATCCCTCGCCCGCCGACCCCAATGCCCCCGAGGCCCAGGAGCTGCGGCCGCTCGCGCCCTTCCTTCGTTCGCGCGTTCTGTCGCATGGCACCTTCGGCGTTTCGCACACGCGTGTGCCCACCGAGTCGCGACCAGGCCACGTTGCGCTGATTGCTGGCCTGTACGAGGATGTGTCGTCGGTGACAACGGGGTGGAAGCTGAACCCGGTCAACTTCGACAGCGTCTTCAACCGCAGCCGGCACACGTGGAGCTGGGGCAGCCCGGACATCCTACCCATGTTCGAGCAGGGTGCAGTACCCGGTCGCGTGGACGCCGACATGTACGGCGCCGAGGCGGAAGATTTCACGTCGGACGCGACGCAGCTGGACTCTTGGGTGTTTGACCGAGTCAAGGCCCTTTTTCGCGACGCGAAGACGAACAAAACCCTGGGTACGGAGCTGAAGCAGGAGAAAAACGTGTTCTTCCTGCATTTGCTGGGACTGGACACAACGGGCCATATGCACCGACCGTACTCTAAGGAATACCTGCATAACATCAAGGTTGTGGATCAAGGCGTCAAGGAGATCACGGAGTTGATTGAAGATTTCTACGGTGACGGGAAGACAGCATTTGTCTTTACTGCAGACCATGGAATGAGTGATTGGGGCAGCCATGGAGACGGTCATCCCGACAACACGCGAACGCCGCTGATTGCGTGGGGATCTGGTGTCGCCCCTCCGGTCAAAGTGCCGGAGGGAATCGCCGCAGGCCATGAGGATGGCTTCTCCTCGGATTGGAACCTCAACCAGATCCAGAGAAACGACGTTGCGCAGGCAGATGTCGCTGCGCTCATGGCCTACCTTGTCGGCATTCCCTTCCCGGTCAATTCGGTGGGTGAGCTTCCACTGACTTATATCAACGCGGATGCCACCACGAAAGCTGAGGCGCTTTTGGTCAACGCGAAGGAGATTCTCGAGATGTACCACGTAAAGGAGGAGCAAAAAAAGTCCACTGAGCTGCACTACAGGCCCTTTTCTGCTTTTGGTGGCAGCGACCAGAAGTCGGTGGAATACCGCATCGCAAGAATCCGGGAGCTGATCGATGGCGGTCATGCCGAGGACGCTATTCAGCAGTGCGCCGAACTCATCAAAGTGGCTCTCGAGGGTATAAGGTATCTCCAGACGTATGACTGGCTGTTCCTGCGTGCTCTTGTGACGCTGGGCTATTTAGGATGGATGGCGTTTGCGATTACGACCGTCATTGACTTGCATGTCCTGCATGGCTCGACCGAAACGTCGCGCTCGACTGTTTCGACCATCATATTCTCGTCGATTGGGGTTGCACTGTTCTCTGTTTTGATTGCTCAGAAGTCGTCTTTGACGTACTATGGATACGCGATCTTCCCAGTCATGTTTTGGGAAGAGGTATACGCGCGCAGGGCAGCACTCAAAAAGGGAAAGGATGTGCTCTTCGCGAACATCAGGACGCCAAAGGATAAGGTTGGCCTGGCGATAAGTTTTGTGGCATCTATTGGATTGCTGGAAGCTATTGTAAGTCATGCTTCTTATTTTCGTGAGGATAACCTGCTGATGTCTGCTATCCAGGTGCAAAGTTACTTCTATAGAGAAGTCTTCACTATCTGCTACCTTCTAGCTACACTTTGGCCCGTTTTCTACGGCCTGGGCTTCGTCAAACGGAATTTCCTGGTCGTCGTGACTTGGTGGCTGTCTTGCATCATGATGAGTGCATTCACGTTACTGGATGCTGTGAAGACTGAGGATATTAATCTCATGTGGGTATTATGTCGATCTTGCAGGAGAAGACGTATTAACGGCTTGCGTGTAGTCTCGTTGGCGGCGTTCTTATGTTTACCGTCGGTGCGCTATACTTGTTTTTTGAGAAGAGCATTATCGCGCAGTCAACGGCCACTAAGAAGGGCCTCGCGTCCGAGAAGGCCGATGCCTTGTCCCGGACCATATTGGGAACCCAAGTTGGCCTGGTCGCTCTCGCAATGCTTGTCACCAAGTCAAGCGTTGCCTCTTTGCAGGCGAAAGAAGGCCTGCCTCTTGGCACCCAGGTCGTGGGCTGGGTTGTACTGAGTAAGTGATGCAAATGTATTGCAAACTGAATTTTGACTGATTCCCTGCAGTTGCATCCCTGACGGTCCCGTTCCTCCACGGTCTGGCGCCGAATAATCACTACATCCACCGCTTAGTCGTCATTTTCCTGACGTTTTCGCCCATCTTTGTCATCCTTACCATCTCGTACGAAGGCCTATTCTACTTCGCCTTCTGCATGACTCTAGTTACCTGGGTGCGCCTGGAGCACCGCATCTCCCAACACACCACCACTGTAGCAGGAGAGAAGGTTTCTGCACCACAACCCCCCGCCGCGTCCGCCACCAAGGAGCTCAACCCTCTCAAGCCCGCATTCGACGCCGCGCAAACGCGTCTCGCCGACCTCGCCATAGGCAACTATCGCTCGCTGACGTTGTCGGACGCGCGCATCGCGCTCTTCTTCTTCTTCCTGCTACAGTCGGCCTTCTTCAGCACGGGCAACATCGCGTCAATCTCGTCCTTCTCGCTCGACGCCGTGGCGCGGCTGATCCCCGTCTTCGACCCCTTTTCGCAGGGCGCGCTGCTCATATTCAAGATCCTCGTCCCCTTCGCCGCCCTCTCGGCCAACCTCGGTATCCTCAACCGCCGCCTCGGCGTCGCGCCGTCGGCCCTGTTCATGGTCGTCATGGCTGTTGGCGACGTTATGACCGTGTCGTTCTTCTGGATGGTGCGCGACGAAGGGTCGTGGCTGGACATCGGCACGAGCATCTCACACTTTTGCATCGCCAGCGGCCTGTGCGTCTTCGTCGCCGCGCTCGAGGGTGTTAGCGAGGTGTTCGTCAGCGGCGTCGAGTTTGACGTTGTCGCTGAGGATGCGAAGCGCTTGGCGGCCGAGGCCAAGGAGAAGGTGGTTGAGGCGGTGAACGGGGTGGCGGAGAAGATTGGTGGCAATGGGGGCGTTGTTGAGGCTGTGAACGGCGTAGTTAATGACGGGACGTAACAAAGTTT
>RHKH01000076.1:663-56436 GCA_009829795.1 Lasiodiplodia gonubiensis | reverse complement strand
TTTTTTTTTTTTTTTTTTTTTGTTAGACTGCACACATGGTGTCGATAGAAGCATCTTAGCATCTTTAAAATATTATAGCGGATATGCTTTGAATTCCAGAGTCTCAATATGGCATGCACGAAATACCTCGTGAAGCTTGCTCGGTTTAGTTTTTCTATTTCTCGTCACTTCGATTACGTTCGTGGCGGATCGTACAGACAGGTGTCCCCTCATACAACAATGAAGAGCATCCTTGTATTTTTCACTTCGGCTTTCACATCTTACAACTCCCTCAACTTCTGCTCGACCTTATCCTTGGCCTTGTGCAAGAAGCCAGAAATCTTATCTTCGACGCCGCCGCCGCCACCACCACCACCACCACCGCTGCTGTTGCCGCCGCCCCAAGCCTGGGCATGGTTGCCGGCCATGAAGTCGTCAAGGTTTCCGCACAGCGGACCGACGCAGTGACCCATGTCCGGACCATGGTGGGTCCAGTTGACGCGCTGGCAACGGCCCTTGCGGTTTTCCCAGCCATCAGTGGGGTTGTCGGTGGCATGGAAGACAGCGAGAATCTCGTTGCCGGCGATGGGGATGAAGTTGCCGTGGCCGGGGCCGTAGGGGCCCGAGGCGCCCTCGGGGGTGGACACCAGCGGCTTGTCGCTCTTGTGCCACGAACGCGGGTCAAGCGGGTCGCCGCCAGCGAAGCGGATCGTGTTCATTTTGTAGTCTTTGGTCCAAGAGCCGGCGCAACTGTAGGCGATGCCCTTCCAGGAACCATCGGGCGAGGCGAGCCACTGCGGACCCTCGTTGATGCCGGATGGGCCGCTACGCTCCCAGGGGAAGTCAGGGTGCGAGATCTTGGTGGGCGGGCGCGAGCCATCGGCCTCGGTGGGGGAGCGCAAGTGCACGATGAACAGCTCCTGCGTCTTGTCCGAGTTGAGCTCGCCAAGCGGCCAACCACTGTAGACGAAGTAGTTCTGGCCATTGAGGTGGATGACGGTGCCATCAATTGCCCATTGGTCCTCGGGGACGCCGCGAAGGCGGCCGAGGAACTCCCAATGGCCGGTGCACGGGTCCTCGTGGCCAGGCGGGCCGCCAATAACGTACATCTGGAGGGATATTAGCTGATTTGAAATTGGGAGATAGCAGTTGGGCATACCCTGTGAGATTTGTTGCCCTCCTTGGGGTTCTCGCAAGCTACGTAGGCGTACCAGCGGTCATCGATGACGTGGATCTCAGGAGCCCAGATGCCACCGGAGTATTCGGTGCCCGGCGGGGGCTTCCTGGTGGGCATTAGCAGGGGAAAAATTGACAAGAAGGCAAGTTGACGCGCATAGGAGCGTGCGAGCATCACGCTCCGAGCAAAGAAAGAGACGGATATCGAAAGACGAATCCTCACGTGACGGAAGAGAGAAGAAGAAAAGTGCCCACCTACCAGATGACATGCTTGGAGGCGCTGTGGAAGCTGAGCACGTTGTCGGAGCACCACACCTCGATGCGGTCACCAGCAGTGAAGGTCTGGAGGGGGCGTTAGTGAGAGTGTCGAGGGGCAGAAGTACCCCTCACTTACCAAGTAGAACTTGTCATTATGGTAGGTGACGAAGGGATCGGGGGTTGCGTGAGGGGTGCAGGTGATGACTGAGTTGTTGTAAGTCATGATGCCGGCCTGTATAGAGTTTCGGAGGAAAGGCTGGAGAGAGTGTTGGCGAAGCGGTTGCACAAATAGCGGGAGCCCCGCGTTGCTTGCAGCTGTCGCGCTGGCTGCGGCGACCGGCGCCGGGGCGGTTGCGTCATAGGCCTGCCTTGAAACATGGGTTCGAAGGGCAAGAGCGCGCGCAGCCAGTAGGAGCAGTGCATGGCGGGGCAGTGCTGCCAATCCGGCCAAGCAAGCGACGTGTCCACGCGTTGGATTCGAGAAGCTGAGGACGGGTGCGGGTGTGGGGCGAGGCCATGGGCGCGAGCCAGCAACCAGCAGACCTGGATTGCCCCTCGACGAGCCGTGAACAGGTGCATTTTTGTACCTGAGCACAGGATCAATTGGGCATCAATGGCGGCCTGCGGTTCGCGGGAGACGGGTTGGGAGCCGTGGGTTTTAGCACAAACCTTCCCGTCCCGCGCTCCTCACATGCCCGCAGAGGGTCCGCCCGCCGCCCTACCGGAAAATCACCGCCGCCGCTGCTGCTCCAATCTTCACTCCTCGCTCCCTCCGCTTGTGGCTGAGCCGCCCTGGACATGCCTCCACGCCCCTTTCCACATCCTTTCAGCGTGGGCCTCGACATCTGCAGTATCAGCCGCGTCAACTCTCTCCTTCAACGCCGCGCCTCCGCCCAGTTCTTCCATCCATTCTTAGCACGCATTTTCTCCTTCCGCGAGATCTTGCTGTTCAACCAGCGCTTCGAAGGCTTGTTGCACGAGCCAGCCGCTGATCGTGATCCCGCTGTCGTTACTAGTGCAGTCCGCTATCTTGCTGGCCGGTAAGAAGCTCGTGCACAATGAGCTGGAACTGTGATATTGAGTGCTTTCTATAGATTTGCTGCCAAAGAAGCCGTCATCAAAGCCGTTTCCCCCCGCCGGGTCTTTCTGAAAGATGTATTGGTGGCTACCCAGGGCAGCCAGCCTTATGCCATTGTGTTTGATGAATCGCCCATCTTGACCCATTTCCAGCGGCTCTATCTGAATCGAAATTGCGGTTTCAGCCTCCCGCTCTCCAAGGAGATGGATCCGGACCTGGACCTGGAAAGCCATCCTGATCTAGACCCGGCATTGGAGGGGTGCAAGGGCCAGGTAGCAAAGCTGAGCATATCCCATGACGGCAACTATGCCAGTGCTGTGTGCTTGGCTGTGACTGAACCCGGCCGGCTCGTGTGCGTCCTACAAAAGTATCGACCCGTCTTAACGGAAATTCGAGCAATCACCGCCGAGATGCAGTTGTCTACATCACGATTGACTTCGAACCACGACAGATGGCGAAGAATCGTATGGATGAAGAGTGTAGAGCGCAAGAAAGCTCGTGTAAAGTTTTGGAACGTCATCAAGCAGAGAGTTGCAACAATTCGAATGTACAGCGATGCGCTCAGTGCCCTCGTATACACCATCTCCAACCACGACAGAGATGGGCCCGGTTTCAAAGAAGGCCCTCCCGCCTACATACCTGACCCTTCGGCCTTATACCAATCTATCATGGGCGGTGGGCGTGGGAAGAGGGCTTCGCGAAGGACCACGAGACAGAAAAGGAATTAAATGGCTTGGAGGTGTGACAAGCTGGTCGTTATGGTGTACAAATATGAAATAGTCTAATAGAGGGCCACTCGGCACACTCATTTTCCGTGAACGGTAGACAAGTTGTTTGTGTTGTGGACATGCAGGTTGGGTAGCACAGGTGAAAGGGTTCCGATTCAGGCAGGCATACGCGGTGCAAGCTCGGACGATCTTGCGCGCGTCGGCCTTCACGTCGAGCTCCACGACGGCCGCATTTCTTACACCACCTCCCGCCCGCTCCTCTACCCTTTCCCGCGCCATCGCCATCGCATACCGCAACAATGGCCGAGAGCGACCCTCTGCTCAACCTCCGCAATGCCATCGCTGCCAGCAAACCCCCGATCCCCACAAAGAACGCCGACGCATCGCATACCCAAGATGTCGAGCAGGACCTCGCAAAGGCAGCTTTCCTCCAGTTCAACCACGAGGACGGACAGCACCGCGCCATTCCTTTGAATACCCCGACGCGCTTTGTCTCCGAGGGCCAGCCCGTCGACCTGCGCAGCGTGTACTTCACCTGGCTGAAGAAGGATGCCGCTGTCCCCGAGTACATTACCTCCGTAGGGCGTTTGAACGACGAGTTGAAGCTGCCGGGCAACGCAGGGGGGTCCGTCAAGAACCTGGTCTTCGCCGAGAAGCTCGACCTCATCACATGGCTCGAGGGGGGCTCTGAAGAGAGCGAGAACATCAAGCCGCTGCCGTCCGAGGCTTCGGCTGCCGCAAGTTCTGCGAACATTGCCGCTGGTACCACCGGCGGTATATCAACTGTGCCCAGCGGCGCCCCGAAGCCCGGCAAGTCTCAGCCTGACCCGCGGCTTCTAGAAATTTACAATGGCGAACGGCGAATGGGAGACAGGAATAGCGTGTTACGCGGCATCAAGCCTACTGTGAGTATCGTAGCGCTTCATTCTGCATCCAATGGTTGCTGACACTCTGTTAGGATTTCTCTCATGTGCGCAAACACGCCGCCGCTCTTCTTGGCCACGGCAAGCGGTCAGGCGCAGCCGCTGTACCCAATCCTCTCAACAACACCACCAACCCTGCGCTCGTCTCGAACCTCAAGAAACCCGGTCGCCGCCCGGAGCCCATCATCCTCCTGTCGCCGTCCGCCTCCTCGCTCTTGCGCATGTCCAACGTCAAGTCTTTCCTTGACGGCGGTATCTACGCTCCAGCTGATTCCGCCGGGGCTGGTCCCAACCTGCTCCATCTTACTCGTACACTTCCTAGCATTGATCCCAATCGCCCAATGCGATTTATCCTCGTCGATACTCCTGATCAATTCAAGCCGGACTACTGGCAGCGCGTAGTTGCTGTCTTCACAACGGGCCAGACCTGGCAGTTCAAGTCATACAAGTGGACGCAACCCGCAGAGCTGTTCAGCCACACTCTGGGAGTCTACGTCGGCTGGCGTGGCGAAACTGTTCCTGAAACGGTGAAAGGATGGGGACGGAGCGTCATGACTGCGCAGGTCGACAAGTGGACCCCGCATCAGGGTTCAACGGGCCGCTGGAGAGATCGCGAGGAGGTGGAGAAAATTTGGAATGCCATTGAGCTCAGCATGCGGGGCAAGGGCTGGACGAAAGACGGTCCTCCGGTGGGAAGGTAGACAATACATAATGGGTGGAAAGCGGCGGCGTCAGGCGTTGGTTAGGAAAAGGTGTTCATGCGCCATATACCTTGCTCATGGCAATGAAGCCAAGACAAAAGATCAAAGGCTGGATCACGGGGATTGGTTGGATAAAATGTGGGCTCAAATCTGTGCGACAATGTGATTCAGCTAAGAATACGAACACGACGCTCTCGGACGGGATACGTAAGTGTCTTGTCGACAAAGCGTCTGATGAGTGGGTCGCACCCGGATGTTAAGCAGACGCCTGTCTTTGTGGTGGTCGCTGACAAAGATGGTTTAGCTTCAACCGTCGAACTGCAATCACCAACCATGGTGGGCTCTTTCGGATGCGAAACGTTTCTCTTCGCGGACTCCTGCATCCGGATCTACGTTGGTCTGGACATCTCAGAAGTACCAACATCATTATCCATACTCAATTTAGTGAGGCCGTCGTTTCCTTTGACGAGCCGGGAGTAGCCAGCTCTGCGATGATACAACCATGGCTATCAATTACCTTTCCACTGTGGACCTATGATGGCAAGCGCAGTCTACTCTAGATTGGAGACGTCACTGCTCTATTTTGTCGCGCTTAAATGCTGAAGTGCCGCCTTTGATGCCGCACTTCCATCAACCGTTAACAACAGCGCATGGCTATCATGAACAATCACTACACAGTAACAAACGCCCTCTCAGCACTCTCTTGCATTCGTTTTTGCGAGACACACGCTCGTTCCTTGCGGCTTCCCCGGGAGCGAAGTAGATGATGGCGTGGGGAGCACATTCCTCAATGCCTGGCGCATTCCTGAATGAGCCAACCAGCCATCCATACGGCAGCAGCGAGAATGAACTTCTCGAATCGTGGGAGCGCGTTGAGCTCTCTCCAACACGACGCAACAGAAGCCTCCGCCGCTGGGCGCGTGAGAAATTCCTATACAGATTGAGCCCCGAATCCAACGACGACAGCGGCTACGACACCTGGTCATTGTCTTCCTCGTCGGGATCAGAACGTGTACTGTTCGAGCACCCTACGCACGGAAAACCAGGGCGGCGCATTTGCGACACGGACGACTTCATTACCGTCCAGAATCCTAATCCGCATACGGGTGAAATGAGCCCGAGCGTGTTGAGCTTGGTCTCGGAGCGGACTGAGCCTCCTCACGACCCGACAGAAGCCTTGGACATCACTCTCAACAGGCAGAAATCGCAGCAGAAAGACCGTTTCCTTCGCTGGCGCATATTTGGAAAAGAACTCCCCCCAACGCCTCCGGAACATGACGAGCCGCCCGTCAGGCCACCCAGGCCTACCGTCGAGGACGAAGAGCCACCAGATGCGCTCGACAGCTCGACCCAGCCGCTCCAATCTCAGCCAACGCCCGATCATTACGCAGCATTCGATCCTGACCATCTCCGAATGCCTGGCGCCCTGACCATAACACCCCCTATCAAGACTGTAACGAGCGGCGGAACCGACGCGATATCTACATGGGTTACAGAAGAAAGTCGCAGAGTCTTCGAGCTGCCTGCTGGGCCTCTCACTCCAGGTGACACGCGGCTCGCACGTGAGACAGCTCCTGTTGGCCCGCGAATAATGCGTTCACAATCAAAGAGCCAGATCCAAATTCCAACTCTGGGGCGCGCACGGTCGTATTCCTCATATGACCCGCGCGATGCTTTCTGCGCCCAGTCAAGAGAAAGAGTTCTCGGGCCGCGGCACCCGTGGGAAAGACCAGCGAACGCCGCAGTGCCACGAAGGGTGTGCTCAATACCACGGAAGCCGGTTGCGGGTGAATATATGGCCACGCCCTCTTCGGCACCTCATGGACCAGATGATATTGCCGGGTCATCTTCAGCTAGGTCGCCGATTATAGCCGACTACCCATCTCCACCGTTGCCGCCACCTCATAGGTACGAGGCTGGCCGGCCGCATCACCATGGTGAGTGGAACGCTTCATCCAGGCCTCCTCTGAACACGCCTCCCGCATCCTCGTTTGAGACTCAGCCCGTGCCTGCTGTACCTTCAACTGCGCCCATCTTGGTGAACGCGTCACCACCAGGGTCCGCCCCAGACACACGCAATCGCGGCACGCAAACTCGTGCCAGCGTCGCAGGCGCGTACAAACGACATCCGATCCAGCCATCATTCGAGACACCATCTGTACGGGCTCAGACACGACTGAACGGCACCGGCGTGCAGCGACTGGTCATCACAACAGGAAAACCACGCCAAGGAGAAAGCCACAAGGCCCCAACAGCAACAACCGGCACCCAAACTGCAACCCCGAGCAGCACCGCAGATAAAGCGCAGCAGACCAGACTCTCGATCCAGCGGCCTCCTCCATCACAAATAGCAGATGCCGCTGCGGAAAAGATGAAGAAGCCCGCATCAACAGTTAGGGCCTTGTCCCCAGCGAAGCCGCCGAAAGTGGCCATCGCCAAGTCAACACGCAAGAAGCTCACCAAACCGGCCCCGACTTCGAAAACCAGCTTCGCGAAACCTTCGGCCGGAGAGAAAAGCATCCCAAAAGCCGCGTCTACCGCTGCAACTGCATCTGCCTCCACTCCTGCACCCGCATCCAGACCATCTTCTACACGCGCGCCGCCAGCGACCCCCGCGGCAGCCGCCAGACCAGCCGCCAACATCACCAGCAAAACCACCGCCGCCGCTAGCAAGACGCGCACCGTCGCAAGCGCCGCCGCAGCCCCCGTCGACGATGCCACTTTTGCCGCTCAGCGTGCTGCTGCGCTGGCTGCCTTGCGCGAGCAGCATGCGCACCACTGCAGCGTTGGCAAGCAAGCACCAGCTACGGCGGCGCAATCGGTCCCAGCGGCGCCGACAAAAGAAGCAGCTCAGGCGGAGAGTCGGCCACTGATCGATGTGCGCGTGTCAAAGAACGCGGTGGTCACGTTGGTACAAGCCTTGGCCTTCGTATGGGCAGTCATCGCGGGCTGGTACATGCTGGGCGTGATGGGGAGAGGGTTGCTGGTCGTGCTGTGGCCTATTCGATGGATATTCAAGGGAATCGCGATGCTGGGAGGATGCGTGAGGGGTGGTGGATGGGGTGGCTGATGTGATTGGTAGTGGGCGAGAGAGCTGGAGACGGAGGTAATATCTTTAGTGATGAAATTCATGGATGAAGTCACCGAGGTGTGGTGCCGGACACGTGCTCCGGAGGTTGAGATTGGTTCCTCATTGGGATATCTTGGCAACAGCCTTAGAACGAACCACCTTTTGCAGACGTCACGCTATGTCAGCAACAAAACGGCCCTTCTTCGCCCAGACCCTTGTTATTGCTTTACTTGAAATGGAAATAGCAAGCATTGCTATTATGCATGGGTTTCCTATTTCTTATATCTGGTGGCCGGATTGTCAGTCGATGAAAGGTGAGTTGGCCGGCGGGTAGATTTCCTGACTTCATAGACTTCGCTAACGGAATGAGGAAGGAGCACGAATAATTTGCGAAAATCTTCGTCAATTTTACACGTTTGGTACCCGACGATTACTGCGCCGCGCAACTAAAACGACAAGCTTTACACGTGTACTATAGATGCGTGTGTGGCTTAGTTCCTTGTGAGCTAATATCCCGGCGTAAGCTCGCTTCACAAGAAAGGAAAAGTGGAAGAAGCGGCAATACACTAAAAGAAAAAAAAGAAAAAAAAAAAGCTTGAGAGCCCAAGGGATATCACCACCCGGGACATGTCTCTAGAAGCTCCCTTTTCGAGAATTCATCCCCTCTACCCCAGCTAAGAAAATAGTGCCATGCGACCTGAATCATAAATCGTCATACATCATAGGTCCCGCTCTGCGGAAACCCTCGGGCGGAACTTCGAACGTGGGGTGAAGTCTATAGAAAGGACTGAGGCCAAAGATTATCCGCGGGGCTTAGGCTGCTTTTTCATTTCGATAGTAGGACTTCTCTTTCGGCTCACCGAGCAATATCGCAAGTACCGTGCGTGCTGACGAAGCGGCTGGTCCGGAGACAAGCGCGGACCTACCGCAAGCTCCGGGCAGGGTCACCCAGTCCGTAGCCACACAACACCAAAGCCTGTACCATCTAGCCGAAGATCTTTCTTTGTTGTGACTCACGATTAGAAACCGACGGTCACTGTTGATCGTTTTGATACACCGCAGAGCTGATGCTGATCGCAGAAGAGAGGCAGAAAGAACGGCAGGGCTGACAAGTGCAACATGATAGGCTAGATTCGGTGAGGTCATTACTGCGTTCGGAGTTAGCACACGATCCTTTGGCTGGCAGGGGCGCAATTTCTGAGAGGGTGCTGAGTGCTGCCAAAAACGGGAAGCGGCCCGCTTGCGCTAGTCAGCGCAACATCCAACCCGGCATGCTTTCCCCTCACCTCAAACCCACCCGCTTCCAGTGTCGAGTGACACGACACGAGAGATTTGCGTGACGCAATATTGGCAAAGGTAACCTCGGCCATGGTCTTGGCCATACATAAACCGGCCGCCCCCCTCGCGCCTCGTCATGAAGCGTTCCATGCTCTGCGCTGGCTTCGTCGAGTTACCAGAGGCAAGGACAAAGGCATTTGCCACCCAAAGAAGAAGATGGCGCCCTGCAGGTCCGACAAGTGTCTGAAAATAAGGTACGCGGTGAAATCGAATCTTCAGACATTTGATACTGACCCGCGCGCCTACTTCAGTCTCGACAGTCACGACATCGTCTTCCGTCGCAAACATCGAGATGGCCAAAAGCAGGTCGTGCGCGGCGAGGTCGTCCTCTGCACCCAAAATCCAACCGCCATCAAAGCAGTCAAGGTGTCACTGCATGGAGTCCGCAAAGTCCAGTACGAACCACCATCTAATGCATTTCTCATAAAAGCTGACCGCAGTGCTGCAGCTGGTTGACGAACACCCTCCAACCGCAAACCGTTCGGCAAAGGGATTCCATTTTCTTTCAGGACCGCCTCCTTTACGTCTTCGTCAAGGGCACCGGCCAAGCCAGCAAAGCAGCGCCCGGCCTCTACACTTGGCCTTTCTCTTTCACTCTACCCTCGTCGCTCCCAGAGTCGATAACGTGGCTCCCGCTCGACACGTACATCCGCTACTCTATCTCTGCAGAGGTCACCGTCGGCAGCGGTCTATTAACCAAAAAGTTGCGCGTCAGCGAGCCGCTGCGTCTGCTCAAATCACCCTCCTTCTTCATTGACGAGCTCCAATTCGCGCCAGAGGTAAGTTACACGCCAAAAGGGGGAAAACAATTAGAAAAGGAAACCGCCTAGAATGAAGCTCACGCACCTCCAATCCGCAGATCACACAACAAACCGCGAACCTCACACTCCCAGAATCCGGCCTCGACGCCACCATCACCCTCTCGCAACCCTACCAACCCACCGACAACGGCGACGGCGTCCTCGAAACCACCTTCGCGCTGACGCCTCTCCTCCTCGACCACTCCGACACCAATGCATTGCTCTTGAATCCCCACTGCACTGTCACCCTCGGCCTCGAACTGCTCCAAAACGTCCACCTCATCGTTACCGACAAGCATGGCGAGCCGCACCGCGGCACCAAGTGCATACGGTCCGTGGCGACGGTGAGCAGGTCGGTGGCAGCGAGCGAGCTGGTGACGACGAGGGCGACCGCAGTGGATGAGGGGACGGAGATGGTAGGAGGAGGAGGAGGTGGTGGCAGTGGTGACGATAAAGACGGCAGTAGTAACGGTGGCGGTGGGGGTTGTAGCAACAACAACAGTAATACGCCTACGCCGACGCCAGCACCAACCAATTACTTTGACTTAAAACTGCCTCTACCGATGGCGCCGTACTCGCTGGTGCAGAGCGTGCACGATGGTGAAAAGATCAGGGTGCGGTACACGCTGCAGGCGAAGGTGAGCGTGGAGGACGAGGGCAAGAAGACCACACAAGAGGTAAGTGTGATTGACCGGGAACTTCAAGAGGGTGCGAGGCTGACGGTGCGTGAGCAGGAGGGAAGCGCGAATCTGTTCCCTAAGCTGTTCGTGCCTGTTTGCGAACGACAGGACAGCGTGATATCCAGTACAAACAGTGTTTGTGATACTGATATCATCGATGAATGCGGCGTTGTCACGAGTTTGCCGAGCTACGGTGAACACCTTTTTGACACCTACTACTGTTGGGATGCGCGCGGCCTGACAGCAGACGACATATTACGTGAAAGAGACCCGATTGGGGCTGTACGATGTTGTGGTAATTAGTGGCCTGCCTTCCGACCAGCACATGACATGGGCGCGATCGTTGTTCTTTGATACCAGGGTTTCTTATGACCTCATGTAATTTCCAAAAAGTGCTTACTTCGTAAAAATGTTTCTTTTTAATTTCTTTGCTTTCTTGCATTCTCGCAAGTCTGCATGACATAATCTCATATGATGGTAGTTACCCATTAAATAACCGACGAGACTGTGCCTTTTTACGCTCGCCATTCTCCGCATTCGTTGATCAATCATTAAACGCCCATGTTGTAGCACCGTAATCCCGATACGCCATTCCTCCTGGACAAGTTTACCACTCCAAAGGCTCCTTCAGAACTTCGCCCCTGTTCGTCTTGGGGATAGGCGCGGCTTCGATCTTCACGGGGCCGGTGCGGTGTCTCGAAAGGTAGCCCTGGCCGTCCAACCAAGGCCACTCGCGCGTCCTCTTCTCCTCGAACTTGTTGATCTTATCCTGCTTCTGCATTGTGATACCAATGTCGTCGAGACCGTTGACAAGGCAGTGTTTCCTGAATTCCTCGACGTCGAACTCTGCGAGCACGTTGCCCTCAGCATCCTTGATGACCTGGGCGGGGAGATCGACCTCGATCTCCTTGCCAGCCTCCGCTTCGGCCGCGATCTTCTCAAGGGTAGCTTGGTCGGAAATGCGGATGGGAAGCATTCCGTTCTTGAAGGAGTTGTTGAAGAAAATGTCACCGAAGCTAGGGGCAATGATGGAGAGAATTCCGAAGTCGAGAAGAGACCAGGGGGCGTGCTCACGCGAGGAGCCGCAGCCAAAGTTGGGGCCCGTGCAGACGAGAATCTTGGAATTCCTGTAAGGCTCCTTGTTCAGGATGAAATCGGGGTTCTCAGCGCCGGTGGCGGCGTCATATCTCCAGGCGTTGAAAAGGGCAGAACCTAGACCAGAGCGCTTGATGGTCTTGAGGAATTGCTTGGGAATGATGGCGTCGGTATCGATATTTGCAACGTCCATTGGTGCGGCGTAGCCCTTGAGCTGAGTGAACTTGGGCATGCCACCCGTGCTAGAAGGAGCACCGGTCTCGGCAGAGTTACCCTGAGAATCCTCCGGGTCGTCAAGGATCTTGTCAAGGTCTGCATCGCTCTCAATGTCGCTGACGTTTGCTTCGAGTTCGAGCTTCGGCGAACCCTTGTCGACGGATGCAGAAGGAGGGGCAACCTTCCTGACATCGGAGAGTCTGCCAGTAATGGCAGCAGAAGCAGCCATGGCTGGAGACATCAGGTGTGTCCGGCCACCAGCACCTTGACGGCCTTCGAAGTTGCGGTTCGAGGTACTGGCACAGCGCTCGCCAGGGGAAAGGATATCAGGGTTCATGCCAAGGCACATGGAGCAGCCGGCCTCTCTGAACTCAAAACCGGCGTCCAAAAAGACTTTGTCGAGACCCTCGGCCTCGGCCTGCTTCTTCACGAGACCAGAGCCAGGAACAATCATGGCGCGTTTAATGTTGGAAGCGATCTTGTTGCCTTTCACGATTTTGGCCGCCTCACGCAAATCCTCGATGCGCGCATTGGTGCAAGAGCCGATGAAAACCTTGTCGACTGGGATCTCCTGCATTGGAGTGCCGGCAGTGAGGCCCATGTACTGAAGAGCGCGGATGCAAGCCTTCTGCTTAATCTCGTCCTGGAAGTCATCGGGGCTGGGAACATTGCCGGTGATGGGGACCACATCCTGAGGCGAGGTGCCCCAAGAGACGGTGGGGGCGATATCCTTGGCATCGATATAGATCTCCTCGTCGAACTTGGCACCGTCATCGGTCTTGAGGGTGGACCAGTAGGCGATGGCCCTCTTCCACTCGGTGCTGTCGACCTCAGGGGCGAGAGGCCTGCCCTTGAGGTATTCGAAGGTAATCTGGTCAGGAGCGATCATGCCCGCACGTGCACCGCCCTCAATGGACATATTGCAAATGGACATGCGAGCTTCCATGCTCAGCTTCCTGATCGCGGAACCGCAAAACTCGATGACGGATCCAGTGCCACCAGCGGTGCCGATGATGCCAATAACGTGGAGAACAATGTCCTTGCTGCTGACACCGGGGGCCAGCTCGCCATCGACCTGGACCTTCATGTTCTTGCTCCTCTTCGAAATCAGGGTCTGAGTGGCGAGGACGTGCTCAACCTCGGAGGTACCGATACCGAAGGCCAGGGCACCGAAAGCGCCGTGGGTGGACGTGTGCGAGTCACCACACACGACGGTGGTGGCGGGAAGGGTGAAGCCCTGCTCAGGGCCGATAATGTGGACGATGCCCTGCCTCTTGTCGCCCATACCGAAGTAGGTGAGGTCGAAGGCTTTGACGTTCTCCTCG
Organism: Lasiodiplodia gonubiensis; assembly: GCA_009829795.1. Lineage (NCBI taxonomy): Eukaryota > Fungi > Ascomycota > Dothideomycetes > Botryosphaeriales > Botryosphaeriaceae > Lasiodiplodia > Lasiodiplodia gonubiensis. The sequence goes on along the minus strand of RHKH01000076.1, from coordinate 43,069 downwards.
AGGGTGGCGCATTGCGTTCTCGAGTCGTCTTCCTCGATGAAGGTGTTCACGTCCTTGAAATTTTTCCTCGACGACGTGGGGATGTTCTGCAGCGGCGTCAGTGGTTGATGTCAGTGCAAAAGCGCAGGCAACTTACGTGGTCGGTGGTGACGAGGGTGCAGTCAGGTCTCCGAACCTTCCTGCTGGCGTTGCGGAGCCCCTCGAAAGCTTGCTGTGGCGATCGTTAGCCCCACGTCATAGGCAGCGCACGCTTTGGCAGCGACACTTACCGGTGAAGTGACTTCGTGCACCAAATGTCTGTCTGCGCAGGGTGTCAGCGATGCAAGCAGCGACAGCGGACTTGCTGGGGCGCACCAATGTACAGGAGAACGGTGCCATCCTCCTTCTCCTCGACGATGTGGTCCTCAAAGACCTTATCGTACAGGGTCCGCGGGCCTCTGACTGCGCCGGGCATTTTGAAATGGGTATCTAGGAAAGAGGAGAGAGGGAAGAGAAGGAACTGGGAGGAATGATAGTGCTGAGACAGAAAGCAGCGGTTGCCGCCCGCTAGAAATATTGGCGTGTCAACCAGCGCGACGGCCGGTATCGGAGTGTGGGGAAGATTTTGGGATAAGCGGCAATCTCGCCGCCTGTCATTGGCCTAGGGCTGCGCGGGGCGCAGCCCACACCACTCTTGACTTCTGCCTCACCGGCTCCGGACCAGTCTCCATCGCCCGGCCAAGCGCGGCACATGCGCCCAGCCGTGAGGGGTTATCCTGCACTCTCGCTGTTTAGCTTTGCCCTGGGTGACTTTGAATCGTGCAACCCCTGGCCTCCGACGCATCCCAGCCAATTGCGACCCCCGTATTTCTACATCTCCGCTGCCGACTGCAACAAGATGCTCACCCGAAACGCAGCTAGTCAACTTACGCCTATGCATTCACTCCTAGCCTGGGTGCCGTGCCCATCCGATCCAAGAATTCCGGCGTTGCTCAAAGCGGGATGTGACTCTGTGCCCCGCGCTTACGATGAGCGGAATCGGCGACTAGATGCATTCCTCGAAATCCAGAACAGTGCTTGTTATTGGCCATAGGCAACGACTGCAAAGCCCCTCAACACCTTTGGGGCGTTTCTCATATTTCTTGCATTGCTTTGACTCATTATCCTCATGATTGAACCACACGGTACCACTAGATGGGGTTGCAAGAGCGCCGCTCTCACTGCCACCAAATCTGGAAGGAGGGGCAATATGAGATCATTCAATCGGTGCATACAGGCCAGAATCTCCGACGCGACACAAGCATCGGGATACCGCTGATCTCTGCCGTGGCGGCTGTGGCGCTGCCTTCCGCAAGACTCGGATCTGGCCCGATGCTCTGCCACTCAGCCAAAAGAGCCAAAGACAACCGCCCTTCGCCCAGGCTGATTATCCTGATCCAACAGCGAGTTTTCAAACGTAAGCAGCAGATGCGATGTTCGGACAAGCAGCTCTGCGAAATTTCGCATTAGCAATTGCCCCGAAGAATCACCGCTCCAAGTGGAAAGTGTCGTGCGATTTCGGAGTCTGCAAGTCTCCCTTACCTTCGTACTCGATGTCATAGCTGACGGCTGTCTCCTCATCTGCGAGAACAAGTACAGGCGTGTCCCGTCTAAGCCTTCGCTCTCGTACCCGGAACTTCAATCCTACGTTTTTCGCCGGGCTCACCCAGAGAAGCCGCTTGCCATCTGCCACCTCTTTACCATTTTGCGTTTCTTTGCCCTTTCCAGATGCACTCTCGCCCGAAGCGGCTTGTAAACCGGGTATTTGACTCGCTGCCGGCAAGGCCACCTTCCGTAGCCAGTCTCGAAAGACTCTTAAAACACTGTCCTCAACTTCCACAAAGCTCCGGAACAAGCCATTGCGTGGACCAAGTTTGATCAGGTTGATGACGGCACAAAGCTGCGTGAAGCGCTCCTCGCTATCCAGCGAAAGTACCTGCCGGACGAGTTCATCGTCGTTGTAACCACCACCTGTATATCGGGGGGCAGAGCTTGACGGATGCGTTCGCGACCCAGGGATATCGCCCGGCCGTGTCCGTGCAGAGTGTGCTTCAGGGCCCTTTCGATACGGTCGAAACCGCGAATACCGGTTGCGCAAGTACCCAAGTCGCCCAACCAGGTCCGTCTCATTGAAGTCAGGGTCAGGTACGTCCAGCCCATCTGTACCCAGGTATCTGCAATATAGAGGTGGTTCTGTCAGCTTGGCGCTGGGGTGATAGCATTCAAGCAGGAGCGTATGATCCTGTTCATGAAGATTGGCGGCAGCTATCAGACGGTTGTGAACAATGCGTAGGACGATAGCATAGAACCGGTGAGCAACCGTAGTCAACGGCAATAAATCAGGTGTTGGCAATGAATTGAGGATATGAATGAGGAGCTGCCATCACACTTGTCAATTGTTTTCGGCCCCTCCAGGGTAGACAGTGATGCAGCATACCTCATTCGGTAACGACAGGAGGCCCCTGTCTGCGACCAGATGAGCCATATCTGCGTACAAATCAGTAGCGTGGAGGCTTGAACAGAATGCGGAGATACGGATGAGGAGAGCTTTTGGACTGCATGGCGTTGATAAAGAGCAGATGACGTTGACCGGGGCGATAAGCAAAGCCCTAAGGTTAATCCGTTTGCGGTAATACGTTTTTGCTCCTGCCTTGCGCGAAGCGACGCGACTCCCGTAAGGACGCGTCCCTCACATCCACCTCACTCAACCCACAAATCGATGTTCCTTGTCAATTGCCGGGAAGTATGAAGCAATACATCAAGGGGAGAAATGCGCAGCGTACAGCAAGCCCGGCACCTGAACGCTCGCACACACCTGTCGGAAAGCTCTCTGAGGCGGACCTAGCTGAGCGCCGTCGTCTGGGAGCCGCAGCTAGAGTCGACGTCCCGAAAACTAATGTCGACACTGCGGTGCAGCGTGGTCAATCACCACAACAAAACATGAGTCGGCAGCGCCAATGGGCTGCAACCCAGCCGGCAGGGCACAATCGAAACGCGCAGCTCCAAAGCTACAATGCTTTCGACACGGATGCAGAAAATGCTGATGACACGACCTTCACAAACTTTTCGGGTGAAGTTGCTCAAGAAACTTTGAAACAGCGAGACCCGTATGCCACACAGACCTACCATGTCGAGGAAGATCAAGATAGCGTCAACGGCAATGAGTCCCAGTTCGCAGACGGAGAATCAGAAGATGGCCAAGGACCTGGCATGAATGTCCAAGACTACCACATGCTTCACGCAGCGGACCACCAAACAGGAGTTGTCACTCTACCACAAAACCTTTTCTCACGTTCCTACCCCAGCACGTCTGGTCCTGACGACGATGAAGAGGAAGAAGGGGAGGAGGAGGCAGGAGAAGAAGAAGGTCTTGAAGGAGGCTACGATGACAATGGTCCGTACGAGCAACAGAGTCCTGAACTCAGCCAGTGTGTGCCATACCCGACCCCTCAAGAACAAGTCCAGCGGCGACAGCTCTATGCTCCACTAGATTCTTTCCAGCAATTACGTCAGGCGGCGCCAAAGAAGGTTATGTCTGATACTAGTCTCCCGGTTCGCAGCGGAGTTGTTCAGTCTGAGATTACCAGACCTCTTAGTGCCAAACCAGTCCAAGCAAATGAGCAACAGCATCATCGCACGCAACCGCCCCTGTCTGCCCAACCCCAATGGAAGGGCACGCAGCCTGCTATCTACGCTCGCAGACCTTCCACAGCTTCTGATGCTGAAACTATCAACGAGCGAAACTTCTTCGGAAGCCGCCCTTCCACCGCACAGCAATATCCAATCTCCCCGTCCAATGAAGGCTTCGAACCTCTTTTGGACTACGAAAATGAAGAACTCTTCAAAATGGACTTTTCAGAGCTGGATCAGGAGCCCTTCGATCACAGTCCTCGTGCCGATCTCACCAAGAAGCCCCTCTCGCACCTCGCCGATTCGCCGCTCGAAGACCGACTAGGAGCCGCCTTCCGCGAACTCCGCCCAGAAGACCAGTCCAGTTTCTTCGCCTCCCTTAGCATCGAGGAGTGGGACGACGCTGGCGGCTGGTTCCTCACGCAATTCGGTGACTTGATCGGCCGGTTCCAGAAGGCCCGCCAGCAACGACGCAACATTGCGCGAGATTTCGAAAACGAGGTTCGAAAGCGCAACGACGCCGTCAGCCGGAAGCGTCAGTGCGTTGAGAAAGAGATTACCAGGATCAAGGGCCAGGGCCAGAGACTATTGCCAGATACGCCGTCGAGGCGGAGGGCAGCTACGCCTGTGTTTACGCCGAGGCGCTAAGGGACGGGATCAGACATCCTTTTCAAGGGTGTCGCGGATGCTGCGGAAGGTGTCGTTGAGATGACGTTACGTGTTTGCTATACCCTTGAAGATTTCAGCTTTCTTGCAAAAATACATTGATAGACAGCATGCGAAGGTAACTAAAGTGCCAATGAGCGACTGGGTCTTGCCTCTCTAGCGTCACTGTACCTCGCAATGAACCGTACTGCATCAAAGTAATCAATTTTGCTTTTTTATATTTAGCCAGAACGTCTCTATGCCTCATTAGGGCCAGTCTGTATAACACAACAGCTCATTTGAAAATATTTACAATAAATACATGTTTTACACAAACCAATTATCCTGTGTGAAGATCAACAGTGCAAGCCGATGCCTGATGAACAGGCCCAGCGCTCCACACGCGATCTGCAAGGCACACAGACCCAGTGCCAGCTTGTCCTCGCGCATGGGGCCGAACCAAACAAGCCAGAGGTTGAGAATGGTCAGATTTGTGCTTTCAAGCACGTTGCCCTGGTCGTCGGTCTTGACGCGCACAAGGTGCAGCTTGTGCAGGGCCTTGAGGGCCTCGGCGACGGCGGGACGCAGGGGCTTCTTCTGCTCGGCGAAGACGACGACGCTGGGCTCGAGCAGGCCGGTCTGGCGGTTGAAGCGCGGCAGGCGGTGGCGCGGGCAGGGCACGATGTGGAAGAGCTGCGGGGCCGAGTAGAGGAAGTTGGCGATCTGCGGGACGAGCAGCAGCAGCAGCGTCTTGGAGAAGTGGCCGAGGATGCCGACGACGGCGAAGACCATGCCGGCGAAGTAGCAGTACGTGTCGCCGACGAAGACGCGGGCCGGGTACCAGTTGTGCGCGAGGAGCGCGAAGGAGACGCCCAGGAAGGGCAGGAGGAGGTAGAGGGAGAAGAGGTGGGAGTCGGTGGCTGGGTGGGGGACGGGATAGCCCGGGGGAGGGGAGGGAATGAGGTAGAGCAGGTCATTGAAGGCTAGAAGGAGAGCGATGATGATGGACTGAGAGACTTCGATGCCGTTGATGCCTGCGAGGATGTTGATGCTGTTGGGGCAGAAGATGGAGATGGCAGCCATGTAGGCGTAGTACAGCCATCCTGCGACATGTTAGGCAAGAAGACGGAGAAGGTGGCACAGCCGTACCTATGTCAAGGAGGACCCCGAGGTAGGGTCGCAGCGGGGTCGGTACGACAATCTTGGTGACGCCAAAGTCGACGAAATAAACGGTGAGCATAGGGATGGAAGCAAAGGCGGGAATAAGGATTTTGTGCCGCCAGCGGATGTCGAATAGATCATCGCCGATGCCAAGGAGAACCACGGTTTGAAGGGAGAGGATCGCGGATAGGTACGACGCAAGCTAGAAAACATCAACGACGGAGCAGCGAATGAGCGAGGCAGGCGGAGGGGGACCTTGTTGTGGGGGAAGCGGTGGAGGAAGCGGCCAGTCTCGACCTCCTGGACCTGGACAATGATGTCCCTGTTGCCGCCGCCCGACGTGGCGGCGACGATGTCCTTGTAGAAAGGAAAAGGAATGAAGACGAGTAGAGCAAAAAGATAGACGACGGCGCACACAGCGCCCATGGTTTCGGGACTATCTCCGGATCAGCTCCATTCCGGCACGAAAGGCGCTGGTAGCATCACGTGGGAGGACGCACATCTCGACATTCTTGAGCTTCGACAGGTCGCGTCCCTTGAAACCGGCGCGCATGAAGGCATCGCCCAGCCAGCGGATGAGGGCGTAGCAGCTGGCGAAGGCAATGCCACTGAAGGCCAGCGAGGCCACGAGTGGCTCGCCATCGCCGTGGAACGCGTTTGCCAGGATGGCGATGCAGGCGGCGAGCAGCGAGAGCAGGGCGAGGCTCTCCCCGCGCGAAAGCTTGCCGGCCATGGCGTGCAGGTGAGGATTATCAAACGAATGTCATGCGGGACGGGGAAGCTGCAGGCCGTGTTGAAGCCAGATGTTATATATCGGGCCGCGTATCCTCTTCCCCTCTGCCAGCCGCAGGCGCTCGGCCTCCTTCCCAGCGCCCACGCAGCCGCAGCCGCAGCAGCCCTAGTGCCGCTCTAGCCGCAAACGGGCCCCCCGCCAACGCGCCATGGACAACGTCAACGCGCTCGCAGCTGCTCACGCGCCCCGCCGCGACACCATCCAGGCCCAGCTCGATTTGGTCACCACCAAGCTCGCCCGCCCGCAATTCCTCAAGACCCTGACCCCCAGCCGCCTGCCCTCGCAAGCCGCCTCCGACGCGTCGCTGTCTGACCGTGACGGCCCCACTTCGCGCGCGCACCCACGCGTAAGCATCGCCAGCAGTGAGCCCTACCATGCCGACGCCCTGCGCAAGAGCACCTCGCTACTGACCTTCGAATATGGAGCAAGACCTCTAGCCGACGCCCATCTCGACGCCTACCAGGAGCTGCGCGAGTCCGAGGCCAAGGCCCTCCAAGCCACCCGCAACATGTCCGCCAACCAGGCCTTTTCCACCTTCGACCACGGCCACCAGGACCTGGTTCTGGCCGTTGACTTCAACTTCTTCGGCACCCGCATGGTCACCGCCTCGTCCGACCACCGTCTGAAGGTCTGGGACCGCAAGGACGAAAACTGGTCGCTGGTCGACAGCTGGAGGGCGCATGATGCCGAGATTGTCGAAGTGAGTCCTCACCTGCGCTAGTGCTAAGCCGTCCTTCCTCTTTCTGCGCCCTCTGCGTCAGCCGCGCAATTGGCTTGCGCTGCTCGTTACACCATGCCCGTCCACCGTGCAGCCCGGCGGTGACACTGATGGCCTGCAGGTCAAATGGAATGGCCCGTTCATGGGCGAGGTCATCGGTAGCATTGGTGAAGACGGCCGTTTCAAGATCTGGCAGGAGGATGTGACCGAAATCGCCAATTCTGGCCGGCGCTTCAAGCTCATCTACTCCCAAGTCTCTGAAACGCGCACGCCGTTCATGTCACTCGACTTCAAGCAGATCATGCAGGAAACATGGGTTGCGCTCATTACTCGCGACGGCATGCTCACTGTCAACGAACCCGTCGACCACGGGAACCTCTCTGAATGGCAGATACTCGCGCAGACGCAGGTCTTGCAGCCACCTCCTCCGCGCTCCGAGGAGGCAAGTTTCCGAGTGTGTTTTCATAAGGAGCAATTGCCATGCTGGACTGCCGTCAACGCCGGCTTGGACAGACGCGCTCTGTCACTTGCTGTCGTTTCCATGGATATGGTTAGGGTCTATCGTAGCGACAAGAACCGCCGTTTCTACGTTGCCGCCGAGCTCACCGGCTCACGCAACATCCTCCGCGACGTGGCATGGGCCAACGGCTCAATGCGCGGGACGGATATCATAGCGACCGCAAGCAAGGACGGCATGATCCGCATATATGAGCTTTCCACTCCCGAAAGCCCGCAGCAGTCCACCCTTGCTGCCCCAGCCGCGCCCGAGCCCCAACCATCTCCTCGCAGCCGCCGCAATGCGCCATCCGGAATTGGAGCAGGCCTTGCCGGGGCGTCTCGCGTCGGTGACGGTCATGAAAACGATCAAGATCCCGGCCGCGTCAAGCACCAGGTCAAGATGGTCGCAGAAATGGACGCTCAGCACGGAGCAGTCTGGCGTGTGTCGTTTTCTCAGATGGGTATGAGATCAATGCTCTGTGAAGACGACGTGTTCTATTTTGGTAACAGTGACGCAGGCGACCTGCTCGTTTCAACCGGCGACGACGGTGCCATCCGCACATGGAAGAAGGCAAGCAATAACCGCTGGCTCGAGTACGCCGAAATAGATCCAGGCAAAGGCCAGTAGCAACTTTCCTTTACCGATTGTTCTTAGACTCTTTGACTACATCTACAGATGGTTCTCCAGGAGATGCACGTTCCTACCTCCAGGTCGTGTTAGAAGCGTGGAAAGCTCATGCGGTGTTCCCTGGTTTCATTTACGATTCAAGTCAGCCTGTGAATCCCACAGCTTCATCTTCGTCATCGTCCGAATAGCGGCGATCGGATACAATGATTTTGTTGCTGTCTTAATCCTGATAGACCCATGGGTGTAATACTTCGCTAGGAGTTGCAGGGTGTGGGAACCAGAGTCTGCCCTTTTAGTATCGATCTCACAACATATGTAGAGGGATTCTAGGGCCTCTGGAAGGTCGCCGGCACGTCATCTTCGACAAGACTTTGCGAAACAAGCTCTCGTCGAGGGCCTTTAGCTCCTATAAAGCTTAGATCTCCAGTATTCAAAAAGCAGTGCATTATGTCCACAAATTTCACATGATGGGTTTATTACACGTGGTATCCCCAGCCGCCCAATCTTGCAGCCTCCAAAGTCATCCCTTCGGGTCCTCCCTTTTCCCATGGGAGTAGCGAGCTCCACCTCAGTCCTCATGACATTATAATACTCGTATCTTTCGAGTCTTTTGGCCGTTCTTTCAGAGTTCGTTCTGAATGCTCCTGCAAAGGGACGTCCTCGTTGGAAATGCTTTCCTAGGAAATTAAAATCAGCTCACGTTTTCAGTCAATGGGTACATCTGCAATGTTATCGGTGTATCGGGGGCTCTTTTGTTGTCTCACTTCAAATCTCATTTCGCCATTCTCAGTGCGAACGGCAATAATTGTCCAATGAAAATCCACATAGATTGGCCCGATGTTATTGATATCCATGCACCTGCTAATTGCTGCTAAGATCATCCTAAACGATGCATAATCAACCCACCCAGAAAAGACGCCCCTCAAGTTGCTGGAGAAGGGAAATCGCGGTTTGGATGGTCTCGGGAACCTTTAGCCTTCAGTGTCTTAACCGTTTTGTTATCAAGGATCAGCCATTAGGAAAATGCCAGGGACCACTAGATTTATCGGCTTTCTTTTTGGAGTTCTATAGCTCATCTCTCTACCTGTGGTAACCCGCTGCATAGCTCGAATGCCCGTGGCCTTTGTGAGTCACATAACACATCTACTCCACGAAGAACCGTCACAACACAATCACGTAGAAGACGGGTATTGAGGTATATGAGACTACACTGCGAGCGACTCTCTATCAAGAAGCCCGCTGGTCTATTTGTGTATGCACTTGTGGCAAAGACGTACTGAACGAAGCGATTGACCAGGCCTCATTTGGTCACTGGGGATAATTAGCATACACACACACCACACATTGCACATAGATCTAGTTGTTAACTGCACAAAGAACTCTGATTGATTTTAAGCTTATCGCACTGACCAGATGCCTTGCAGACCGGTTATGCGTTTGAAATACCGCAGGTCACGGCAGCTGTGGCAGGGTCGTAGCGAGAACCAAAAGCTATTCAGAACACAACTTTTTCAACTGGATGAGCCACCGTACAAAGCAGCAAAGCAACAAAGAATAGAGCAAGTAGAAACAGTGAACATGTGTAGCTCATCCATGGGGTATCTCTGCGAAACTTTCATCCCAACAAACCAGCCTCATTAAAACCCTCAAAAACCTTCATATTAAGGGGAAAAGAGGGGGAAAGAGTGCTGGTTACTCTCGATCCGGGGCGGTCAAAGGTTGGCGAACTTGACCCTTGACTCCTTCTTCTTAGAACACCACGCGCATGTTGAGTGGTGCTTAGGCTTGGCCGCCTTTCTAACCTCGTACTGCCGGCGCTCCCAGTGGAGAGAGCCGGCGTTTTGCATGCGCAAAGCGCCGATGGGGTCGGGGTTTCGGAAGCACAAGGCTCCTGAAATTTGCGGGATGGTGAGGTCTCCCATCCCGGAGACGCCAGTCGAGTTGATTTCCTCAGAGGCCTTGGTGTTGTCGGTGGTGTGCATTGTGATGTTGGTTGTTGGATGGAGAGGGTGCTGGTAAAGTGTTGTCGAGCAGAGAAGCTGTGACGTCGAGAAGTTGTGAGAGTTGTAGTCTAGAGGGCCGCTGAGGGGGGCCTTTTATACTGAAGATTGGCACTAGGCACAGGACTCATAGCTAAAAGTCTGACGGCGACCGACGATTGAGAACCAATTTACAAAGGAGTAGGAATGACTTACCACGGATTGAATATGCAGGGCCTTCCCACCATCCTAGAGCCCGTCTACGCCAGATACGACGCCCAGCAGCGCCTATTATGCACTACCTACAGGTTCTGAGTCGGCAGCGTGCATAAATAGCTAGGCCAATTCTTCTCCTGTTTTCACGCGGAAAGCTCTCACCATGGATTCGACGGTCAATTTCTCGGTGAAGTGAAATCATATGATAAATTTCTACAACCGTTTCGCGGTCGAGGCCGTTGCTTTTAGACAATGTTAGGGTTACTACTATGGCAATGGGTTGTGATTGGGCGTCTTCGCACGAGCTCACCCAGAGTTTGGGCCGGGCCGTTCCACGTCTCGGCCGTTCGACCACTGGTCTGGCAACGGGATCACACCTCTGACACGAGGAGAGCTAACCGCTGGTCCATGGCGAAGGTTTGTTTACCTGGCCACACCGAGTGCACGCGACCAACCCCAGTTCTGCACAGGGGCACGAAGTCTCTGCAAACCGGCGGTGCTCGGTGATATGACGACGGGCATTCAGGCCAGAGCCGCGGTCCACCGTGCTAATTGCGCCGTCAATGAGTCCTTACTTGACGGTGCACTTCTCCAGCTTTCCGTCGATGATGGGCACGTGCTCGACGAGGCGATTCGGGTCCCTCATGAGGGCAGGCACATCTTCCCTAGTAATTGCCATCTTCTTCTTTACCACGTCGTACCTTTCTTCGCGAGCGGTGTACTCGCGGATGACCTCGCCAGTCGCAAACTCGATGAAGACTCTGGTGTCGCGGATGCGGAAGATGACGTCGTCTAAGCGGAGGAAGAACCTGCACAGCAGCAGCAAGCGGGCGGGCATGACTCGAATCTTGCACGACATGAGCGAGATGCCGTTATCGGCGAGCTCGTCTTCGTAGAGCATGACATCGTCGAAGAAGAGAATGGGATCGGGGCGTTTGAGCAGGGCCAGGGGAATCATGGATTCCGTGTCCTCGAAGCTGAGCGAGGGGTGCGAAGGGACAGTGCCAGCATAGTCGGTGCTGAACGACCAGTCGAAAGGCTTGACTACTTCCTTGATCTCCGAGGCGTGGTTTTGCCTTGCAGCAGGTACTTAGTGCTTGCGCCGACTACGAAGCTCAGCGTATGCCTGCGCCTCACCTTGTCTTCTGCCACTCCTTCGAGTAGGCGACCTCGAGCATCTTCTCGCCCGTCTTATCAACGCGGTCCAGCGCATCGAAGGCGTTGAATTCTATGCTCCATCCCGTCGCGACGTGTTCAAGACGCACGGCGTTGTCGCCGAAGATCATCTCGGGCACGGCGATGCCCAGCTTGTTCGTCATGTCCTCGATGGGGGCAGCCTTCAGTATGGGCAGCTTGCGCGTGGTGATGTTCCATCCTGCATGTGTAATAGACTTGCCCAGGTCGGCGGGGGCGGGAAACGCTGTGTTCATCGTGATATGTTGCGCAAGGAAGCCGGAGCTCGGGGCGACAGAGGCTCTTGTGTGGCCGACGACTGGCGTTGCTTGGTATGCAGCGATGATAGTGAAGTTAGGCGGCTCATTTTCGGAGAGCGGGGGCCTAGGTCAGTAATCGTTGCCGCGCATCATGTGGAGGCTCTGCGCCTGCACCAGCTAGCCCATTCCTACAGGCGCCCGGGGCTGTGCGGATAATGTCGTATTTTTGGCGACCTGAAACCGGCTCTAAGCAGTTGGTAGAGCAGTGGCCGACGTCATGGGGAGGAGAAGTGCAGTGGCTGGGCGAATGGCGGCGATTGTTGCTGTGGAGATAGCCGTAAACACTCCGCGAGCGCGCTTCTTCTGCGACGCCGCGCACCACCCGCCTCCCTCCCCAAGGACGACTTCTCCAATTACCCCGGAGCCCGCTTGGAACCACCCATCCCTCGCTCCATAACACTCAATCACCAGCGATGGCAACAAAAACCCTCGAGTCCGCCTTCGAGCGCATCTCCATCAACAATGAGAACGAAAACATTGGCGCCCCTCACGCCAGCCACAAGTCCAAGGTACGACGAGACAGTCAAACAGCCCCGAAGCTGATCGCTAACGCTCCTCAAGGGCTCGCTGTCCACAGCAGTGAACCTCGCTGGACTGGGAGGCAATAACAATGGCAGCCGTGTCAAGCTTCCTCTGCAAAGGCTACAGCAACCCAACGCCCCGAAGGCATACAGCAGCAACTCGATTGCCAAGATCACCCTTCCGTCGCAGACCGCACAGCGCGAGCGCACCGATCCGCGGCCTTCGGACGAGCTCCACCACCGTAGCTCCGACTCGGCGCTCTACAAGCAGCCCTCGGCGCCGCGCCAATTCAACCTGAACATGTTCGAGATTGGCAAGCCGCTGGGCAAGGGCAAGTTCGGCCGCGTCTACCTGGCCAAAGAGCGGCAGTCCGGATTCGTGTGCGCGCTCAAGGTGCTGCACAAGTCGGAGCTGCAGCAGGGCAAGGTCGAGAAGCAGGTGCGCCGCGAGATCGAGATCCAGTCGAATCTGGCGCACCCCAATATCCTACGTCTCTTCGGTCACTTTCACGACTCGAAGCGTATCTTCCTGATCCTCGAGTTCGCGGGCAAGGGCGAGTTGTACAAGCACCTGCGTAAGGAGCAACGCTTCCCCGAATGGAAGGCCGCCCAGTACATCGCCCAGATGGCCGGCGCCCTCAAGTACCTGCACAAGAAGAACATCATGCACCGCGACATCAAGCCCGAGAACATTCTCGTCGGCATCCACGGCGAGATCAAGATTTCCGACTTTGGCTGGAGCGTTCACGCCCCGAACAAGCGTCGCAACACCATGTGTGGCACTCTTGACTACCTGCCCCCGGAGATGATCAAGCCTGGAAGCTCCGAGAACTACTACAATGAGAAGGTTGACCTGTGGAGCTTGGGTGTTTTGACGTACGAGTTCTTGGTTGGAGAGGCGCCCTTCGAGGACACGCCCGTCATGACTCAACGCAGGATTGCGAGGGCCGAGATGACCATCCCCAGCTTCGTCAGCCCCGAGGCTAGGGATCTGATCAAGAAAGTAAGCTTGGAGCCCCCCGTTTCGTCTGGAGTGGTGCGCTAACGTGGATTACAGCTGCTCGTTCTGGACCCTGAGAAGCGTCTGCCTCTCGAGGATGTCGAGAGGCATCCCTGGATCATTAAGCATTGTGTGAAGGGCGAGAGGAGCTACATCCGTACCTCTGGCTCGAGCAAGAGTCGCACGAGTGATAAGTCTGACGCATGATCTTGTGAGAGTCAAGCGTGTGCTTGTCTATGTTGCGAGAGGGTGTTTCAGAGGCTAGAAAGCTGGTGGCGAGTGATTTCAAGCGGGTGCAGGCGGTTTGGATTCTTTTTCTTTCCATGAATTCGGCGCTGGATAGGACGGGACAGGGTACTCAGGACAAGGCTGGCATATGGCACGGAGTTTCGGTTTATTCAGGCAAGGAGTTGAATTGGTTCTGCGGTACAAAGGCAATCTTAACGCCGCCGCTATGCAACAAGTAATGGTACAAGATTCGGATATCCATCTTAAATTCAAGGAAACTTCCCGCAACTCCAATGCAACTTTTTTTTGCCTTCCTCATTTACCTATAGATCTCGTCAAAGGGCCTCGTATCCACGAAGCAGCTGTCCCACACCTCATTGACTAGGCGCGCAGCGTGAACATCATCCTTGACGCCTGGTCTGGCCATCAATGAGAGGGTCGCTCGCCGCCTGACGCAGTCTTGCAGCTGACTTGTGAATCGCCATTGGTTCCTAGTGAAGAATTCGCGAGTGAACCTGCACTCTCCACTCAGTGTCGAAGCGCGGATCTGCCGAGGGCCCTTCAGTCAGTCATCATTCTCCAATAGCAGCACCAAATTCCTTAGACATATCTCTCCCACAGACCACTTAAACATACCTCAGTGCAGGCCTGGTGCCTCAGATTCCACCGATCAACTTTGAAGCGCAGATAATCATACGCATGCACCATCTCGTGTGCAATCGTATCCTCGACATGCCCTCTGTTGCGCATGTGGTTTGCGCAGATCAGCACGCCATAGTCCTGGTCAATACCGCCGCCTTGGGGCGTGGTACAGCGGCGACATCGCACATTGTGGGGACCGATGTCACCACCGAGCTTCTGGATCTCCTCGCGCATGAAGCGCACGACCGGGGAGTAGTTGAAGGCCCAGTCGCGGTGCGCCTCGACGCGCGATATGTCGCGGTCCTCGTTGAGCGTGTCGCGGTTCAGAAAGTACTGCCGCCGTTCCTCGGGCGTTGCTTGTCCTGACAGGATCGAGAAGAAAGTGCGCCAGTTGTAGAAGCTCGGGTCTGGCTGGTCGGTGGGCGGGCGAGGCGGCGCGGCTGTGGGCTTGGTCTCCGGGTCCATTGCCTCGGCCATGTTGGATATTCCGAATATTCAGTAGCGGAGAAGCCGCCGGCGGGATGGCTCGAGCTGTGTACGGGTAGGAAACAGCTGTGTAAGGCGGAAGGTTGACGGTTTTGGATATGAGATGCGCTGCTGAACTGCCGAGACGGATGGTTTACGGCGAGCAATGGATCCCGCGAAGGCGGTCAGTCAATTTTCCGGCATCGGCGAGTCATGTAGGGCGTGCGCGGACCCTGGGGAGTCACTCGAACTCCGGCCGCGCAACTGCCTTATATTAGGCCCCGCTCTCGCCATTGATGTCGCGGACACGGTTTGCAAGATGAAGAAGCATCTGACAATAGTAATCAAGCTCGGTACAGCATCGCCTGTACCTTTGGAATCCCGGCTTGCGGGAGAGCAAAAAAGTTGCTAACTGCTTCCGCTAGGCACGTCATCCATCGTCGACGAGAAGACCCATGAGCCACTGCTCTCGATCCTCAGCACCATAGTCGAGACTGCTGTCAAGCTCCACAAGGATGGCCACCGCGTAGTCATCGTGTCCTCCGGCGCTATTGGCGTCGCCCTGCGGCGAATGGACCTGCCTCGCCGCCCAAAACACCTGCCCCAAGTGCAGGCATTGGCCGCCATCGGACAGTGTCGCCTGATGAGCCTTTGGGACCAACTGTTCGCCCACATGAATCAACCAGTCGCCCAAATCCTGTTGACCCGGAACGACATTGCGGACCGGACGCAATACCTCAACGCCCAGAACACTTTCCACGAGTTGCTACATATGGGCGTGATTCCCATTGTCAATGAGAACGACACGCTGGCCGTCACGGAAATCAAGTTTGGTGACAACGATACCCTCTCAGCCATCACAGCAGGCATGGTGCAAGCGGACTACCTGTTCCTCATGACGGACGTCGACTGCTTGTATGACAAGAACCCGCGCACGAATCCAGACGCCAAGCCCATCGAGGTTGTCGAGGATATCGCAGAGCTGGTAGCCGACGTGTCGAGTGCCGGCTCCGCGCTGGGAACGGGCGGTATGTCGACGAAGATTGTTGCCGCACGCCTGGCCACGTCCGCAGGCGTCACGACAGTCATCACCCGGTCCTCCAAGCCCGGCAACATTGCCGCCATTGTCAAGTACGCCGAGGCGCAGAAAGCCCTTCAGGCGTCCATGACCTCAAGCCGCAATTCTCTGATAGGCGACGACGGCCAACAACTTGCCGACAAGGCTGCCGCGGCGCTGGACCTCTCTGGAGCCGACGGCACCAGCACTCCCGCCCCAACCACCATCGGCGCAGAGATCATCGACCCGGTTAGCGGCCTCACGGCGCCGCTGCACACGCGCTTCCTCCCGCAGGTGCATGCTATCCGCGACCGCTACTTCTGGCTGCTGCACGGGCTCGCGCCGCATGGCACCATCTACATCGACGAAGGCGCCTACCGCGCCCTCGCCGACAAGGCCGGCCTCCTGCCCGTCGGCGTCGTCGATTGCGACGGCCACTTTCACCAGCAGGAAGCCGTGCGCATAGTCGTCGTCAAGCGTACGCCCGGCGCCCCCAGGCGTGCCCCCGCAACTGCCGGTGGCACGGATTCGCCGGCTGGCGGCTTCGAGAAGGAGAATCCGGCGCCGTTCGAAGTGGGCCGCGCGGTAGTGAATTACTCGGCTGCGGAGATCAAGAGGATCAGGGGCGCGAAGAGTACCGAGATCCACGATGTACTGGGGTATGCTGATAGCGAGTATATCGCTTTGAGGGAGAACGTGGCGTTCTTCACCATCGAGAAGAGTAGGCCGACGACGCCTGGGTTGCCGGTTGACGCGGCATGAGGGGAATTGTTTGATATGCCGCTGCTTTTCTGTTTCTTGGGATGAGTGATGATACCGTACTTAGGGGAACGTATATGTTGCCGACTGTTGAGATATTTGGGATGGATAGAGCCATCGGTTGTTTCGGAATTTAAAAGTTTGGATCCTGGTTTACAGGAGGATAGCGCAGCCAAAGGCTAGCGTGAAGAACAACAAGGCCCCAGGCGGAACTATACCTCAGCTCTTTCTTAGAAAAATAACATACGTGGGTAGTTAAAGCTATCGTCCGGACGTAAATGTCGAATTAATAAATATACATTCACGTCGGGACCATAGCTTCAGCCACCCATGACACGAGCAGAAAAGAAAGCCACGCTAGCCATCGGCTGCGCTACCCCCCTGTAGGTCATCGTGCATGATTCCCCCGTTTCAGGATTGAAAGGTTGTTGCAAAGTGACCAGTGAATGAAGCTGTAGAGACAAGATGTTCAGCGCATGTGACTGCCTCACATCCATCAGCCTAAACTAGTACTCTAAGACTGTAAGGATCTAGCAAAATGAAGCGGAACCGGAGAGGCGACTTCCTCGTTGGTCGGGTGGTGATGCTAGTCCCTTGGTAATCAACTGGTAGTGTAGTCCGTAGAGACAACGTCGACAGTAGATGAGGTCACGAGCAACAATGTCATGTCTTTGTTTTCGTACAATTGCCGTATGTACAGGAGTCAAGGCCCGCACTGCAGCGGACAATCTGCAATGGCCGTAGTCAGAGCAATTGTCTTTTTCCCATCCGAGTCTATTCGTCAACGCTCCAGATGCAGAGGCTGAGAGCCATCAAACGGGGAATCCACTCCTTCTCGCTTTCTTTCAAGATCGGGCAAAGTCAGGCACATCTTAATGCTTCGAGTCTTTTCCTTCCGCTTCCTTCAAGAACTCCCTGTGATTGTGAATTAGCTACCGGTGTTCCATTGTACGCGAAGATTGCCCCAACGAGCGACAGAGGCTGTTGAGCAAGAGTCGAAATGTGGGTGCTGTGGAGTCGTACTGGATGAAGTTCTCCTCGTCCTTGCTAGAAGCGTTGATCGGAGGAGCGGCGTTGGCGACCTTCTTGCTGCCGCCGGTGGCCGCGAAGATGCCACCGAAGAGCGTGCCGAGGACGCCCATGGCGAGCTGCCGGAAGAACGATTGGTTAGCGGGAAATGCGTGCGCGTGGGCAGGCGTCAGTCGGTGGAGGTTGGGGAGATATGCGCTGCGCAATCGGAGCTGGGCCAGCGGAAGGGAACGACAGCAGGCGGGCGCGGAGGGAAGCAACGGATTAGAGGGTACGCACGACGTGGGAGCCGATCTTGCGGCCAGCGAGCTCGTAGTAGACGACCATGGTTGCGGGGTTCGGAGGAGCTGATGGGGTTGCGGGCGGGTGGCAGTTGCAATTGATGGGGAATGCCAGAGCTCTGGTCTTCGCTCTTCGTCGTCTGCACAGCCGGGCCTGCTTCCTCCGCGCCGACGCCGAAAGAGATGTCTCACGTGATGTGCTCATCAGCCACCGCCTGCGCCACGCCAGCCACGATCTCATGCGTCACTATGCCGTCCCCGGTCGTGCCCTCCCGTCAGATCCAATCCACTGGCTCGGAGAACTGGAGGGTGACAAGTCGCGCGTACCGAGTTCTACCCGCGCCGATACATAAGCTGCGCAATTGCCTCATCCCCGAGCTTGTCATCAGCTCTACCACACTCGCTCACCATGCCTAAAGACGACGACTTCAGCGACATTCCGCACGAGCGCAACGAACCGCGCCCGGACTTCAGCAAGCAGCCGGTGCCGCGCAAGAAGCTGCCGCCTTCGATCCAAGCCACACTCGACGACGAGGAGAAGCTGTGGGAGGCATTGTACGAGGGCCAGTATGCAAACCCTCATCGTTTTTGATTTGCACGAGACTGAACACTGCGCTCTAGCACTCGCGAATCCACGGATTCCAACATCCGTTATGCTGCCTACGCATCACGAGTGCGCACAATACTCCTATCTGCGCACCGCTATGTAGCCTACACTTCAGATATCGGCGAGTCGTTCCGCCCTGTTGCGCACCCGTACCTCGTCAAAGCCGCGTACGGTGTCTCGTGGGCATACCTAGCCGGCGATGTAGCGCACGAAGGCTACAAGGCGTACCTGCGCAACCAGCGCACACTATGGGGTGAAGACTACGAAAAGCCCATCGTCAGCTCGGACAAATTCGCCGCACCGCAGCCCGAACAGACAAAGCTGGGTCCGGGTATCGTTGGTGGCGAGCAGAAGCAGCCGGTTGGCAGGGTGCCCTTACTCGAGGACTACAGGACCGTTATGGCGCAACGGGCTGTGTTCCAGGGCCTCGCGAGTATGGGGCTGCCGGCGCTCACTATCCATAGCACCGTCAAGTATTCAGGCAAGGCGCTGAAGAACCATAAGAATCCGAAGATTCGAACTTGGGGTCCGATAGGCGTAAGTTGACCTTGTCTGTCCGGAGTGGAATCCAGCTGACAGTGTGTCTGTAGCTTGGTTTAGCCATCGTGCCTTTCTTACCATATATATTTGACGAGCCGGTTGAGAAGGCCGTGGAGTGGACATTCCATAAGACGCTGGAGACCCTGTATGGTCATGACGCAGTGAATGGCATTCCTGCAACAGGCCAAAAGGAGTTGCGCCATGCTCAGTCGAAACTTGGTTCGAAGAAGGAAAAAGAACTGTAGATGGTAGAAGCCCTTTCACGGCTTGAGTAGTCAGGCACTTAAGACTGAGGCAGCAGGAGGCGTAAGTCAAGCAGGGCAACAGCTTTCGAGCGTCGCTGGTGTTCATCGAGCCTTTTCCTTATCCTCTAATCAACACCCCTCAATTAACTCTCTACATACCGCTGACGCATTGAATAATCAACGTCCAAACTCATTCAGAGCTTTTGTAAGAACGAATCAGCCCCCTTACAACATGTCTAAAATGGATCGGATGCATGAATCAGTGTCCAAGCTGGTACAGCAACCCCGAGTAGCTGCTCATTAACGATGCGTCGTTTGCATCAATGTGCAGGAGACCCTGTGGAGAGATTCCAATAGACTAGTCGACAACCCAACACTGGATCATAGACCGCAGACTCTTAAGTGAGTCCATCCAAGTATCTTCACGTCATGAACATAACTCACGGTTGTTATTCTCATGTAGTGTTTTTGGGACTTGCAGCCTTTCAAGTGAACTCGGATCGCTGACCGAAAGCCGCTAGACGAACAGAGAGATCGCGACTCTCAGTTTTCGGAATTACCTTCTTCGATCACACAGACAAAACCTGAAAGCAGCGGATGTTCAGTCCAGCTGAGATCCAAGGATGGGGATTCTCAACAGATTAACTCATCACTTGACAAGTACTTCCATCTGATGAATTCATTGTATCCACTTGGAATTATCATTTGCTTCCTGAAGCCAACGAGAGAGCAACTCATGCATATGTGACGCACTCACACCCTCTCTTCTCAGATTTATTGCAATATTGGAACTTAATGGCCGCGCATCGGGTTCGTTTAAAGGACGGGTAAAGGGCTATAGTTTACACTCCGCTGTGATATATACAGGAAACACGTCAATGCCGCAAGGCTTTCGCTCCATTCTAGGCCCGTTGCCCATGGTACATGTGATTAAATGTTCGAGAAAGCATTCATGCTCTTCTTTGTCCGCACAGTCAGCCATCCAAATGCTTCCAAAGCCATAATTATGTGCGCCAAAATAAAACAAGAGTAAATATAGTAAGCAATATATGCAGTGTATACCTTCAACACATTCTCATGAAGCATTTTCCCAATGGATCTATCCATTTCAATCTGCCGCCCCTCTCCCCTACCAATATCAAATCCACTTCCCATTTCAATCCCTCTTTCCACCCGCATACCCATACCCGCCACCAAGTCCATAACCGTTGTAGCCCCTTTGGCTCTCGACTCCAATTGCCCTGTCCTTCCCATACCTCTTCAACCTCCTCGGCAGCTCAACCCCCCTGAACCACGCAAAACACACCGCTGTCGCCGCTCCGGCGCTCAGCATGCAATAGACCACGGTGCTCATGTACACATGCCCGCCCACGCCGGCCCAGCCGCTCGGCAAAGTGGGGCTGGGGTACCACCTGACGCTGAGCTTGAGGCTCAAGGTGTCACCGATGACGATCTTGGTGTTCTTGGAAGCGTGCGAGACGCTGTACGCGGCAGCGGCGTCGATGGTGCCGGGCGCGATGGCCTTGGGCGCGGCGTGCACGAGCACATTGAGGTGGTTGGAGATGTGGAGATGCGACAACTGCAGCGTGCCCGTCAGCGCGACGATGAGCGGCGTGTACAGCGCGCTCTGCCCGCCTAGCGCCCCGCTCCGCTCCGTCAAGTCGTCCACGCTGTACTCGCCGCCTTTGTCGTCGTCGTCGCCCGGGGAGGGCGAAGAAGGAAGAGGGCGTGCGGGGATGCGGCAGGTGAGTGGCGCGTCGTTGTGGACGTAGAACTCGAGCAGGTGGAATAGAGGGTCAGAGATGAAGTCGATGGTGCAGTTCATTTCTGCGCAGAGGTTAGCAAACGCGGAGCAGAGGATTGGGGGCTACTCACCTTTTTCGACGCCAAAATAAAGCTCCAGAGGCTTGCCCGTCTCATTGCAGACCGGGAAAGGGATGTACTGGAGTTGACCCGACGCATCTGTTATCTGCAATGCAGTCTGCCGTCAGTCACCATGTTCTTCATTGCCCCGTGATTTCGCGCGTCGAAGCCGGCTCGCATGAAGGGGGTTCAGGGTTGCGCGTACGTGTTCGCCGGTGTCGCTGCAGCTCGGTCAGTACGGTTCGTATTGGATGACGTCGTGTCGGGAAAGCCTCTCACATAGTTCTGTTCAGACAAGAGACTGGAACTGCCTCCCCGATTGCATACCCGCGCGCTTCTAGGGGCTTCAAGGGCTCTTGGCTGGAGACGGCATGCGCCAGATTCAGATAGAAGCTGAGCAACAGGGATAGCACCAGCCGCAGGGATAGGGCGCGCGACGCCATTTCGATCGTTGGTGGAATTGAATGCGGCGGCAGCGGCAGGAGTACAATTGGACCCTGAGATTACAAAAAATACAGTGCCATTGTGGCGGCAACCGTGGCCGTGTGGGGTGTCGCGGGAGGTGCGTGGTGCAGCAGCTACGGAGAGGCCAGCTGTGTGGGAACTAGAGCAGCCCACTAAATCTGCAAACCCGCAAGATCGACATGCTGCTCAACGCCGCACAGAACACTGACTCCACGTCCATGGCACCGGTGATTACATCGTATTCAATTCGTTACTAGCATCCTGCTATATGCTTTTGTCCAACCTAACCAGCCCCACCTCGCGCGAAATCGCTCCCTTTCATAGTCGGTATCTTAAGTGTGCTTCGTCCTCCGCACCAAGTCATTTGGAGATGCCAGCCTTCTTCTTGAACGCGTTAATCAGGCCGCTGGTGCTGGCGTCGTGCGACGTAGACTCGCTGCCGTCACCCAGCTCCGCCAGGATCTTCTTGGCAAGCACCTTGCCCAGCTCGACACCCCACTGGTCGAAGCTGTTGATGTTCCAGATAGCACCCTCAGTGAACGTCACGTGCTCGTAGTAGACGATCAGAGCACCCAGCGTCGCCGGCGTGATCTTCTGAGCAAGAATCGAAGTCGTCGGGCGGTTGCCAAGGAACGTCTTGTGGTTGACAAGCTCCTCGGGTGCACCCTCCGTCTTGACCTCCTCAGGCGTCTTGCCGACCATGAGCGCCTCAGCCTGCGCGAAGAAGTTGGACGCAAGCATCCTGATAAAGTTAGTCTCCAAAACATCAGGTAGCGCTTCGAATCAACTTACTTCTGGTGCAGGTTGTCCTGAACAGGGTTGTGGCTCTCGGCAGCCAGGATGAAGTCGGTAGGGATCAGCTTAGTGCCCTGGTGCAGCAGCTGGAAGAAAGAGTGCTGGGCGTTGGTGGCAGGCTCTCCGAAGAGGATGGGGCCGGTCGTGTACTTGACGTACTCGCCGGTGCGCGTGATGGCCTTGCCGTTCGACTCCATGGAGAGCTGCTGGAGGTAGGCAGGGAAGCGGTGCAGGTACTGGTCGAAAGGAGCAACGAGGTGCGTCTGAGCACCGAAGAAGTCCGAGTACCAGACGCTGAGAAGACCACCAATCACGGGGATGTTCTGCTCCAGGGGAGTTTCCTTGAAGTGCTTGTCCATTGCCTGAGCACCAGCAAGGAACTGGTGGAAGTTGTCGTAGCCAATGTACAGGGCCACGCTCAGACCGATGGCGCTCCAGACACTGTAGCGGCCACCGACCCAGTCGGAGAAGGGGAACATGTTCTTCTTGTCAATGCCAAACTTAGTGACCTCGGCCTCGTTGGTCGAGAGGGCGACAAAGTGCTTGGCAATAGCCGACTCGTCCTTGGCCGTCTCGAGGAACCACTGCTTGGCAGTGTTGGCGTTGGTGGTCGTCTCGGCAGTGGTGAAGGTCTTGGAGGCGATCAGGAAGAGAGTGGTCTCGGGGTCAGACTCCTTCAGCGCCTCAGCGATGTGGGTGCCGTCGATGTTGGACACAAAGTGAAGCTTGAAGTCGCGCTTGCCGTAAGCCTTCAGAGCCTCGGTGACCATGACGGGGCCGCTGTTGGAGAGCTATCAGCATGCACCGTGCGTGCTATTGGCGACTGAGCCACTTACAGATCAGAGCCACCAATACCAACGTTGATGATGGTGTTGATGGACTTGCCGGTGTAGCCCTTCCATTCGCCGCTGCGAACCTGCTCAGTGAACTCCTTCATGTGCTCCAGGACAGAGTTGACGTCCTCGACAACGCTCTTGCCGTCAACCTGCATGGACCAGCCGGCGACGTTGCGGAGAGCGGGGTGGTAGACGGCGCGCTTCTCGGTGAAGTTGATCTTCTCACCAGCGAACATGTCATCGCGCAGCTTCTCAAGGCCAGCCTCCTTGGCGAGCTTCACGAGGAGGTCGAGCGTCTCCTCGGTGATGAAGTTCTTGGAGAAGTCGAAGAGGGTATCCGACTTGTCGGCCTCATTGTGGAAGGTGCGGGAGAACTTCTCGAAGCGTTGAGGATCCTTCGCAAAGTAGTCCTTCAGGACAATGTCCTTGCCGAGGGTCTGGTGGTGCTCCTGGAGCTGCTGCCAGGCCCTCAGCTCGTTTGCCTGCGAGAAACCGGGCATGTTGTGCGGTGGTGGATGGTTGAGCTGTGTAGCGCGAGATCGGTCAGTTATGACGTTGAGGGCGGGGAACAGCAGATGAACGGCGACGACGGCAGCAATTGAAGGGCAAGCAGCGTACCTTTTGAAGAAAAAGTGTAAAGAGTGAGAAGCAGATGTGAAGATTTGCGTTGGGAGGGGCAGAGCCTGACGCAATCAGCCGGAGCTTGCGGTTGTTGTGCTGTGGTAAGGGCGGGCGATGGCGAAGGCGGGGCACTCGTCAAGGAAGGCGCGGCGGCCGGTCGGATTCTCAAGTGGGGCTTCCCGCCAGCTGTGTCATCAGCGCTCCAAGGATGACACAGCACGAATGCATGCGCACTCCCCGCTGTACTTCGCCCTGCGCGAAACTACTGGTCGCTGCGAGTCGAACGAGGCACATTGGTGGGTGCAGCACCGTGGCCGCGCGCTCTCAGTCCACTGATCTTTCCCATCGCCAAGTGACGAGAGGCCAGTGCTCGGTGCGAGCAAGCCCGAGAGCGGAGCAGCGCGCCTGACATGGAGCCATGTCTCGACCAGCTGCTCACAAATACTTCGAATTCCGCCTCAGCCGCGAGTAAACGTATGCCAGAGCGTGAATAGTAAACCTTGAATTCAGGAAGCGCGCATTCTTCCAGGCAGCCCGCTCATAGACCAATTCTTTTGTTTTATCCATCGTCCCTTGCGTGATCGTCAGCCGTGGAAGGAGCATGATGGTCACCACGCGTCTGGATAGCCTGAGAAAAGAGGAAAAATCTATCACCTAAAAACTGAAGAACCTTCCCGAATGCAGCGCCATCCGCCCGTGGAAATTTGTCAAGAAACTCACTCCGATGAACCCTTCGAGCACTGCATGTTTCCTTTCCCGAACGGGGACGCCCAGAGCACTTGCTACAAAATCCCTTTTCATCCGTCCCGCAAAATCCGTTGTCCATGTCCGCTCCCGTCGCGATAACAGAGCTGGGCACAGCACATCTTCGCCATGTTCCGTCTCTGCTCGTGGTGTTGTAGTCGCTGCTCCGTCGTTCCCTTACCTTGCAGCATCCTCGAACGAATTGTCCACGACACTGCCTCCCGCGTCACCCAGTCCAGCGACCGGTCTGTTGTACGACCAGCCGGCGAACTGCTGCTGCATCGTTTGCGACAGCATTGGCCCTTCGACGTACGAGTCTGTCGGTGCCTCGGAGGTGAACTCTCGGTCAAAGTTCGCGGTATCTCTCTGATCGGTCTTTGTGGGGTCAGTTCAGCGCACCAAGCCAAAGGATGCATGACTCGCTACTTACCACGCTTGGCTTGAAACTCGGCTCATACTTGCGGTCTAGAAGCTTTCTCCAGTCAATGCTGTGGAAGAAGTAGTGCGCCTTGATCTCCGCGGCACCGTTGGCACCCAGTCGCTTCTCCGCATTACGGTCCAGCAATCTAGTGAGCAGATCCCGCGCAGCAGGGGGGACGATCTCCGGGCCGGGGAAGTGCAAGGGCTCCGTGAGGATCTTGCGGTACATGTCGTTGGTGTTCTCATCGTAGAACGGCGGCAGACCCGTAAGCATCTCGTAGAGAAGCACGCCAAGCGTCCACCAATCAACTGTCTTGGTGTAACCACCTCCAGTCAGTAGCTCAGGGGCGAGGTATTCCGGCGTTCCGCAGAATGCTGTCCAACGTCAGCGGGGTATGCTCATGTTTCAGATGGTAGTACGTACTGTTCGTCCGATCCTCGTCCTTCATGTCCAGCTTGCACAGACCGAAATCGCAGAGAGCGATGTGGCCGGAGTAGTCAAGCAAAATGTTCTCCGGCTTCAAGTCACGGTAAATGACATTGAAGCCGTGAAGGCACTCAAGAGCGCAGAGCAGCTCCGCCGTGTAAAAACGCGCCCGATTGATATCGAAGCGTTGCTCCTTTTGCAGATGGTGGAAAAGCTCGCCTCCGTTGACGAAAGCAAGCACGAGATAAAGCTTTTCTGGCGACTGGAATGAGAATTTGAGGGGAACAATGAAGGGATTGTTGATCTGAGCAAGCACTGATCTTTCGGCCAGAGTATGTGCAACTTCCGAGCGGGAAATAATGTGCGCTTTGCGAAGGGTCTTGAGGGCGTAGATACGGTGGGTATCGCGCTTCCTGTTACGGTCCATCAGTGTTCTGCTCGATTAGACACCACGTCCGGGTAACTCACATGACTTGCATGACCTTTCCAAAGCTGCCCTTTCCGACGACCTTGAGCAACTCGAAGTCTTCGATTGTCAGGCGATCTTGTCTGTTCTCGACGAAACGGACGCCGACCCTGAGGTTGCCCGTGCCATAAGCCACGTCGATCCAATCGGCACCAACTTGGCCAAGTGATTTTTCGTGCTCGGCGTGTGCCGCCGCCGCCTTTTCCTTGTCCTTCTTACTTGATTTCGGGTCTTCCACGTAGGGCTGCGCCTCCTCGAAGCGAGGGTTAACCTTGCACGTGCCGATGAAGATGTCCTCGTTGCGGCCAGCGTTCGGCGGGGCATTGGGGTTGCGGATGTATAGGGAGATGGAGAGGTCGGTAGTCCGGGAAACATCGAACTTGTACTGAGTGTTGTCTCCCGCCCAAACCGGGTTCTCGGGATTACCTGACACGGCGTTGACGAACACCTGCTGCTTATCGAAATCAATCAAGGCATATGGCAGATGCTTGGCCGAGTAGCGACCATGTACAGTCGGGGCTTGGTTGATGGCTCCAGTAGCTGACTGCGGTCGGCCGTGGCCCTTTTGGTAGGAACCTGCTATTGCCCCAGCGCCAGGGCGCATTGAGCCAGCAACAGAATATCCGCCTCCTTGCGACAGCGATCCTTGGTGATGACCACTGCTGTGGCCAAAGGCCTGCTCCGCTCCAGGCGGCAGCGAAAAGCCTTTGCCCTCATGAAGTGTGACTATGAGAATACCGGGCTTCAACGGTGGCGCGGGCGCATTGGCGTTCGCTTCAGATGCGGCTGTGAGATGTCAGCTACATTATTACCACACAGCTCACACGCAGGTGGGCGGCGTACCGATTCCATTGGGATCTTTGGCATCGGGGCTTGTTGAGGTGGGCTTAGGGGTGTCGACAATGGTGGATGTGGATGAGGAACGGCTGAAGGTGTTCGCCAGCGGGGCGAGATGGGTCTCCTTGAGCTCTGTGCAAAAGTCAGATCGTGTCGCTTAGGCGGGCGATCATGGCGAACGCACTCTTGGTGAGTTTCCAAGACATGGCGGCAATCTGGGGGGTCGCGAGGAGCGGCGGCAGGTGAGAGCGGAACGATGGGCAGCGAAACGGAAGGGAAGGCCCGTCTCGCGGGGCTGATGGGCGAAGAGGTTGTTCGAAAAGAGTGGCGATCGGACAGGACGCTGACCAGAACCAAGCTGAAATGCACGGCGGCCTGCACGCAGTAGGGTCGGCAAACTCGTGTTTGAGGGTGGCTGTGAAGGGCGAGTGGTATACCTGGTACGGGGAGGGGGTCAGGCCCCGTTGATTAGGTAGGGTGCCAAGGCCAATCAATGATCGCGCCGCTGCCGCAGCACGCCCCGTATGATTCTCCGACTTGACTCCCAGACTCCAACTCCAGCAGTGCGGGGCGCGCTCCACGGCCAACGACACAATCTCTCTCCACGTTCTCTTGCGCTCAAGCTCGTCCGCCTCTCCACCCAACCACCTACCATCCCTGCGCAGCGCGCGACTCGTTGGCTGGCCCGTGAGGACGACCGCGGGCCAACCTATCCCTAGGCCGAGCGGAGTTGGAGGCCACAAGTGCCGCGCAACCATCAGGCGCCGATGCCGATATGGGCGTCATCAAAAAGAAGACGGCCGTGCGGAGCACCGAGGGCGGCGTCAAGTACGTGTGCGACGTGTGCTCCGTCGACATAACCGCCACAGTGCGTGCTCCCCCAGACGCGCCAGACGCGATAAGCTCCCACTCACCGTGCGCATAGGTCCGCATAAGATGTGCCAGTCCCGCGTGTAATGAGTTCGATTTGTGTGTTCCGTGCTTCTCTGAGGGCAAGACGGCGCGCGACCACGACCCTCGCACCCATTCGTATCACGTCATCGAGCAGCATTCCATACCCATCTTCACCGAGGACTGGGGTGCCGACGAGGAACTGGCATTGCTGGAGGGAGCCGAGACATATGGTCTGGGGTCATGGGCGGACATCGCAGACCACATCGGCGGCTACCGGTCCAAGGACGAGGTCCGCGATCATTACATCAACACCTACATCCAAAGCTCCAAATTCCCTCTCCCAGAGCATGCAAGCCCCGAAGACACTCGCCTCAGTGATGCGGTGCCCCGCGAGGAGTTCCAGCAGAGGAAGAAGCGCAGGATCGAAGAGCGCAAAGATGCGGCTAAGAATGCAACTCCGGCCACGCCGAAGCAGAAGCCCACAGCCAGTGTGCCTGCATGCCACGAAGTCCAAGGCTTCATGCCTGGCCGTCTTGAGTTCGAGACCGAGTACTTCAACGAAGCCGAAGAAGCCGTGCAGCACATGCAATTCGACCCCGGCGATGGTATAAACCCCAAGACAGGAGAGCTAGAGCCGGAAATGGAGCTTAAGATGACCATTATGGACATCTATAATGCCCGTCTTACAGCCCGTGTCGAGCGGAAGAAGATCCTCTTCGAGCACAGGCTCCTAGAGTACCGCAAGAATCAGGCTCTGGACAAGAAGCGGACAAAAGAAGAGAGGGATCTGCTGAACAAAGCCAAGCCGTTCGCTCGGATGATGAAGCATGAGGACTTTAAGGAATTCTGCGACGGCCTTGAGTACGAGCACAATCTTCGACAAGCGATCGCGCAGCTTCAAGACTGGAGGCTCATGCAGGTCACAACCTTAAAGGCCGGCGAGAAGTACGAAGCTGAAAAGCACTCTCGACTGACGAGAGGACCCCCGGTCGGCTCGTTCGACCGGTTAGCGACCAATCGCATTAACAAGCCCACTCTGCCCCAGGAGACTACGTCTGCCACGTCCGCTCTGACAGCCCCTGATCTGCCGCTCCGATCCGTCAACGGACAGCCGACCCCACCAAGTTCTGTTCCCCCGGCGGACAAGCCCCTGACGAATGGAAACGCAAATGGGGTCGTCCCGCAACAAAACAAGCAGAAGTTCCAGGTTCAGCCCATCCAGGGCCTTCCTTCGATGAAGCTGAACGACGAGAATGCAGCGGACCTGCACTTGCTCCTACCGGAAGAGCGGGAGCTGTGTGCGGCGCTGCACCTCAAGCCCAAGCCGTACATGGCCATCAAAGATGCACTCATGCAAGAGGCCATACGACAGGGTGGGAGCATGAAGAAGAAGGCGGCAAGAGAGATATGTAAGATTGACGAGCGAAAGGGGGGCAAGATTTTTGATTTTTTTGTCCACAGCGGATGGATCGCAAAAGCATAAGCCTACGTCGGCCGTCGAGGGCCACGAGTGCGTGCTGGATACCCTGGCGTTCATTCGGAAAGAGCTGCGCTCGAAAGGAGTGTAGAGTGTACCAGGAGTACTGGGTTGGTTAAGGCAAGCAGCCTGTTAAGTTTGCTGTTCTTGTTGAACGTTAGGAAATGGGCACAGACGATCACTATCACGATTAAGATGCACTATACGAATACAGACATAATAGGTGGTTCTGATTTGGTCATGCTAGACAGCACCGTTGGCGTTGGCATCCCCTAGCTCTGGCGGGGCCGGCACCAGCTGGCAGGGGCGCCGGCGTGAAACATGTCTCGGTGGGTATGTCTGCTGCTCAGGTGCAGGGCTGGCCGTGCTGGGGAGATGGAAACCTCGGCACGGGCACGCGCGCACCTATGATCGCCGCTTATCTGCAGATTGTGGCCCGTGCATGGAGGTTGCCGGGGTGTAGCTCTGTCGAGCGGCCCCCTCAGCGCGCGGAGACGGCTGCGTTCTTCGAGGCTCTGACGCCAACCTCCAGCGGCCGTCCAGCGCAGCGCTCCGCAACGCCGATGTGGCCACTCTGTCCCGCGTCACATCCTCTGTGACCGCTGGTCGCGGGCTGCCAACTCGGGTTCGCCTCCTGCAGCCTCACCCCACAGCCCTTTACCGCAACTTTCGCGCAGCGAGTACAATACCCCGTCGCAATCTCACAAGATGGCGGGGCCGTGCGGCCAACGTCTCGCTCCAGGCCTCGACATGTCTTCCGGATTTGGTGCTCATCTCTTTCAGCCTCCACGCACTCCGGCCACTCATTCCTATTCTACCGGCGCGCACCGCCACGGGGTTAGGGAGAGCGCGCAAGCGAGCTCGAGCCGCAAGCGCTTGCGAGCCGATCCCCCTTCAAACGGAGATATATATAACACGCCGTATTTGGCATCCATCGAAACGCCGTCGATCATGCGTTCCGACGCGGGTAGCCCGGGGCCATTCGTGAATACAAGATACACATGTGCGGGCGGTCTCGACACCCCAGGTCTCGCCGTCGCTGCGAGCTACGACAACGACATCAACCATCGAAACGACCCTCATATGAACTTTCGCCGCAGATGGAGCGTTGCGAGTGCTGACCAGGAGGACACAACAGCTGCCGCCATGAGCCCAGCTGCCAACAAGAGGAAGAAGTCGGAATCTCCCAGCCGAGGTGGCGGGGGCTGGAGCAACTGCCTGTTCACATTCGTCGCAGACGCTGCTGGCAAGGTCTGGCAGTATGCGCGCTCCACCGGCATCGTAGGCTTCTATGCTGGAGAAGGAAAGGGGTACACTTTGCAAACCCCGAACGACGGCACCTCTCCCACCTTCACCGGACATGCGCGGACGTCATCATCATTCGACATCTCACGCACTCCTGTGCCTGGCCAGTACCCGCTCGACGAAGACGATTATGCTGTTCGTGCGCCGAAGCGGCAGCACGACGACTCCGGCCCGGATTCCTGGATCATGGTACCCCGCATGGATGAAGAACTTCGAGCTGCCACCCCCGGATTGTCGAAGCGTAGGCCGCCCAAAGTCAACATCTCCCGGCCCACGGGTCCACGCCGCCCCTTGATCCCGGTAGCCCGCCGCACTTCCTCTATCTCGAGCATCGGCTCCCCAGGCCTCCGTCCAGAAAGCGCCGCCTCGGTCCGCCGTCCTGACAGTGCCGCCTCGATCCGCCGTCCCGATAGCGCAGCCTCGATCCGCCGTCCTGACAGTGCCGCCTCGCTCCGTCGTCCTGACAGTGCAGCCTCATTTCGCGTC
Source organism: Lasiodiplodia gonubiensis (assembly GCA_009829795.1). Taxonomy (NCBI): domain Eukaryota; kingdom Fungi; phylum Ascomycota; class Dothideomycetes; order Botryosphaeriales; family Botryosphaeriaceae; genus Lasiodiplodia; species Lasiodiplodia gonubiensis. The sequence goes on along the minus strand of RHKH01000076.1, from coordinate 12,280 downwards.
CCCGATAGCGCTTCCTCAAGCCGATCCCGTCCGCATTCAATGGGAAGCGCGTTCAGCCTTCCGTCGCCGAATAAGCCTCATTCACCAATACCGCCAGAGATACAAATGCTTGCTGTTCAGCGTCGCCGGGAGGAGCGGCAGAGGAACTCTAGCATGCGGAAAATTAACGATCGGTTGAAGGACATGATCAGGGAGGGCCGCGAAGCCTTGGGAACCAGGATCGAAATCGAGGATGCCATGGATGAGGACATGGAAGATGAAGGTTTCGCTGAGGGGGTCTTCGATGGGAGGGAGAAGTGGTGAAAGGTTTGATGGAAAAGTAAAAAGTTTTCAAATTGCGTCAAGCAACACAACTCCTTGAGTAGTTGAAGCGTCACCCTAGACGAGGCTACTGCCTCATCGTCTACGTCCGGAACATCGCTTCGACCAACACTGGTTGCTATTTCCTTTTTCTTTTTCTTGGGCTCTCTTTTTGTTTTTACCCACCTCATTTAGAGGTGGAATTTCAGGCATTCTTTCAAGTTCATGGCGTTTACTAGGATTAGGCTGATACCCTATGGTATGGACGGTACCTTGTGTTTTCAGGGAGGTGGAGGGGTCTACATGGAGTATGCGTATGGGCGGGGGAAACACTCAATCCTCATATTTCCTTCTGAACGGCTATCACACAGCAAGCAATTGAGAAAGTCACGCAAGCATTTGATTTGCGTTGTTATCTCTACCATGCACTTCCAAGCGTTTTGCTTGAGCGAGCCTTTCGATTCTGAGACATGGCCGAAGAGGTGGTCACAAGCACTGCAGAGCAGCCTTCTCAGCAAGATAAGCGTTGGTCATGAGCACATTCCTCGTGAAACAGGTTCGTTGAAGTGCATACCTTCCTTGCACAACAAAACATGCGATTGTTATGCCGACGTCCAAATCGACTTTCTTTGTGTTGACCTCACGACTGCGCGACCACGGGTACGGGCGTGCCGATTAGTAGCAGCATGACGCAATGGGAAGGGCGCCAAAATGAAACTAGAGCAAAAGGAGGGAGATGGCTTGGTATCTGGGGCTCTTGTGGCTGGAGCAAAGCGGAAACGGATCGAGGGATCTGCTTTCTCTGGGTGGCCCTAGTCAAGCCGCTCGTTCCAACGTCGTACCTGTTTTTGTCTACCGTGCACACGGACGTTCACATCGCAATACCCCACGAATATTGCCGGCCATGCATCCTTCGCCGTTTGCCGAAGCGTGTCCACGCGGCCCTATGCCAAGTTCTCGGGCTGGCTAGGGAGGGAGCTGAGGCTTAGGCCATGCGGAAAAAGGAGAGCTGCCATGTCTAGGCGATTTGACTGCGATTGGCTGGCAAGGCGATAAGGATGGACGGCCGTTGGAAGCATCTCCCGCGCCCCGGCCACTTTTTCCCCGCATTGGTGCACGGGAAATCTTCCTGCCAACAAGACGCTGCCACCCTCGAAGCTCTTTTCCGGCAGTTGCATGGGCAAATACATACACAAATGTACATGGAGGAGGGAAGCCACGCGAGCCCGGTTCCGTTCCCACTACAGCAAGGGCGGAAACACCTGTGTCGTCAAGAGCCCAGACTTGGGACCGCACCCATCCCAGTGGGGTATTACAAGCCTGCTGCGTCCTGCGGCCTTGGAAAGCTGAATTGATTGCTTTCTTTCCATCATACTGCAGAAGTGAGCTGCTGGCAGCCTCAGCAATCTGCTGCTCACTCTATCTCCTCTTCTCCATCTTCAGTAACAATTTGTGTGTGATCATGACTTGCAACATCACTGCCACCCCGCTCGACATCGAGCCGCTCCCCCTGTATCGACGAGATCCTGAAACGAGCTCTCTACTCTCCTCAGCGCCTTCGTACGTCATGCCTGCCCCCACTAGAGACGCCAAAAACGCACGCCTAATTCGTGAACGACGCCTTCAGCTATACATCCGAGGCGCCCACCTACCGTAGCTCCGCCCGCGACAGCCAGACAATCGTCTCCGAGCCAGCACAGCACCGCCGCCAGCCGCAGCCTTACTACGTCGCCACATCGCTGCTCGACATTTCCGCGCCACCACCGACACGATCCAACCATACCACTGCCACCACCGAACCGCCAGCATCGACCCAGAACAACAGCAACAACAACAACAACAACAATTCCCAGCGTCCACCACTCCCCCGTCCGGGTCGTGGCAGCGGCCTGCCCTCGCCGACATACGCACAAGGCTTTACTTCGCGCGCTCCGAACGCAGCGGCGTCCGACGCCGACGCCTTGCAGAGCGGCTACAATATCGGCACGTGGAGCAGCGTGACGGCGAGCAGCCACCTACAACGGCGCCAGTATGAGCGCGTCGCCATGCGGCGCGCCAGCCGCGCAGCTGGCATCGACCGTGCGACGGCGCTGCTGGAGAGTATGAAGCTAAGCAATAGTGAGGATCCGCCTAGTCCTGTGGGTGGCGAAAGTAGGGCAGAGACGCCCCTGCCGCCACCGTCGTCATCATCCACAACAGAGGTGCAGGTTGGTGACGGGGATCGTTGCGATAGCGGTAGGGGATATGCTCTAGAGGCGGGTACAGAGGGGTTGACAGCATCGGCGTCAGACGTGGGCTTGGTTGCTGCTGATACTACGGCGGTGGCCTCGACCTCGCCAATTCCTGCGTCGGAGCCAATGCTACCGCTTGAAGATCCGGCGTTGGTGGGTGAAGAGGCGGCGAAGCGGGCCAGGCAGCAGCGGTTGTATCGGGAGGCGTGTTTGAAGCATGATGGCGATATGCGATTGGTGCAGGAAAACAAGAGTTGGGATTTCATGTTGTCCCAGATGGCAGATTGGTATGTGTTCTTGGTGTAATAGAGACCATGCCTTTCAGCTAACAATCGACTAGGGAGGAGCGAGAGCGCAGTTGGAGCAGGTTCAGATCAGAGGTAGAAATGCGACAAGGCCGGATTCGTGCGATGGGTGTCGGTATCGGAAGGTTGGGCGGCTTCGCAATCGGCGACGGTTCCCGTAGCAGAGGCAAGAAATGGAGTCTCCGGAAAGGTAAGACGGGCAGCCACTGAAATCGGATTGGAATTCGTGGTGGCTCTGTGGGGGCTATGAGCATCAAGTGGGGGTACTGTAAGGCTGGCGTTGCAGAAGCACCTTTCATGGGGATCTATGTGGTCAGGACTGAGTGGGTAACGCTCGTGATGACACCCTTGGTGGGATTTCATGTACAAGATGATACATTTGAAGTACAGTTGAAGCAAGCGGCTGATACTTTCCTTGGTGTGCTTGATATAAACCCTTGTCGCCGTTGTAATATGTTTCCAGATGTGCTCAATCAAGCGTAAAGAAGCGCCACCGCTTGATGAGCCCAGATAAGTGAAGGGGGGAAGACAAGCGCACCGTCGTTGTACAGAAACCGGAAGCCGCCCAGTTGCGCGATGGAAGAAAAGTCCTGTTTGTTTTGCCATGAGTGCTTCCGCGGGTTCCTATTCGCGAGCCATCCAACTCAGCACGATGCCCGGCTTTCCGCATTGTGAAGCAACCCCAACATAAACATTCCACCAAGATTATCGCTCGACAGCTTGAACCGGAACCCTTGGCCCGAGGATACCCCATCTTTCTACCATCCCTGCCTTTTGAGGTACTGCACCCTCGAAACAGTAGCCTGGAATCCCTCCATGAACCGCCTTCTCCAACGCTCACTCGCCAGCCTCTTCCTCTTGAGACCCGGACGCTCGTGATAGCGCTGTCTGTTGGCCTCGCCGCGGATGCGATTGCGCCCGCAGATAATGTCCAACTGGCGCAGACCTTTAGCCAGGTCGATATTGTCGCGGATGGATACGCTGCGGCCGACGGACGGGCCTAGGCGCGGCAGGGTCGCTGGGTCCGGCGGCTCAACTAGATTTTTCTGAGTCTGCTTCGGCAGCATGAAATCAAAGAGCTTGGACATAGAGCTGCCGGTGGTCGATGTTGAGCCCCCAAGAAGGCTGTCGAATTCGCTGCTAATGCCGCTCCTGGACGCGCCTTCGTAGCGCGCTGCCGCGTCGTCGGCGGAGGAGCCGCTTGGGATGCCATAGGCGGTTGTTGTTCTGTTGGCGTATTGGGCATTAGGGGACTGGAAGCGCGAGGTGCGCTGTTGAGGGGTGCGGAAGTCCAATGTGTCATTGAGGTAGGAGAGAGCGTCCCCAGGCGGTGAGGGAGCGGTTTCGTTTTGCGAGCGCTGCTCAGAGGTGTGCTTGCGGGATTGAGCGGACCAGTTATCCGAGGGCCCAGGCTGCTGCTGCTGTTTCACGGCGGAAACAGAGTATGCGCGGGTCGAAAGCATGCTAATGTGATTCTGGCATGGCCGCGAGAGGAGAGTATTGGGGCGGAAGCGCAAAAGCGCCTTGCCTATCCGTCGTACTTCCATCTTCTTATGTCTGTATGGTCAGGAGCAGCGCTTCGCAAAGTGTCCAGGGATAACGTACGTTGGCAATGGTTGAAGTTGCTGGCGGACGGCGTCTGGAGACGAAAATGATCTTCCGCACGACGTTCCATGGTCCGTGCACCGCGGCGTGAAGAAGCTCGACGCGCCGGACTTCTCTACCTAGCACTTTGCTCGCTGGCCCGCTCCTCGACCTTCACCACACCACTTGCGTCACTCTTTTCGCTGCGCGCCCCGCTCACCACCACGACCCTCTCTCCCGGGACTCTGCCTCGAAACTAAATAATCATCCGCTCGAGATCCATTGACGCGCCGCCACACGACTATGTATAACTTTCGTATGTCGGCTCCGCGCGCATGCCTAAAGCTACATCCGTTGACGACATCTTGCTGATCCCTTTTAGCTGGAGGACAATATGGTCGCCCGCCGGGCTATGGCGCCTTTCCCGGCGCTCAAGGCGCGCCGCCAGGCATGGCACCTCCGCCAGGAATGGGTAAGGACAAGAAAGCTACCATCCCAATCCACACGACACCAGACTGACCCCCACGTGCTTGTAGGCCCGCCCCCAGGAGCCATGCCAGCTCCCGGTGTCACCCCTCCTCCCGGTATCCAGCAGTCTCAATCGCCGCTGCCCGCGCGCCCGGGCAACCTGCCCCCGAACTTTGCTCCACCGGCTGGAATGCCGAACATCAACTTCAACGCCCCGGTCATTCGCTTAGGAACCACCGGACCGAGCGCAAAGGGAGATGACCGCAAAGGAGCTAGCGAGTCTACCTCCGGAGGTGCTAGACGTGCCGGCTTGGGCAGCGACTATCGCGGCTCGGACTCACGGACACAACAACGCGAGTCTATGATGTCGCTGCAGCCCCCAACACGAGAGGAAATTGCACGCACTATCTTCGTAAGCAATATCACGGAAGGTGTCGGCGGTGATGAGGGGTTGGAGAGGATTCTGCGTTGCGCAGGCAGCTTGCGCCGGTGGACGAGGGCAACGGATGCGGATAACAAGCCTTGCAAGTTTGGTTTCGCCGAGTTCGAGGATGCCGAGAGCTTAGAAACGGCCGCCGCTATATTTCAGGATGGCATTGAGGTTCCCGCCAAGAAGCAGGAGCCTGGCAAAGGTGAGGACGAGGAGGTCGAGATGGCGCGGCTTTTGGTACGTTCCCCAGACAAAGTTTTGACTCTAAGATTACTTACGATACTTGTAGGTCGTCGTCGACGAGGCTTCCATGAAATACGCCGAAGAATGGAAAGGCAAGCGTGATGAGGACGAAGCCGCTTCCCAATTCCGCGTTGATACTGCTAGGGAAGCTCTGACTGGTGTCCTGGCTAGTCTCAAGAACCCTCGCGAGAAACTTACCGAGGATGCAGACGGTGATGTTAATATGGCAGGCTCCGAGACCAAGGTGGACGGTGCAACTGGTGAAGTCGTCACCATCCCTCTGACGGTCGAGGATGAACTTTCGGATATCCCGCCCGAGATGCGTGAAACTGTTGCAGCGGAAATTGCAGCTTTCCGTGACAGGAGCGTTCGCAGAGATATGGAACGTCTAGCGCGTGAGGAGGAGATTGAGAAACTGGAGCGTCAGAAGAGTTCGGGAACTCGCTACAACCGGCTCGCCTCGCCACCTGCTTCGGCTCCCAGCGGTCCAGCTGGTGGAGCTAATGGCATCCCTCTTGGTCCCAGCAAACGTGGCGTCGAGGGCGCTCCTAGTGGTCCGAAAGCCTTCCAGGGCGCTCAAATTCCCAAGGACTACCAAAACGGCGTCACTTTCGTTGGTGGTGGTACAATCTCAGCTAGGGACATGGCTAGTTGCCCGTATATCAACCGCGCTGACGAGGATGATTCGGCGAGTGATGGGGAGTTGGAGCAGCGTCGTAGGAAGAAGAAGGGGGAAGAAGAGGAAAAGGCCTACCTTGAGTACGAGCGTCGTTGGGTGAGCCGCGAAACTTCTCGCACTTCTGCCCTGGAACGTGAAGAGGCACGCGAGAAGAAGGAGACAGCCACGCGTGAGGCGGAGGTCGAAGCGATGCGTAAGAGATTGGCTGATTGGGACGATGACGCCGAGGCAACTCGCCGCACCGAGGAGTACTACGCGGACAGGACCATGTGGCTGCGCAATAGGTCTGCGTTCCGTGCGCGTGAGTCTACTGCGGACGACAAAGACCGCAGCGCGGAAGAGCGCGAAAAGCAGAAGGAAAAGGAGAAGAACCAGGAAGCTCGCGACCTGGCCGACTCGTTCCTATCCCAAACGGCAAAGGACATTGCCGACCGGAACACGCCCACAACACCCCGCGAGCCGCCGCGTTTCAAGATGTCTCTTGGTGCTGCCGCTTCTCAACGGGCTCAGCAAGCGGCACCACGCCGTACCGCTGCCGAAGTCGAGGGCCTGCTCGAGGACGAAGAGGATGCCGCCTCGGCCAATGCTCAACCTCGCAAACTTATTCCTATCAAATTCGACAGTTCGGACGTGGCGACCATGTCGGAGGAAGAGCGCCAGCAGGCAGCGCAGCAGCTTGCTCGCGAGATCCCCGTGGATCGCGATGGCTTGTGGGCCTGGGAAGTCAAGTGGGATCACCTGCTGGACGAGGTTGTCAGCGAACAGCTGCAGCCGTTTATTGAGAGGAAGATTGTGGAGCTGCTCGGGATCCAGGAACAGGCTATTGTGGAGGTTATCCTCGAGCACATCCGCAAGAAGGCCAAACCCCAAGACTTGGTGGATGAGCTGTCAATGGTAAGTGACGCTGGCTTGTGTGAACCCCTTTGCGTATGTTTAGATGCTGACAAAATGCTAGGCACTCGACGAGGAAGCTGAGGAACTGGTCCGCAAGATCTACCGCATGATCATATTCTTCACGGAGAGCGAGAAGCGTGGTCTTTCTGCGTGAAGATGATGTTTGCTCTGCCTACTCATCCCAAAAACAGTACCGTACACAGGCATATGACGGACCAACGTGCAGCCAAGGCGGGCTACCCCCATTCATCGCGTCTTCCTCGCTTCCACAATAAAGCAGCATTATGGAGACGTCAATCTACGCCCTCCTAGTTGGACTGAGACCAGGACCTAAACGCCTCTGCGAGGCCTATGAGAATAAGCAAGAAAAATAAAAGTAGGATATGGGTGGGAAATTGGTCAAGATGGCGGCGTGGGAGCAGATTGGAGGGCCGGACTTGATAGCTTGCGAAACCTAAACCAACTCGGGGGTTGGCTCAAAAAGTCAAGGTACACCTCACGATCTTCTTCGTCAGTAATACAAAACCACGTTAACGCAGTATGCGTCGTACAGGAGACAGGTTGCGATGAAGAGGTACTAGTCGACTTGTGATTTCCGACAGACGTGGTTTCGTATGAGGGCTTACGGCAGGGCGTCCACGGGTGGATGGTAAGGCAGTTACGCGCTGCGCAGTTTTAGGTCGGTGTCACCCCAATGACGCTATCGGGAATAATCGTCCGGTTTGTGGATTCGTTGATCCTGAGCGAGCCAAATTTAGACGGCTCATAGCGCTGACGAAATTGAGGCTTGGGCTTCCTCAGTATTTCGGCCCGCGCGTTTCAACACGTGAAAGGTTTGTTCGTGAGTGCTGATGCATTCTGGATGAGCACTGGATGACAACATAACAAAGCCGTAAAAATGCGGTTTGCAGTGCTTGAGCCGTACTCGATAAAACGTTGCTCTAGAAGGGAGCGAAGAGCAGAAGAGCGCAAGGCTCCCGGGAGTGCCGGTGCGCACAATAAGGGGAGAAATGAGAGGGGAAAAGTGGGAACACCAGGCGTGCGACAGGGTGCCAAGATCACACAAGCCTTTCCCCACAAAGCTTGGAAAGCTTGATCGACGTATATCATTCCTCGCCGTGGACACCGGCCATTCTGCGACATTCCGCATCTCAGTCTCATCCATCAAAGGACTCATTGCAGGGACTGGCCGCGTCAGCTGCCGGGAGCCCTAAGGATCCCGTCGAGCGGATGATTCGCCGCAGACCGGCTAGGCTAGCTGCTGCCCGCATTTCCCTCGTACCATGCGCCCCCGGCTCTCCCCGGCCGAAGCAGCTGCAGTTGGCAGCCAGTCATTCACACCGTACCCAGCCTCACAGCCACCCCCGTCGCCGCGCCAGATGACAGCTGCTCTCACTCGCACTCTTTGTCAACCACTTTCGCCCGCACTCTTTGCTATGGCTGCTCAGGCTACTTCTCAGCCACCTTTTCTTGCTCATTCTCCGACCAAATACTCTCGCTTCCGCTGCCCCGGAAAATGTGGACGTTCGGGTCCACGGTTGCGACACTGCTGTCGCTCGCCTCGTTGAGCCGCTTTGTGCAGCACTCGGCGGCCGTAACGCTCAACATCGACGATTCAAGTGAGCCCGGTGCTGTTTTCGCAGCTGTAGCATCATTCTAACCGGGTGAAGATAGCATCAAGTCTGCTGCCAGCACCATCGCGTACGGAATGATGAAATCCTACACAGGGAACCAGACTGGCCAAATCCCTGGCTACTTGCCTCAACCATACTACTGGTGGGAGGCAGGATCCATGTTCATGACATTAGTCGAGTACTGGTACTACACTGGCGACACTACATACAACGACGTCACGTCACAGGCGTTACTTTTTCAAGTTGGAGAGAATAAGGACTACATGCCGGCAAACCAGACAAGAGATGAGGTCTGCTCTTATAACCGCAGCGAAGGCTGTTTTGCTTATTCTCATCTGTAGGGTAATGATGACCAAGTCTTCTGGGCCTTTGCCGCCCTCTCCGCCGCCGAACTCGGCTTCCCAAACCCACCAGCCGACCAACCGCAATGGCTGGCACTAGCCCAAGCGGTCTTCAACACACAAGCCACGCGCTGGGACACGACCTCCTGCGGTGGAGGCCTGCACTGGCAGATCTTCACTTTCAACAACGGATACGACTACAAGAACGCCATCTCCAACGGCGGCTTCTTCCAGCTATCAGCCAGGCTGGCGCGCTACACGGGCAACGAGACGTACGCCGACTGGGCGGACCGGATGTGGGACTGGCTGGCACAGTCGCCGCTGCTGGACGTGAAGTCGTCGCCGACCAAGTACACAGTCAACGACGGCTCGTCGACGACGACGAACTGCAGCGAGGCAGACCGGCTGCAGTGGACGTACAACTACGGCACCCTCGTCTCCGGTGCCGCCTACATGTACAACCACACCAACGGCTCCGCCGTTTGGGAGATGCGCCTGTCGGCCCTCCTCAACGGCACCTACGACGTCTTCTTCCCCAAACAGTACGGAGACGGCACCATCATGTCCGAAATCACGTGCGAGCAGGGCCAGACGTGCGACAATGACCAACCATCCTTCAAGGCGTACTTGTCCCGCTGGATGGCCGTCGCGGCGCAGATCGCCCCCTTCACCGCCGCGGCCATCACGCCGCGCCTCCGCGCCAGCGCCCAGGGCGCCGCCAAGCAGTGCTCCGGCGGCGACGGCAGCATCATGTGCGGCAGGCGCTGGTACCAGGACAACTGGGACGGCTTCCAGGGCATCGGCGAGCAGATGAGCGCGCTGAGCGTCGTGCAGGCCAACATGCTATTCTTGGATAACGGTTCCGGCGGCGCCACGCCCCGGCCGCCGTTGAGCGCGAATACCGGCGGTAACAGCACCGGCGACCCGAGCGCCGGCACGGGGAGCGGCGTTGCAAAGCCTAGAGTAGACGAGGTGACAGGGAGTGATAAGGCAGGCGCCGCGATTTTGACAGTGGGTTTGGTGGTTCTGACGATTGGCGGGGCGGTGTTCATGATACTATGAGGGAATCGCGAAGTGGTTGCTGCTTTTGTCTACATGTCCCGGCGTTTCTAGGTAGCGGGAGCTATGTATCGGCGTTCGAATTTGTAGATCCGTTTTATTCCTGAACCCGTCTTCCTCTAGGCTTATTAGCCACCTTCGACGTTGAAGATGATTCAACATGAGTCCTTACCACCAACAAAGTCGCTTCCAAAGCGATGTTGATTGTGTAAGGATCGATGCTTTGTGGTAGAAGAAAGGGAATCATCTTGACTGCGGACTCGAGGTCTTACTCCATCTTTCCACAAACTTCACAATATGGATGAAAATCCCAGTTTCGCTCATCACGAAACCAGGAATTGGTACGAGTCTTATTCTTCGGGACTCTTTGCCCCATATTCCCGAAAATAGTAGTGCATCACTGGAAATTCTTGGGAGGGTATTAACTACTTTGCTAATTTACTAAGGACAGATGATCGGACGAAATCATTGAAGGTTAAGGACAGCGAATATGATCAAAACCAGAAGAGGTCCAGAAGAGATATATCCAGCACTCAATAGCGATAAAGGAAAACTTCCAAGGGATAGAATTCCTGAAACACCCAAAAGACTGACCGGAGTCCAGCCTACATACCAAGGGAAAACCATCAACGGACGGGCATTCAACTTTACTCCTCCACGATATCATAGCTCCTCGAATTTCCAAATGCTTCTCTATCCTCCTCACCAACGCCATACCCGACATCACTGGCCCGGCCTTTCCCTTTCGCATCGTCATAATCGCCAAGCGGCCGTGTCTTCTTATCAGCACCATCCCTAAGAATCTCCTGGATCCAAGTCGGCCAGCCCCTGAAGCTGGAAAATAGGGCACCGCTATCCGGCACGAACACGTGCGCTGGCTCGGCGCGAAGCACCTGGCGCACTATCTTCCTCGCAACCTCGGCGGGCTCGCGGATGATGGTGCGGGTCTTCTTCAGACTGGCGACCCAAGAGTCCATGATGGGCGTCTGGGTCCACGTCGGATGGATAATGGATGTGATGATGTACTTGCCGGCAGGGCCGTAGCGGTGACGAAGCTCGACGTTGAGACCTTGGGGTGGAATTCAGTATTCACGCTCTTTATATGCTGGGACGTAAGAGCAGGACGAAATACTCACCTTCGTGCAAAGACAAGACCGCGGCCTTGCTGGCAGCGTAGTTGACGATGCCGGAAGGGGTGAAGTAGCTCGACAAGCTGGCGACAGTGAAAATGTGGCCCTTCTTCTGGGCAAGCATGCCCGGCAGAAACTCCCGGATGAGAGTGAAGTGACTGAGCACATTCACGCGGAAGAGCTGCTCGTCGTACTCATCGCTCCCTTCGAGGATTGCGTGTTGCTGAGCAATACCCGCATTGTTGATGAGAACAGTCGGGTTACCGCAATCAGCGCGGACCATGGCGGCTGTCTCGTGAATGGATGACGACGAAGTCAA
>RHKH01000220.1:25341-40674 GCA_009829795.1 Lasiodiplodia gonubiensis | reverse complement strand
ACCCACTCCCTCATCTCCGACATCCCCACCGCCTTCGGCCCCATCTACCCCATCAACCCGCACGCCCTCCCCCTCACCCCCCACCTCAAATCGCGCCCGCGCGACTTCGTCCACCCAGGCATCTGGCACACGCACGCCGACCTCGAAGCGATCCGCACCAACGTGTCCGCCGGCAACGAGCCATGGGCATCTGCCTGGGCCTTCTTCCGCGCCGACGCCTTCTCGCAATCCACCTACCCGATGCGCGGGCCGCACGCCATCCTCTCGCGCGGCACCACGAGCAACTACACCGACTTCACCGCCGACGCGCGCGCGGCCTGGCAGAACGCGCTGATGTGGTACGTCACACGCGACGACGCGCATCGGGAGCTGAGTACGGGCATCCTGGATGCGTGGGGGACGAACCTAACCGCCATCGTCGGGGTGGATCGGGCGCTGCTGGTGGGGCTGGAAGGGGATCTGTTCGTGAACGCGGCGGAGATCATGCGGTGGGAGGCGGGGTGGAGGGAGGCGGAGGCGGGGTGGAAGGGCGGAGAGGGGTTTTCGGTGCAGTTGTACTGGTTGTTTAGTCGGCAGAGCGTGGCGGTGGGCCAGGCCAATTACGGGATGGTGAGCATCAAGGCGTTGATGAGTTTTGCGGTGTTTCTGGATGATGTGGGGTTGTGGAATTATGCGGTGAATGAGTTTGTGAATAATCCGTGCGCGGGGGTGAGGGCGATGTTCGAGCCGGAGACGGGGCAGTCGGTTGAGGCGGGGAGGGATCAAGGTGAGTGTGTGGGGTTTCGTTGCGTTCTTGCGGGTTGAAATGCTGAGGTGGGGGAACAGGACACACGCAGTCGGGAATCGCCTGGACAGCGATGGGTGCCCGTGTTGCCCAGTCGCAGGGGAGTGATCTCTACTCGCTGGGAGACAACGTGCTCTTGAAGGCGGCGGAGTATGCGGCAGCGTTCAATCTGAACCAGACAGTGCCGTATGATCCGGAATGGTACCGGTGCGAGGCAGTCTTGGTTGATGGCCCTTGGGCAAATATTTCGACGGAGTCATTTGGGGTAAGGAGCGCTCTACCAGTATGGAATTTGTTGTACTACGAGTTTGTCAAGCGGAGGGGATTGAAAGGCCCATGGACTTCTCAGGCGAGGTCGTCTGATGGCTATTTCGAGGGACACACCACGGGAGGCGATCATCCAAGTTGGGGTGATCTCATCTGGGCATGATGAAGTGAAAGTCTCAGTCTGTCTGTTTTTATTTTTTCAGGAGTGTGTGGCAGTTTTCCAAGGGCCCAAAGCTGGAACGTGCTTTGTTGTATACTGGTCGATCATTGTCTCGGCTTAGAGCTTAATAGATGAAATCGAGTCCTTGGTAATATCACGGGTTTCGAGAAAGACATGGCCGGAAGGTTCCGACAACTTTATTTTTAGAGGATCTTTGCCACTTTCCCCCTTCATCAGGAGTTCGTCGGCGAACCCTACCGCTTTAGTCCACCACGCCGCGCAATTCGTGGCACAACTCTCCGCGGAGCGCGTCCGGACCATGGCCCGAGCCCCGCCCACCGTTAAGAACTTCGAACTGAGGAAAAAGTGATCCTCATCATGCAGGGCGATTCCTTGTTGGGCTGAGCTACAAGCTGAAACGGGATCGAAGTCGTTCCTGATGTTCGTCTGGCCGCACTGGCCACAGCATGGATGCGGGGTCCCCCGCAAGTGCCACGCACTGAATCCCCGGTGGGCGGCGTGAGAAACCCAACGTGCAATTTGCGGCGGCTCCAGAGTGATATCGACACCCAGCTCTCCAAGAATCCGCTCGAATGCAAGAAGTGACCGCAGTTCCGAATCATCACGCCGCGCATTCGTCGAATTGGAGTCGAGATGCCCAACCCCACTTCTGACGCCGCGAAGTCCCGGGCCGGCACCGACAAACGTCCATGGCCAGTGCAAGACGAGGAAAACACGTCGGAGGGAAAGGAAGCCGGCCCTGCGTATGTCCGGCGAGTAATATTTGGCGATACGAGTGCTGACTTGCAGATCAAGCTGCCAGAGCTGTAGGAAGCGAAAGGCGAAATGCACCCGCCAGCAGCCTTGTTCCCAATGTGATAGCTTGGGTCTGTCCTCCAATCGCTCCAATCATATCCTTACTGACAGATTTGCGGCAGGACTGGAATGTGTTTATGAAGAATCCCGACTACGGCCTGGCCTCCGCACCGGCGCAATTGAATCGCTCAGCCAACGCGTTTGTCAGTGCTTGACGTCCCCCACCGAGACATGACTAATGTGCACAAGCCACTCTCGAGCAGATGCTCCTTGGCCAGTCGATTCTTCTGAAGCCGTTCTTGGAGAAAGCGTTCAATCAAAATGTGGAGCAAGCCAATGACGGCCCCAGCATTTCTGCCCAAAGCCAGGATCTGAAGAGGAAGCTCATCGCCACTGCCAAAGGGTCCCAGTCTGACAGCATCCATTGGTCCGCTTCCGATGCCGCTGCTGAATCCCCCGCGAAAAGGCCCCGGATGACGCATGACATTAGCGGACCTGATAGATCGGAAGCACGTCTTCCAGCGTCTGATCCGCTCCTGCCACCGAGCGATGTTTTGAAACGTCTTTTTGACCTCTACGCCTCACGTATTCACCCATGGATTCCTGTGCTTCACGTGCGATCTTTCCGAGAACAGATGTCGGATCCCAGCAAGCAGCCCAAGCTTGCCAGTATATACCACGCGATAGTCAGTGTTTGTGCACGATTCAGTACGGATCCTTATCTCACCAAACGGAATGATCTGAAAGATCTATCCACACGATGCCGACATACAGTCATCCTTCAAAGCATGGAGGTCGCCACTGTTGAGAACTTGCAGGCTCTGGTAATTGTTGCATTCGATATAGTGAGTACTTGCGGATTTTAATCGACCACGGAGCATTCCCTTCTGTCAGGGCTTCTTGACTTTCAGCCGCTGATGCTCTGAACAGATCGGCGGTGGTCGAGGACCGATGGCGTGGAGTTTGGTGAATTCGCTAACCAGATCCGTTGAACAACTTCAATTAAGCGTTGAAGACAATGACGATGATTCATCAAAAGAAAACACCGAGTACCTGTTCCACCGAATGAGCTTTCTCAGCAGCGCCAATACCTGGATAGAATCTGAGGAGCGTAGACGCATCTTTTGGAACGCGTTCCTCATGGACCGTTTCTGCAGTATTGGAACAGGGTAAGTGTCCGCCCTCTAAGAGACATCCGTCTAACCTTGAACAGCTGGAACAACAGCCTGACCAGAAACGACGTACGCCGACGTCTTCCCTGCGAGGGTAAAATCTGGGAGGCCGGAACACCGACCACTACGCCCTTCTTCGGCATAGCCGAAAACATGGCTCCGTCTCAGCAGCAGCCGACTCCAACGAGCGAACGACTCCCTGCAAACGAGGAGGAAGTCGATTCGATCGGCGGGTTTGCTTTCTGCATCGAGGCTACCGAGAGCCTCAACCTCGTCACCAAGTTCTTCCTGCAGCACGGCATCAACTTCAAAGACCCCCAAAGCATCCAGATCTGGCTGATGAGGTTCAAAGAGCTAGACCTGCGGCTCGTCAGGTATGCAGACACCGCATCGGCTGCGGATCGAGGCTGACGACGTGCAGATGGAGATTGTTCCTGCCGCCGAAATGGCGCACCGCCTGCGCGCTGAACGACGACGGCAACATGGACCCCAACCTGACCCTCGCCCACATCACGCACAACGCCGCCGTCATCCAGCTCCACCAAAGCATCGCGTACCCCGCCCAGCAGTGGAACAGATACTCCGCGATCCTCCCGTCGTCGACATCCGCCGGCACCTGTCTCACAGCCGCGAAAGAGATCGTCATGATCGCGAAGGAATTCCTGCGTGCCAGCGACGGCATCACGAATCCGCAGTTCTCGTTTTGTCTCTTCATCGCCGGACGAGTGCTTCTGGGTGCGCACCACACACACACACACACACACACACACAAATCCCCCCACATTCCCCCACGCTCGAGACTGACCAATATCCACCCAGCACACTCCGCCCACTACGGCCAGCTCTTCTCCGACGAAGTCGCCCACGCCGTCCTCCTCCTCCGCGCCATCTCCACGCGCTGGAGCGGCGAACACTACACCGGCGCCGCCGACACCCAGGGCAACCTGGCCTCACGCTTTGCGGATCGCTTGGAGAGCGCACACGCAAGCCTCCGCGAAGGCCGCCACGACACGTCGAATCCGGTGCTCGACATCCGCGAGCCCGCGTACTCGGACCAGGCGGAGACAGGCCGAGGCGGCGCGAGCGTTGGTGGCAGCAGCACGACGACGCCGTCAGGACACGAGGCCAGCAGGAGCACGGGGCCACGGAAGCAGAGCGGCGGTATCGTGGCCGACGGCAGCCGCTTCCATGGTGCCGATGTGGGAGAGTCGCCGGATTCGATTAGCCTGGCGTTTCCGCCGCTGCCGTTGGCGTTTCAGCAGGGCGGAGGCGGTTCGGGGCCGTTCGACCCGATGGGTGCGGTGGCGCCGGCGAATGCGCAGCAGACGTTTGCCTCGCCGACGGCGCAGAGCTCGTACGCGGCGTTTGAGGACTTTCGGAGCATCTTTGATGACTCGTTCCAGCAGGATCTGAGGGTCAGTACGTACTCGAATTTGCAGAATTTGGGCCATCAGGAGCCGTTCAATGGGCTTGGTTGAGGGGGTGGGACGAAGTGATCTCGAGAGTGGGTTCAAGAGAACATGACCCTCGATAACCTCTGTTGGAAAAATATGTAGGCTTCTGCTGTGGGGAGTTAAAGGATTTGGCTGGAACGAGACGATATATCCAAGTTCCCACAAAAACGGTATGGCAGTGGCTTCAGCTGATGATGTGGCGCGGAACAAATGCTGGATTCATTATTCTGTATCTACGGTACCGCCGGCTTCCCGTCTGATTAAATGGCGTATTTGAATTCCGGATTCTTGAAAATGTTAGTTACCTCTCCCATTATTCCAGGGATGCAAGTTCTCACCTCTTTGTCCGTAAGGTCCTGAAGTGCGAGCTGTTGGGCATCAGTCTTGCTTCCGGCGCCAGAAGCCATCTACACGCGGAGTTAGTGTGCAAGTTCCGGGCTGCAACAGCAAGTCCACTAACCTCTTCTGCTCTGTTCGCCGCGTCAATAGCGCGAGCCTTGTTTCTGCGCGTCAGAATGAGCCACGTGACGGCTATTTCCGCTATGAAAACGATGTAGAGGCACAGGTGGGCTGTGAAGCCATGACGGTATCGCGGAGCATCGCTCGTCTGGAAGAGCTGTGGAGAAGCCACTGTACGAGTGTTAGCGGTCTTTCGGGGTTAATTGCCTGCCGTTGCCCATGTCCTGCGTTGCTGCAACACATCGTGAAACACCCGTCAAGTCTCTGGGTCAAACTTACTGTTCCCCGCAGCCCAAGCACTGGCACTAGGTCAGTCACACGGCTGATGATGCATCACTATGCAGACTTACATGAATGTCATGGAAAGTGTTACGCCCTTCTTCGTCTGCCCGGCAACATTCCTCGATATGAGAGAGAAAATCAGATTGCCCTCTGCCAGGATAAACTGGGTGCAGTAGAATGCAACAAGCAGGCCCCCTGCATTCTTAGAATTGGGAGCTATTCCCATCAGGATTCCTGTCCCGGCGATGGCTGGAAGTGTCCAGAGCTTTGGTCCTGCCTGTCAGCTTTGCCTCGGCTTGCACGAATAAAGACTCACAAACATGACCAACAGCGTCTGCCGTGTCTTGCTGGCCAACATGGCACCTCCGACCATGACAAGGATCGTCACTGCACCTTGTGCGATGTTGAGCAGCTGGGTCTGCAAAACCGAGAAGCCGAACGCTTTGATGATGAGGTTCGAAAAGACGCCGAGACCGCCGATGATCAGCGTGCTCGTGGTCTGCAGAAGCACGCAGCACCAGACATACGGATCCAGCACCGCTTCGATGACCTGGTACTTTTTGTACGTTCTGTTCTGGATGCCCGTCTGATTGCCGCGGACTCTTGCAAACATCAAGCGTTTATCGTCTTCGTTGTAACACTTCGCCTTCATAGGGCTATCTGGTAGGAAGCATGCGATGACGACGGACCACAGTACTGTGGCCAGGCCGAGGACCATGAAGAGGACTTGCCACGAGAATATCGGCGCGTCTTTGATGTGGGACACGCCGTATGCAATCAAGCCGCCGACCTGAGAGGGTCAATGCCCGGTCCTTTGTTTCGGGCGTAGAGGTGCAGGGCTTACCATCAACTGGACACCCATCATGCAGTACCAGAGGCTAGTCAGGACCGCCTGTTCCTCCCGCGTGTACCACATCGCTGTGCTTCACAACAGTCAGCCCGACCATGATTTGCCTTTTCAATCCAATACATTGGGACTCACATAATAATGAAGGCGGGCTGGACGCAAGACTCGAAGATACCGAGCAGGAAACGCACAGCCATCAAAGCACCCCAGTTGGTGGCTGCAGCCGAGCACGTCACCACCGCTCCCCACAGAAACACGCTGCATCGGGTCAGCTCATCCCAGTCTTCAAATGGCCGAGACGTACTTTGCAGCAAGGTACTTGGCTACAGGCAACTTCTGCAGCAAAAAGTTCGTTGGATACTCGCCCACGAGGACTCCCATATAGAGAATGGTGCCAAGCCAGCTGAAATCGTTGCCGTGCAAGTGAGCATCCTCGTTGATGCCCATTATCGAGCTGAACCCAAGGGTGCCTTTGTCGAGAGCCTGGCAGAAGTACGTCTGGATGTTGTTCTGTCAGCACCGCGAAAACGTCGGAGGTCGTCATTCGAAACCTACTCCGAGCATGATTACCAGGATACGCTTGTTTATCTTCCGGAACAGGCGCTTGTTCGTCGCCGCATCGATGTGCAGATGCGCCGTCTCCTGCGCGTACTGGTCAACCTCTGCATCACCCTTCACGTCCGTCCGGCCGCTGGGATGCTCTTCCGGGTCCGCCTCATGGTGGATGATGGCGTCGTCTGCTTTGTCCATAGACTTTGCCATTGGATGTTTTGCCAAAATTGTTGATTAGGTTTCGAGATAGGGCCGCGGTTTCAGGCCTTAGGAACAACACTCGAAGCTCAGGCTACATCACCAGCTTATCTTTTCGGAGGCTCCACATCGGAAGCGGGGCTGCACGTCCGGGGGACGGTGCAGGGGTGTCCAGCATTCTCGGAGAGGTCTCCGAGACCGGGCCCGGGCTCCGGGCTGCGAACATTCTGTGCCCCGGACAGCTCCCGGCTGATCCCCCGCAAGGCTACATGGGAGCCATGCTCGTCAGGAAGAAGTGGATAAATTATTTTTGTATGTAGCTGCGGGCTGGTGGGAATGCCGAGGATGAGCGTTTGCGCTTGCGACTTCCCGTGACTGCGACTTGAGGATTCGTCAATATTCCCACGAACATAGTTCACTTTGCCTTACCCTCGCCCCAGACGTGCAGTGTTTATTGCTGGTTGAAACACCCGGAAAGCAACACAATGGGAACCGCGACGAACGGCACGACGCCGTCCAAAGCCCAGGCGGACCCATCCGCCCAAACACACCACCTCGACGCGCTCTACTCCCCCTCCGTCGCCACAAAGATTTGGAAAACTGCTAGCAAAGCCCTAGCCCAGGTACGCCAACGCCCTCCCTCTCCCCCCTCAACCCCAGCAACTAACCCTTCCGGCACCACAGGACTCCCCGCCCACCGCCTTCCCCGAATACACCACACCGGGCGGCACATCCTACGTCTACTCGCCCGTCTCTTTCTGGACGTCCGGCTTCTTCCCAGGCTGCCTCTACCTGCTGCGCGAGCGGCAGCTGAAGTACCCAGCACGCTTCTCGGCCCCCGCGGGACCCCTACTGCACCCGCCGGCGTTGGAGTTCGCGTGCAAGTGGTGGACGGCGCAGCCGAAGCTGCAGGCGAGCCGCACCGACACGCACGACCTGGGCTTCATGATCCAGCCGTGGGCGCAGCTGGGGTGGGAGCTGGATGGGGACGGCGCGTGTCGCGAGGCGCTGGTGACGGCGGCGAGGAGCTTGGCGGCGAGGTTTGATGCGAGGGTTGGGGCGGTGCGGAGTTGGGATGCGTGTAGGACGGGGGTGTATGAGTTTAAGGATCCTGAGAGGGAGTTTTTGGTTGTGATTGATAATATTATGAGTGAGTAGTCCTCGTTTGGTCTGGGGGGCGGGGGGAGGTGCTGGAATGCTGGGTGGATGGGCGGACGGATGCGCTGACAGACAACAACAGACCTCGACCTCCTCTACCACGCCGCCTCCCTCACCGGCGACCTCTCTCTCGCGCACATCGCGACGACGCACGCGCTAACCACCCTCCGCGCACACGTCCGCCCCGACTGGTCGACGGCGCACCTCGTCGTCTTCGACCCGGCCACCGGCACCGCGCAGCAGACGCTCACACACCAGGGCTACAAGAACGAGTCGTGCTGGACGCGCGGGCAGGCGTGGGCCATGGCCGGCTTCATCCAGTGCTACCGGCGGGTGAAGGAGCCGCGGTTCCTGGATGCGGCGGTGCGCACGGCGCGGTACTGGATCGAGCGCATGCCGGAAGACGGCGTGGTGCCGTGGGACTTTGATGCTGAGAGGGAGCGGGGCCCGGGCGAGCCGAGGGATTCGAGCGCGGTGCTGGTGGCGGCGTGGGCCATGTTGTTGCTTTATGAGACGTTGGAGGGTGAGGGGAGGGGCGGGGAGGTGGGGGAGTTTTTGCGCGCGGTGTTGAGGAGTGTGAAGGGGATTATCGACAGCTGTTTGCCGGCAGGCTCGGGCGGAGCTGATGAGGGACATGAGTCCGCGGATGAGCTGGAGTCGGTTGTGATGCATGCTACGATTAATAACTTCGAACATGCGCTGAGGAGATGGGCAGACACAGGCCTAGTATACGCAGATTACTATTTTCTTCTGGTAGGAAACAAGCTCTTAGAAATGGGTCTTGTCAAGTAAGTTCTGTACAATGAATTTTGTAGTTTCCGCCTGTTGGAGAAATCCTGAGACGAGTGTGACACAAGATGAAGCGAGCATGCTGCACGAAAAGAGCCGAGAGGTCGCCTGCATCCATAGCTGCGCGAGATAACGGGAGAGGAAACGCGTAAGTAGATTGATGGAGACGTGATGTTGCGGAGATGCGGCGGAAGAAGTGGTTGGCTCTGATGACGTAACGCGCTGCTGAGTCATCTGCCAAGACGCGCCGACGCGACGCGCCGACTTCTTAGCGTCACCTCACTCCACCTTCGCAACCTCCGACCATCGCATCCATCATCAACACCATCTCACAGCGTCTTCATCCCACGGTCCAGCGACAGTCCGGCTTCCCACTCTCTCCGACCAGCGCGCGAAGGTCCTGCGACAGCCCGATCCGTCTACGAGCTGCCGACGAACTGCCTCGTGGCTCCCCTGGTAACGGCTCGGTTTGCCTTGCGCGAACTGCCTTCCCAGCGCCATCGACGGCTTGGTCCCGACGCACTTTGTAGACGCATTGCTTCCTGGATCCGACGTGGCGCCGAAGTCAAGGCTGCTTCCTAGTCAAAGCCTGGGCGGGTGGGTTGCTGCGCGAAATTACGCGCAGGGATTCGTTTTTGCCTCCGCTCGTTGTGTTATGCTCTGCTGACCTGCACTTCTAGTCCGCCATGTACGCTCCAGGCAAGCCCGACGTGAACGAGACCATCCTCGCCGAATGGACCGATGCTCACGGCAACGACTGCACCCTCGGTTCGCTGACACCATGCCATAAACGAGACGCTGGGTTTACGTTGAAGGTCACGATGGATGAGCAGCAGAGGGTCTGGGCGTGGTTCATTCTGGCAGTCACGGTCAAGACGGCGGGCCGAGAGCGGCAGCGGGAGTTGGCTTTGGTCATTCCCCCACACTCCTTGTACACACTCTCTTTCAACGAGCTGGAGATTTCGCAAATTCACACGCCTGCCATGTTTTCGGCAGTCGGAGATGCACGCCTCTTTGACTCTGGCCGCGTGATTCGTGCCAACTTTGCTCTCCCCGAACTTGGCCACGTCCTCATGCCCAAATCCACCGCAAAGAAAATCACGCCTGCCTCTCGTACCACGTCAGAACTCCTACGTGGACTGCGCTCTCTTTCCCAAGCCCGCGCCTTCTCCGTCTACATCAAGCCCAGTGACTACGCCCGTCAAGGCTTGAAGCTGGTGTGTGACCGCAACTGCGCTGCTCCGCCTCCCGCAAGTCCATTTGCCATCGAAGATGTGCTGGATACTCGGACAACTGAAGTGGATTGGAGCCTCTTTGGCATTGAACCCGATTCCGTCCCCGACGATCCTCCCGCATCCGCACCTCCGCCCTACCTTGGCCCAACACCTCCATTCCTCGACTGCGAACCACTCCTCCCACTCAGCCCTGTCGCCAAATCCGTCATCTCCGAAACAGACTACTCGCAAATCCCACCACCCAGCATCCACGTCCCAGCTTCACCACAACTCCAGTATCAGCCCTCCACCCAGAAGAAACGCCCCCTCTCCCCTAACACCGCCGCTGCCCCGGATCTCCTTCCCTCGGCCCAGCGCCAGCGCCGCGGTAGCTCCGTCGCTACCAGCTCCCCTACCCGTGACGCCCTGATCGCCAACCTCGCCGAATGGGTAGAGGCCGCTCTCGCTGTCAATGCGTCGGTGTACGAGCATCCTCGCTTGCAAAACCATCTGCAGACATGCGCAGCGCATGCTGTTGCTGCAGATGTTGACGCGTTTTTGGACACGCGGGCGGAGTTGGGGGCGGAGTTTTACTACGACCCCGAGGGCGTGGACGGGGAACAGGCGGCCGGAGATGAGATAGCGGAGCGTGCTGCGTACGTCGCGGACATGGCGAAGCTGCTGCGGTGGGCGCTAAGGAAGCGGTGGAGTGCGGACGTGGAGAACTTTGATACGTTCGTGTTTCTTGGGCAGGCGGCTAGAGCGGCAGTGGAGTCGGGGAGTAGTATGGAGGCAGGTCCGGGTGGGAATGGAGGTGATGATGCGGTGGCTGGGTTGTGGCGCGATCCGTATAGGTTCCGGAAGGCGCTGTGCATTAACTGCGTGTTGCTGTCTTGCGTGACGCGTGATGCTACGTAGGTGCCAAAAGAAGTGATGCTTCGCAGTTATTTTCGCGGGCAAGGGCACCCGACTTACATAGGTAAATTAAATGTACATCTACGTCTGGATAGTAGCTGAAGTTACCTACGTCACGAGCTAAGATCCTGATAGAAAGTAGTAACGATGGCTCAGATCTTTCGGAACGTCCTGTGATGCTGCCGGGTGATTTGTTCGAGGTGGGTTTGTTTGGCGATAGGTCATGTCGTTTGGCACTAGTTCTGCAGAAATGAGAAAAATTGGCAGATTCCCTGTGTCTCGGCTACCTTGCGAATCATGTGAAGTGAGACTGTACTGATCGGCAATGCAGGCAGCCGCGGAAGGGGGCGGTGCTCATGCTTGCAGTGAGTTTCAGCGACTGACAATTGGTTGTGAGGCTGACACGCCAACCGCCTACTGCAGGGGATAGCACAAGGCGCTGTTATTTGCCCGTGCCGTGCAAGATCAATTTGGAATCTGACTTACTACACCTCGGTATCGCCGAAGCCGCCGTATCGTACTCCAATAGAATCACAGCTTACCGAGGATCTTGACGATCAGGTTAGTCCTGGCCCAGAACAAGATGCAATGAGCAATGCCAGTGGTGTTCTCCATTCTGTTGCCTGCCAGCCGCATATCCAGATCACCGGATCAGACCCAATCAGAATGCCATGAGCGGTTATCCGGCACTAATAATGATAATACTAAGATATATATTATCGCCTTATACGGGGCAGTGCATTCGAAACTCGAGCTCGGTGCTGTTTATAAGACTGCACCGTAGTGAGGATTATTGTGCTTGCTTCACTCATCTCTGGCCGCCAACCTCGTTCCCTCAGGCTCAACAGACAATTCAATCCAATTTTCATTCAACCGCCTCAAATGCAGCCTCTACCGAAATGCCAGTAGAGCCACTATTGCTTTGCGATACGGCCACGGGCGTGGGGGATCCTGTGCCCATGTCTCCGCCGAAACTCCACCATTCGATTCCTCTCAGCCTACAGGCGCTACTGGATTGGAATCACATTCTCCAAGTCAAACAAAACCCCCTCTCGTATGAGCGTGATGACGACTTTGAGCTTGTCGGTGCCGAGCTTCGAGTTGATCCCCCCACCGTCTTCTGTCGACCTTGCCGGGATCTACTGAGGTCACCTCCAGAGCTTCGTGAGTGGCGAGACAACGACAGGCTGTCCGACTGGGTCCCATTTCACACAGATCTGTTCGACCTCATCGACTGCTGTCGTGATCCCAAAGGCAACTGTCCCCTTTGCCAACAATTCTGGAAGAGCATCAAACACGTGACTGCAGGTTTCAGAGTCAAGAAAGAGAGTCCAAGACTCAGTCTTCCTGAGCAAGGTCTGCGAGTCCGTTTAGAAGCTCGGAAGGTCCATTTCGCGGGGGAGGGAGTCAAAGATGACTTCACTTTGACGCGAAATCTTGTACGGAGCAGCACCTTTGACCAATATCCAGTTGGCGTAAGCTTCCGCCACGACGAGCAAGGTGTGACAACATTCCCAAGGTAAGATTCAGTCAATTAACAATATTTGACAGGGAAGTATAGCAGCAAACTTGGTCTTCCGTTTGAAAACTCCTCGGATTCTGTCACCACCCTTTCTCGCGGAAAAAAATGGATACAGGATTGTAGAGAAAGACACGAGAAATGCAAGATCAATCATGATTTGTTGCCTCCAAAGCCCCCTGCGAGGCTGATTTCTATTGAATCTTCTGGGCAACACTTTAGACTCAAGGAACTTTTCAGACCGAGAGAACAGGACGAATCTCAAGAGGCATCGAGGGAGTGCCAGGAGGTCCCGAGGTACACAGCGCTCAGCTACCGCTGGTCGTCCAGAGCTTCATTCATGCTGAAGAAACACAATATGAAAGAAATGAGAAAGTTGTTGCCGGTATCGGTCCTCCCAAAGAGTCTTCGCGATGCGTGCGCGATCACCCTTCGTTTGGGTTTGCGGAACATATGGATCGATAGACTCTGCATCATCCAAGACTCGGAGCAGGATTGGGAGTGCGAATCATCCAAGATGGCAGACGTATACAGGAACGCCTGGTGCACCATATCTGCCACCGGTGCTGTAGACGACAACGGTGGCTGCTATTTCCATCGAAACCCCCTGGAGATTCTCCCCCTTAGACTTGCATCCAACCCATTTGTAAAAGGACGCTTTTACCTCGACAGAAACAACTACTTCCAGCCCGACCATAACCAGATGATCTATGGCCATCTACGCGACCGTGCTTGGACATTCCAAGAGAGAAACCTTTCCCGACGCCTATTGCATTTCGCCAAGGATCAAGTTTACTGGCAGTGTAGGGAAAGCAGCGCATGCGAGGCTTGGCCTTATTTCGACACCGATACGTCCACCAGAAGCTTCCCTTTATCAGAGATCAAATTCGAGTACGACCATCTTGAACGATGGACTAAGATCATCACCGAATACTCATTGGGGCGACTGTCTTTTGAGAAGGATAAGCTACCTGCCCTATCCGGAATGGCGGCAGAGATGCAACTTGCTTTAGTAGACACATACTTGGCAGGTCTTTGGCGGGAACATCTACTGTTCGGCCTTTGCTGGTCAGCTGAGAGTCAGCATCCTGAACGACCTGAGACATATCGAGCGCCGTCCTGGTCTTGGGCCAGCCTTGAATCAGACATCTTCAATTACGCCGTGAACATGATGTCCTGCAATCTCTTCCCGAACAACGAGAATACTGGGTTCCAGGAGATGGCATCTATTGAAGATGTTCGGGTAGAACCGTCGTCTAGTAGCAATCCATACGGACAAGTCGACAGCGGTTGGATCGAGATATCGAGTCGCCTGTTCCAAGTGTCTATCTCTACCGAAACCATCGCTTCACCTCAATGGCGGAAGATCGCAAGCCTTAATGGTAAGCCATTGGAGCAGTCAGGATTCTCTACAGCAAAGTTGGACAGCCATCTTACCTTGCTCAGTGGTGGAACTGTTCCAACCTTTTGCTTGCCCCTTCTTTGCGGAAAGGACTATTCGAGCAAGACACTTTACTGCTTACTTTTGGTGCCCCACTATCTTGGCTTGTTTGCCTGCCCTCAATCAGAAGCTAGTCTTCCTTCTTCGAATACGAACACGAGGTACCATAGAGTCGGACTTGCGGAACTTGAATTCGATTCGAAAGATCGTCACGATTTCCTTGAACACTGCACAAAACAAACTGTAGTTATTTTCTAGGCATAAGTCACATATATGAGGTTTCAAACGCTTTTGCAACTGTATTGACCATTGCTCAACATTTGTCGTTTGGATTCCCGGCCCGGACACGGCGGGGCGGCTCTGGAGATAGATAATCTTCTCCGAGATGCTGGGTCCACTCTTTATCCTTCTGATGGGAGAAAAGTCCTGGCAGTGATTGTACCCTCGTATAAAAGATGGGCAAGGAAGAAACGGCACAAATTTCGTTAGAGGATACCGAACATAGGACTTGAGAAACGAGTCGATCGATAACTGTTGGTGGTAGCTAAAGTTGATAGTAATGGAATATTGATCACTCGTATACAGCGAATACACTCGGAGGTAAATGTCGTAAGAGGTATCATATTGATCGTTGTCTCTAGGTCATTGTTTGTTCCAGTGCGCATACCGTTATACCAGTGACTCTTGACCACTCATTTACCTTAGTCTGCGGTACCACCTATGCATGTGAGCTATGATAAACCCCGCCTCAGCTTCAGCAGCCTCGCCTCACCGAATGTCCATGCTCTGCAGAAAAATATGACCTGCACCAAACCGTCAGCATCACTTGCGCCTTTGATTGCTGCACAAGCCATCCTTCCAAACTTACTGTCCGGAAATCTTTCCCCCGCACCTATCCCCGTAACGCCAACCGATAAACCATCGCGCGATTTTTTCCATCAATCTCTGATGTCCCGCAGCACCCACTCAGAACATTCTCTCCACCAGACGGCCCCTGCACTCACCGAGAACCGTACCGCGCCAGCTGTCGAAGATAACTTCTGACCGGCAGGCGCCTCAACTCTATCCGGACAACACGCCTCGCCCTCCTAACGCTGCAGCGGAACCATTCCCTCTGCATAAAGGTGCGACCACCCCGATCAGCCTGCCTTGGCTCTCTACGCCTCGCCAACCTCCGGTGAACGTGCAGCTCCAGCTGTCTTGCCTCGTATTGCATAAACGGCGTCTGATAAGCAATCTCGAGATCCGGCAGCCTGCATTCCCGCCGCAGCCGCTGGACGCGCTGTCGTGGATCCGTCGAAAAGCC
>RHKH01000220.1:495-25193 GCA_009829795.1 Lasiodiplodia gonubiensis | reverse complement strand
TTTTTTTTTTTTTTTTTTTGATCCGGCGTGGTTGGAGATTGATGATGTGGCGGTTTGTCCGGTTGGGTGGGTACGTGCTACAGCTGTCTGTCTCACTGTGGTGGCTGCGTGTCTAGGCTTGGCGCTCTGGTGGTGGTCGTGGTCGTTCTGCGGTGACGGGGACGGAACAGGTGCGGAGGCTGGCGACGGCACTCGGATGGTCTCAGTGGTGAGGTGAGAGATATAGAGGTTGGCCTTATGGTTGGTGTTTTCCTGGTTTTTGGTGATGCAAATGGTGACTTATTCGAGCTGAGTTGCAACGGTGACTTCTTGGAGGTAAGTGGTGGTGTTGATTGTTCAATTTCGCAGGTGAGGCGGGTGTTGTGATAATGGCAAGGCTTTTTTTAAAGTGATATGTGGAAGTGACTTCCTCGAGGCGAAGGATGAGAGGTGTTTGGCTGAAGTGAAGGTGAAAATGATGGCTCAGATGTGGGAAGTGGCTGTCGGTCTTTCGTGATGCGCCACGACTGGAGTCGATTTAACGCGGGTGGCAGTGCTGGTACGTACGCTCTGGTGGGTGAGGCCAGTGCGGTTGGGGTGGAAGCTGAGAGTAGTAGGTACTTGTAACTGGTGAGTGAGAATGGTAGGTCAAGTCAGGACTGTAGAATCTTCAAGCATGAATGTGAATGAGCTGCAAGTGAGCCAGGGATGTGACACGCTATGCGGAGCTCAGAAAGGGCTGGGTTGGTAATGGTGTTGGAGGTACGGAGCTGGCAACAATTTTCGGGCAATCACAGGGCTCAGGAAGCCGTGGGAGGCTAACTCGTTTTGTATCCGGTGATGAAAGATGTGCTCATTTTGGGAAAGACGGTCTTGTCAACGCTGCACCTCTACTCATATCAGACAGACTTCAGTACCAGTTCACCTCAATCCGCGGTGACGCTCATCCAAATGAGCCAGAATGAGGTCCACCTCCGCATCAGCAGCCTCAAGGATATGTTCCGGCGCAAACTTCGGCTTCCAGCCCACCGCATGCCCGTGCTCGGCAGTGAAAGTGCACCTGCGTCAGAATGTTAGCATTAGTTTCACACCTCCCCCACAAACGATCCTGCTAAACTTACTGTCCTGAAATCTTCACCCTGACAGACGGCTTCGACACCTTCAGTGCCTCCGCCATCTGGCCCAACCCATCTTCATCCACGAGCTCCACATTCGCATCCTTGATCACGCCGCGCTTGGCGAGCGCTTTGGCAATGGCGGCGTACATGTCCTCCCAAGCGACGTTGCCGGGAGATGCCAGGTAGAAACCGTTCTTGCCGTGGTCGGGGTTCTTGTTCTCAAGGATAGCACGAAGGATGGAGAGGTAGAGAGTCGTGTTGTCTTGGACGTGGCACACGGGCCAGGTCTATCTCGATGAGAGTTTGTTTGTAAGCGTGTGCGCTCAGCACATGGGGTGTGATAAATGGCACTACTTA
The DNA here is from genome assembly GCA_009829795.1 of Lasiodiplodia gonubiensis. NCBI lineage: Eukaryota > Fungi > Ascomycota > Dothideomycetes > Botryosphaeriales > Botryosphaeriaceae > Lasiodiplodia > Lasiodiplodia gonubiensis. The sequence goes on along the minus strand of RHKH01000220.1, from coordinate 23,739 downwards.
CGGTACGTTCTTTATCAAGCTTGTAGACGCGGCCTGTGTGCTTGGCTGCGATGACGATGTCTACAGTTTGGATGGAGATTTTGTTGCCGAAGCCTTCGCCCTCGCCATCTTGAATGCGCATAAGTAGGCAATTGCTGTGAAGCTTCGCGTGCAATGTACTTACAAACGATGCAAGGGACAAAGATGTATGTCTTGACGCCGTGCTTCAGGCCCTCTTCCGTGACGATAACGTTCGTGTTAGTGGCCTTGAGGCATTAGCTTTTAGCAAATGGCTTTTCCGGTACTTAGAATAATCAGGACATACGATTTGAACCTCCTCGTACGGAGCCTTCTGGTTACTGTGCTGCTCGTACAACCCAGGATCATTGTCCAACAAAGGGCGATCAATCGGGGCCCCAGAGAGGCCAGAGAACATTTTGGCACCGCTCGTCTGATAGATAGCGTCAGTGTGTATCAATTCTCGGGGATAAACGCTTCAAGAAAACCTACGTAGAGAAAGTGCACCTCCAATCCAGTGACCTTCTTGCTTTCCGCAAGGGCCTTGATGAAGTTGACCTGGCTGGTGGCGTAGTACGCGCCCATCAGAAAGTACACAATGGTGATTTTGTTTTCCACAACGGCCTTCTTGGTCGCCTGCTCGTCCTCCGGAGAGAAGATCAGAGGCTCGGCGCCATATTGCTTGACGGCTTCGGCTTGTTCGGGCTTCCGGACGAGTGCGAAGAGCTTTCCGTAGTTGGGGAGGCCAGCTGCTTGGAAGTGCGCGAGAAGTGTGCCGCCAAGGTAACCCGAGCCGCCGGTGATGAGGATGTTGTGAGACATATTCGCTTGATGAAGATGTCTTTTTCGGGAAATTGAAGCACAAGTATCAAGATGAGCTTTAACACTATGCGCTTATGAGGAATTTTGTTCATTATATACACACTTGCTGGTTATTCAGACCATCTTAGAAATCAACTTGAACAACTAACGTAGACGTCACTTTAGAAATCAACACTGGAGATTAGTCAAGAATGAAGTCTATTCAGTCCACATTCGGGGTTATATGATTTCATAAACACAAGGGAACATCAAAGTTGGGGTAAGTTAATTGGAGTCTATTGAAGCATCTGCACGACCAGAGCGTAACAAACCCACATATCATCAGAGCGGACCCAGAGACACTTGCAATGATTTGCACGCTGGCATTCCGTTGCAGGACGGAAGCGGGAGGATCATGACAACGTTGCCGAACGACACCACCGCGGGAGGCTGACCAATCATGCTGACCCCACTTACCCCAACAGCATTTGCCTTACCCCAATCCGAATGCTCCCCTACCCCAAACTTCTCTCCAACTTAGTCCCATCGATTTGAAAGCTGCGCGATGGATCAGTCTGTCTAAACGTGCATTGCAGACGTTTGCATCACAAATCAAGAGCGCGACATTAGTTGCACACAAAAGTACTATTCTTGCCCGATACGAGTCGCGAAATCTTAGGCTGCGAAAGCTCCCCCTTTGTACTCCAACTTTTCTCAGCGAAGGATGGAATCCACGAACCACGGCAGATAGTCTTTCTGAGCCCACTCCGCCAGCCTGCGCAGTGAAGCAATCAGGGTGTAGATACCCAAGATCGAAGCCGTTGACCCAATTGTCATCTCTTGAAAGAAATCTAGTCTACGTTCGAATAGATTTGCGTCAGCCTTAGCCATGTACAACTTCCAATCGTGTCCTTGCACCAGTAAGAGCGGCAAGGCCGGAATCTCCCGTGACTCCATCCCAGAAGATTGCAAGAACTGGCGGAGTCGGGTAAAATGTCCAGATACCCAAACAAGGAGCTGTGCATCAGCCTTCACCTTGTCCTGATCTGGCCGCTTCGTCTCTATACTGATGGCAATTGGCTGGTAGCGCATTTGCTCCCCGAAGATGTGATTGATTGTCTTAGCGACGCTTTGTTCAGCCTTGTCTCGGATGCGAGTTCTCAACTCCTGCGAGGGCTCGAGGATAATGGCGTAGTCGACCTTCTTGGCTTCAGCCCTGAGGACCGAGAACAACGGACAGTGGTCGCAAGATGATAGAATAGTGGCTGTTGTAATGTCGCGATACCACACGCCTGTTTCCTCACGCCGCTTTCGCCGCAAAGCTAGGTGGAGAACGGTAGAGTGAACTTCCGCATTCCAAGCTGCCTCAAACAGCTCGTCGCGCTGGCACTCTGACGCAGCAGCATGGAGGTCGCAGATACGAACCCATTCGTAGATTCGTTCTTCCATCACTCCCCACTTCATCTCGTCGGTCACGTTAGATGCTGAGAAGTGCTTGCCTTCCAGCTTCTGGCCCTGGGGTTGTGTCTTGCTCAACCCCCTTACATATGAGGGGACTAAGCCCAAGCCTTTTTGTATCTCCTCCATGTCACGAAGAAAGTTTTGTTCGTTTGCCAGCAACGTCTTGCAAACACCATCATCGAAAGAGTGGTAATCTACCCGATAGGGTTCGCGGTTAATGATGGGCAGCATGATGTTCGGGTCGAAGCGCGATGTCGAGTCCCCTGGGAAACTATGAAACAATGTTGGTTTTTGAGGTTGACTTTGTTGTTTTTGGGAATCCTTGGACGCGTTTTTTCGAATTCGGAAAGCAGCTCCTGGAGAAAGAGAAGGTGATGGAGAGCTAAACACAGATCCAGTTACCCTCTGACTCGGATTCTCGCCACTCCCGCCGTTCTCGGGGGCTTTCGGTGCTTGCGTACCGGCAGAGGAGGATGGCGCTGGTCTTGGAGGGGAGGTATGACTGCCTCGAATAGCTTCATCAGGGGTTGCGCGATGCACAGGAGGTGTTCCTGGATTCAGTTGCGAATCCTGAATGACTGGCTTTTCCTTGCCGTCAATGCTCAAACCCGATAGGCAGCTCGTGACGTGATTGCCTGATTCGAGCGTTTGCGCAGATTCTGCTTCGTCCTTGCCGTTGCCAGACACCGATGTGACGGGTCCACCAGACGAATTGGGCAGTGCCGCTTCTTTGCTGTTTCGAGTAGGCTCGTCCAACTTGAGCGAATACTCACTACACATAGAACTCGTACCAACCCTCGGACTTTGGACGTTGGCAGTAGACGACGAAGACTTCCGCGACGAAGCTTCGTCTTCAGCCAAGTTGAGAGCCCATTTCCGGTAGTACACATGCTTCCAGTAAGCATTCTGGTGTTCGAAGCAGAGCAGACGCGTTATGGCATTCTCGAGGAGTCGAATCGGTAGATGGCTGGTGAATTCGCAACCCAAAGCGTCTCGTATGGCAGCCACTTCATCCGGTGTAAGCCTATGCTCACAACGTTTTTCGTCTGAGTTGTAGGCGATGCATCGAAACCCGTTTTTGTTGTCGAACGCGAGAGCTGTCCTTACTACCGAGTAATCGAGATGGGCTGGTCCATGCCACGGCGTGCTCGAGGACGGCGAGTATTCCCATCGCTGACGGTCGGCCCTCAAGCGAGACTCGGTTCGAAGTACCTGCATAGTGCCATTGGTCACTGGGAGGGTCTGCATCGAAGCATTGTAGCGTTCATCCTTTTGGTCCCCGGAACCGTCCAGATTGTTGCACGCCCGTCGAATTTCGTTGCGAGAAAAATCGAGCAGCTCCGATGGAAGCTGCGTACGCCAATGCTTTGGTGCTAAGATCTTTCGGAGATCTTGGGTGGGAACACCAGTGGTGGGTGTCTCGTGGTCTTCGGGGGGTTGATTGAGGATGAGGTCGAGAAATAGCGTTTGTCCAAACATTGTTTCACCCCAATGCGTTGCGCAAAGAAGGGAATGTGATACCGCTACGGCGTCGTACGGGTCGTAAGGGAGTGCTTTCTCGTTGATTACTTCAGTGGCTCTCTGGAGTTCGAGCCGTGAAGGGCTGCATTTCTTCTGGCACCTTTTCTTCCCTCCCGGGTAAGCGTGGCATGCCAGGCTGTTTGGGCTCTCCTGAAATTCGCGGATCGCGATCCAAGCTGTCGAGACAAATTCGTCCAGTCTTGATGGCTTTCTTTTGGCATTTGGGTCCACAACAGGGGGCTTTGGAAGCGACATTGCGAGATGTAGTGATGATGGTATAGAATGATTGTATGGGTGAAAATGAATCTCCTGCGAAGAATGTCGCTATTTAGGCCACGCCAAATTATGCTTGCAAAGAGCTACATGGGATTTCTGTGCCGCAGCCCCCAAACTCTCCAGCAAACTATCCCACTTTAGTTTAAGATGTGCAGGACCCTATCATGCCAAACCTCATTGGGCCTGGATATGCGCGTGGGGTCTCAACTACAAGAGAAATTGTTAGACAAAATTCGTCATTTGAAACAGATCCCACGTGGTGCATAGGGGAGCTCTCTACCCACCTCCTCAAAGCAGCTTAGTGGACTGCGAATGAGCGCTGGGGTGATAGGCAGCAATGTGGGGGCGAAGCAAAATGCATGGATCCGCGCCGCATATTAGGGGGCGGCTGAGCACCGTTCCGCAGGGTACACATGAAGCCGCCAGAAGTTGGTCCAGTCTTTCTCTGAATTTGGAGTGCTGCTCCGTTGACACGCGAATATTGCCGGAAAGGAATAGTGCGTGCGTGTGCAATCACAGCCCCTCTCGCAGCCGACGGCCAGCGTGGATATAGTAAGACCCCGGGTGTAACTATTCCAGCTCTTTCTTCAAAATATTACATATATGAGTATGTAAAGCTATCGTCCGGACGAGAATGTCGAATTGAAACTTCTGCATACACATCGGGACGATAGCTTCAGCCAAGAGCAAGAGTAAAACCACGCCAGCCATCGGCTGCGAGAGGGGACTGTGCAGTGATCGAATAGGGATCAAACGACGGCCAGGTCGACATGCAGCTTACCACAGCACCACTTTTAATAGTCCTTTGGGCTTGGCTTCGTGCCTGTAGAGACATTAGTGTGTGGAGTTTGTAAGTCCTTCTTTCCATTCACTATTGGACCCGAGCCACAGTCAGCCTTATAGCACTGCGAGTATCCCACATAGCAGGTAAACAAATTATATGCAGCTAGAGCGTCCGTCGAGTCTACGAGCTGATTTGATGCCCATAATCGTAGCTCCTGCCGTCACCCACGACAACATACATTTCCTGGTCTTTCTCCTGGCCTCCCTCGTAGGGCCGCACTCCGACATTGACGAACCACGGAAAATCGTTGTCCGCCTTCGCAACTTTGAACCTCAATCGCGTCGACGGCGACTCACCCTTACGGTTGACTCGTAAAGTTTGCAGCCAGCGCTTCTCGCATGCCTCCTTGTCGCCAACGCCCACCAGCAAAACTGTTTGCAAATATTACTCAGCGTCTTCCGGTTCATTCCACCCATTCCACAGCTGTGCACCCTCTTCACTCAGAGTATGTGGGAAGTGGCTGAAAGCCCTCATCAGGAACGGCGTCACTTCTCCTGGCCTGAAAAAGCTCCAGAAAGATTGAATCCTGCGGAGTCATTAAAGACGGGCGGCTTGTACATGAATAGACTGTCGTCATGGTTGTGGAAAGCGAGGTCTCGTAGCCGCTCGTAGCTAGCATCCATTCCAGCTCTACCTGGTCCTCTGCCGTCGCCGTACCATGTGCGGATCCAGAACACGCGCTCCAGCTGAGCATTGAGCTGGCGCTCCCGTGGCGAATACAGGTCTTGCAAGATCCCCTCCGGAAAGCTGCTACCGTCCCAGGAGAGGTTTACGGCGTAGTATGGCTGGTGCGGCAAAGTGGGGTGAGTGTCAGAGTGTGTGCACCGGGAGGAAATGAAGGGGGCGATGACAGCCTTGCGGCCGGCTTTGCCTAAGCGGATGAAGTCTCGAAGGAGCTTTTGCTTTTGCTCCGATTTGGATAGTATCAAATCTGTATCCCACTGCTGCTGGGTTGCTTAGCTGGTAGAATTGGCTGATGTCGATGGAACAAACTTACCATAACGTAGTGGTCGAATGGAAGGTTGCCAAACGGCAATAGTGGGATCTCATCGTGGCTCACCTCTTCTTTTCGAGCTTTGAAGTTTGCATTGTGCTGTATAGTCGGCTTGGTCAGAAAATGCTTTTGCCATAGAGGTAGTTGAGGGGGGTTGAAGCATAGCGGTTGGCTGGAGATCCTGCAGGTCGAACGGCGTTCCCAAGGCGTGCCACTCTGTAGGATACACGGCACAGCCACTGTAATTGCTTATTTAGTACAAGGCTCCAAGATATACATTAGTACTTTTCTAGTTAGTTCCGTGAACGCGTATAGAAGACGAAAGCCAAGATGTAGTATCGACAACTAATCAAATTGACACGCGCAAGACTGTATTCATCACTCAAACACAGTCTACTATTCTACAGCGTTCATGCTCTCCAAGGCATCTAAAATTCGCCCAGCCATTTCACTGTCAACCCCCAAGTCGTGCAAATGGCTACCAATCTCGGAAAATCGCTTCTTCCAAAACTTCCACCGTTCAACACTCAGAGGCAGCTTTCCTTCGTAGAGTGGACCCGCTCTGAGGGCCCGAGCTAAGCTCTCGTCAAGTTTCTCCTTCGAGTTGATCTCCTCGAAGATAGTATCTGCGCAGTGGATGACCCAGTCGGTCGCCACACGCAAGCGGCACGCCATCGCGGGTCCCTTCACCGGTGGATCTTCGAGCGCCATTCTGAGCTGCCAGATGGGGAAATTGAGCCAAGGCGCGAATCCAGCTTCCGTGAGTCGTGCCACGAACGAGTTCAAGTTCTCCCACTTGGTGAACTCCTCGCCGACATCCTCACCAGTATAGGTTGGATCTGGAAAGCGTGTTAGTGAAAGATATTAGACACAGCAGAGGTTCGTGGTCTATTACCGCTCCATTGCTCTCTCATGCACGCCGCCAGATTTGGCAGGTCCTTCCATAAAACCAACTTGAAGTCGAATCAGCTCAATCATATCAGTACCATGTAGTAACTCTAATTCACCTCGTTGTATGCTGAAGCGGGACCATCTCGCTGGCGTAGAGTGTCCAGAGACTGCACGAGGCTGACCTGCCATGAATGGTCCGGTGGAACTCGGGAGACTATCTCAACGATGATTCCCCAGACATCCCATAGGATTGCACTGACAGCACCTTCTCCGTCTGCCGATTTGCAGAAGAATTCAATGTCACTCGCAAGCTTCGGTCCTTTGATTTGCGGATTGGCGGGGTACTGTAGAGTAGCCTTGAGAACGTTGAAAATTGCTCTTTCGGAATCCGTGAAATCGAGCTCTTCTACAGGTTGCAAGTCGATTGCCGTTGCGGTCTCCATGAGTGGATTGCAATAGACGTTTGATGGTTGATAACTTTGAGAGGTTCTGAGTGCGTTGTGAAAGGTTGAGGGTGCTTGAGGACGACTGTGATGTAGATAAGTCGTGGGGCGGTACAAAAGGGCTGGACGATATTACAACTGGACGCTGATTGGATTCTGTGTTTTTGTGACGATTGGCCGAGAGCGATCCAATGTGGCTGGGACCCTACTTGCCGCTCGGTTCCCGATCGCAACAAAAATAGCTTTGAAACTGAGGGCGAAGCGGCACAGTCGTCTGCGTGGACCAACGTACTTCATATGGTCTACATGTACCACACTACCGGCCGTTTGCTTTAAGCGGAATCAACGATTTCTTCGGCTGTTGGTCCGATAGGCCATGTAGATTTGTTGCCTTTCTGAACCCTGCTGCACTTCGTGGCCTGATTCGTGCCGGGGTCGGCTGGCCTTAATTTCAGCGGCTACGGTGCCGGCTCCAAGGTTCTCGCTCGAGTCGGCACTTCGCAACTACGTGCGGTAAAAATGTAGACCATCATTCCTGCCCGCCTCTGCGATATACGCGATGTGGCGTGGTGCAGCTGTGAAGCAATCTTATCGTCAGATCTTTCACCACGTCGTCCTCCCACTCCACCCTGATTGTATCCGAATGTGACGGACCTGAAACATATGCATCCATGCGGCAAAATGAAGACTTCGAAGAATGATCTTTCGTTCTTCTTTCTTAGGCTACCGATTCGTAGTAGTAAATTGTTGTAGCTCCCCACAGCGAAGATGCTGATGGTGGGAAACAGTCGGGCGGGTTTCGCGAGGCTGCTGTGCCGCACTGTGCCGCACTCCGCCTCTTTGCCGCATTTTGGATTGACAATTATTGATCTACGATCTCAACGCGCGCGGCTAGAGTTATTTACGAGATGTAGCTTGCATGATGTAGTGTTCAGACATTAAGTGCATCAGTAGTCTAGTACAGACAAAGAACTCGTATCTCTTTCAATCATGCGTTCGCACAGCACGTATCACACCAGCTATAGATGACCACTCACTACACTCCCACATCATCTCCGCGGCTGCGTTAGCAGGTATACTGCCGAGTTCCGCGAGGCGACAAAACACAGGGGTTGTATTAGCTGCCGTCCAGGAGCAGGAGACTTCTATTTTACTTTGGCATGCAAACCCATGCATATCGGTGGGCATTCCATTAATTCTACTCAGGCTTTCGATCCATCTTGTAGTAATTTTCGCCAAGTGTTCGAGAGCATGGTTGGCGCCGCATTATCCGCTTGGTGTCTCAAGACTCTCGGCCTCAGGGTCTCCCTTCAGTAGCCATGGGTCCGAAAGCTCATCTTTAGCTATTATTATTGTGCACACTGTATACCTAGAAAGCAATAGCAAGTTCTGATTCTATTCCTTCAGTAAATTAAACGGCTTATCGAGGGGGAAAATAAATCAACTCGTAAATCATAATCGACCGCGAAACAGCTAAAAGAAAATAATATATGTAGATGTGCTAGCGATCATCGCTGAAAAATAGCCCAACGCCGTGTTGCTTGCCCTGTCCTACGCCCATTTTCCTCGTCTCCAGGTTTGCTCCTACCGTGCGATTTCCACAGCCGAGGCGGACACCAGCCAGTAGAACATGCATGTTCCCCATCACCATCAGCGCCACCAACTTCGATCCGAGGCTTTTCCGGTATTCCCTTCCTGTTTTGTTCATGCTTTCTTGCTTTCGCCCTAGGGTCATCCTTCAATGCAAACTCAAGCTGTTTGTTGAGGTCGCTGTTTAGTACGGAGGTAAGAAAATTGCTGACTCTCTTCGTACGCGGAGCTCTTTCGAGGGGGATCTCGTTGTTTGCCTGGGGGCCATTGGAACGTGTGATGCGAAAGCAATACCAGTAAAGGAAGATGACCTGATTCCAAAACCAGACAACTAGAAGCAAAAAGAGGTTGTTAATGCACCGGAATGCCCAAATAACCAGTTTCACGGGCACCTTCCCAGTTGTCTTCGCGTTGGCCAAAGCGAACACAGTAAGAGCAAGAGCGACCAAGGCCAGTTCTACCATGCCTACTAGAGTCGAATGTTTTGGCGGGTCGTTCATGCTGAAGATCCCGGTAGCGAAACCTAATGGGAGGAAGATGACCGTAACGTAGGTAAAAAGATTGATGTTCTCCGAACCACGAAAGCTGATGTCATCTCGAACGGATCCTAACTGACTTGGAAGAGACTCCCTGAAGGCTTCGATACTAGCTCTGAGACGTTCGATATCGCGAGCCTTTCGTTGATTTAGTATCGTTAACCTGGCTATTGGCTCGCGGTAGCTCTTCTCGTCCTTTCGTGTCCATCGCGGTTGTTGTGATCCGCGTTCTTCTTCCCGGCGATTCCATTGGTTTATCGTTTCGATATTGCCACTTAAGTCGTCTTCAATAGCCTGGAGAATCTGTTGACACATTCGCCACTTGCTGACTATGTCGAAATAGTTGTCGCTGGTTGCTGTTTGAAGAAGCTGAGCATCATGAATTGCGTCTGCGAGTATATTGAGCGGGAAGGAGGCGGTTACAGAAGATTGATACTGCGACAGATCTGTGACTTTAATACCTCTCCAGGATGGATCTTGGAGAATAGTAAGATCTGGAGGACGAAGAACCTGATCTTCCACCCAGTCCAGTATATCTTTCGTGTTGGCGTAAATTCTTTCCAACATTGCGTTGAATAGAAGAAGTTCAAGAACTTTGCGTTGTTGCCAGGCTTTTTTGTATCGGTCTTCATCTTTCTCTGTCTCATGTAGCAGTTTTTTCAGTCGTTGAACAAGTTCTTTGTCAGGTGTCTCGTGGCTCATCCCAGAAGATTGGCAGGTACAAACGTGGTCAGAGAAATGTCCAACAAGGGAATGGCAGGTCCAAAAGTGGTCAGAGAAATCTCCGACAAAGCGGAAGCTCATCGTCTCTTGGAAGAGGAACTCGGTTTCCTTCTCACCATTTCCATTGTTTGAACATATCTCCAAGAAGCTTGGTTCGGAAATCTTTCCTGTGACGCGCTCTAGAAAATCTCGTCTGCTCTTGCATTCCGGTTTCGGCCGGCCAAAAAAGGAAAGGTGTAGCTCGGTTTCCCACTCGTTTAGGGCTGAGGTAGCACTATCAAAGAAGTACTTGTCGTGGCAAGAGTGCCTCCCAAAGAACTGTAGCATGTTATCTTTCTCCGGTTGTGGGGATGCAAGATAACACAACAGTGCAGTTTCCCCATCGCCGTGGGGCAACCAAACGATCCTCTTCTTGGCATTAAGGAGAGTTCTGTGTTCCATAAGGGACTTCATCATTTCCATATTCGTTTTATAGGACGGTTCTGGGTCCCGGCTATAGAATCCCTTCTTGGGGACGTCGATGATTGTGTCCCTCGTCCTGTCAATGCTGCTTGGTCGAAAGAAATTCTTCGCGGCTGCTGAAATAAGCGGTCCTTCATCGTTCTCTTCGTCATCACTCTGCTTTCTGAGAAACTGTGCTTGGTAAACCTCAGTCGGCGAGAATTCCGGCGTGAATAAGAAGCCCAGAACTGCTGGCTCATCCTGGAGCCAATCGTCTGAAACTGCAACAAGACGTTTTTGGTCGATCAAAGAATCAAAGCCGACGAATGGAATAGTTTTCGTAAGCAATTGTCCGGTTCTTGCCACGTCACCTTTGGATGCCGTGTTGATGACAGTGTCACCAGTGTAGGCCGGGTTAGTTTCGGGTGCTATATTGGCTTTCTCGCGGGTGATATGAAGATCGAAGTAGTCTTTGCCGTGGGTCCAGAGCACATATAGCGTCTCAAAAGTCGCATTCCAGTAGCAGTCCCGTTTTGCCTCGTGATCGAAGCTAATTGGCTCTTGATTCTCGTCCAGCAGGCCGGGTAGAAGACCGGAAGGAAAAGACTGATCGAGCAATGCTTTTGCAGAAGCTTTGAGGTTTCCTTCAATCGATCGTTCGTTGATTCTTGTCCGATGACATCCGAGGATGAATGTAAGAGCATACCAAAGCGGCGTTTCCCATTCGAGGTACCGATACTCATTGTAGGATGATTGAGCATCCACCGTAGCCTTCCATCTAGAGTCGGTGTATCCCCAAACTTGCTCTGATTCTTTGGGGCTCCTCTTCTTTTTCGAATTCTTGTTGTCTCGATGCTTTGTCAGTGTAGTCGGGCGCTTATCACCTTCTTGGAAGAATCCAACATTCATTGCATCGAACAGAAAGACGTCTTTGGCGTGGAATAAAAATCTTATCCGAGTCGGCGTTCGGCAGGTCGCAAACATCCGCTGGTCTGATGGAGGGCCTTCCACTGTGAATCTTTTCAGGACCTTTCGCCGAACTCTCTCGTATGAGTAGACCTCCGAAGCTTCACCACCTTCAAATCGCTCGATGTAGGAGTTGACGCCGTCTTTCAATACCCTCTGAGTGGCGTTTTCAAGGTCATGGCGTCCAAAACCGTAACCCGAGGAGCCGATCAGCCCGGAGAGTGTAAGACTGCCCAAGTCGAAATTGAGACCACCAAGCCTTTCTACACATTTCAAAGCTAAACAGATCATGACGTGATCTGTCAGGCGAAATTTTGCCTCCTTGTCCCACGGGTCTCGGATTAAATGTGTCTTTCTCACCTCCTCGGTCCACTGTTCCTGAAATGCTTGACTTCCACGTCTATTGCACTTGTCTAGACTTGAAATCCAAGACAGGATCTTAGCCCACAAACTCGTAGTCCAGATCCAGTCTGGAATGGAAATGCCCTTTTCATTGCGCTTTTCGTTGTCTAGGTCAAGTCGGTAGAGCCAGAAAAGTTTGAGCATCTGCAGAGGAGTATCAATAAGCGAAGGAGGAGGCAGCCAATCCCAGCGCTCAATATACTCTCCTGTCGGCCAGTAGTGAGGAGAGAATCTACCGTCATCCAAAGGCTGTGTTTTGGTACATATCCAGCTGACGTGACCTTCTAGTACAACTCGAATGCGGCGACCAAGATTGGAGCAGTATCCTCGTATGTTGTCACAGGCATCGCATATTTCCATGCCGCCAGCCAAATCGCCACATTTGCAATCCGAAGGCTCTTCGAGGTATTGCTGGTGGCAACTATCCTTGGGGCTTAGGAACGTAAGCATCGAACATAGGAACTGGAAAATAGAGCTTGGAGCTGTTAGCGCTGGAATTGAATCTGGCCAAAGCAGACTTACAAGCTTGCTCTTCTTCCAATGAAATGTTCTGAGACATCTCCACAAGTGATTGCGACTGGCATAGGTGGCATCCCCTTATTATCACCGCCCTCTGCGGCACCATCATCTCCAAAAGCTTCTTTCATAGTGCCAGGACTTCCTAGGGTAGGTGACTCGGGAATCGGAATGCAGCAAACGGAGAGAGTGTGCTCTAGGTTACGTTGAATCAGAAAGTCGAATCGATCATCTCGCGAAAAGCGAATTCTTTTGACGGGGTTGCTCCCTGAAAAGGCTTTCCCCATGCATAGCAAGTGTGCGGCTGGGGCCATTGAGTGTTTCCACTTCTGGTGTTCTTCCAATAGCTGTATCCTGTAGCCAACAGTGACATCTATTTGTCCGGTCTCCATGAATTTCGTCTTGACATTCTCATCTAACATGATAGATCCGTCTTTTTTGACTTTTTGGGCCGATCCGTGGGCGAAAGGAGTGATGATGAGAGCGGCTGCTTTTGGACCAGATGTTTTGCGGTATTCAGACTCTTGGATTCCCATCTGCGTCGCCATATCAGGGGAGATTGTGTGCAATATGATGAGCCCACGCTGATCTGGTCCTAAATGCGGCTCACCGTCTTCACCCTCCCCATTGAATTCCGAATCGCTACGCTCAAAATCGAGGTTCCCGATGAAGACTTCACTGTCGAGTTTCAAGCTGTCCAAACTTTCTAGTGATCTCTGATCCTCGTCGATCTGGAAGAGGTATCGTTGAAAAACAGACCCCTGATAACAAAAGTATTGTATGGACAACTTGGTCGTATCTGAAGGTTTGCCTCTCGAAAGGCTTTCGGGCGCTTTGGGAGATTCCTTCTGTTCCTGAGCTTTCTGAGGCAGTTCTGGTGGTTGCGATGATTTTACTGTGTCCTTTTGGGTAAAGACGAATCGTGGCCAACGGTGAAATGCGAATTTCAATGAGACTTCGAGATCGCGGATGTCCACCAAGCCACCGAGATCTAGCCTGAGGCCGTACTGATGGTCAAGTTGCCGGTCCATGAGCTCGTACATCCGTCCTCGGATGTAATACGGCTCCGGGAGGTTGGTTTGGTCTGCAATAAAGAAACCTGACCGTCCGTAGCCTAAGAAGCGGGATATTTGCATGATGTGTCCACGAGAATTGACGGTCACTGTTGTGCCGTTTCCATCACCACAGGACGCATAGCATCGACGATCCTTGATGTCCAGGTGAGAGGTACTCCACACCTCCTCAGATGTGTCTTCTGGATACCACTCGCCTGGTGAGGATTAGGTTGGAAGCAATAATGGTAACGTTTAGTCCAATCTCACATTTGAAATAGTCCTTATTTTCCTCATAAGACTCCCATTGTATAGGTGAATCATTTTCACGAGACGACTCCTTGGTCGACGTCTCATCACTGGTATCCCACATGGCCATTCGAGGTCTGGAGAAAAAAAGTAGAAAGCAGAATTGATGTAATGTTGGGAGTTAAAGATTAGGCAAAGTCGCAGAGAACATCGGGGAAAGTATCGCTCGCAGCAAAAAGTGAAGGTAGCTCTTGATATGGAGCTGTGACGACCAGTGGTAAAGCCTGAGCCCTTCTTCCATTTATAGACAAATGTATTAGTAGTAATGAACTAAGTTTGGCACGTGATTTGACTTATCAAGGAAATGCACATGTTACTTTCTGTTCTTTTGCGCGCCCTCGAGATGGTGCGGAGTGGCATTGCATACGGACTACGTGTGGCAAGCTGAGGATGCGGGTCTTGCTTTTGAGGCGACCAAACAGAGGGAAGACCCCTCACGGCAGTGGACTCATGCAATACTACTCTGCAAAAGTATTTTATGAGCGACAGGGATTACATAAGATTCATGATCAGATTGGTCGGTGTATCTGCGGAAAGGAAGCGAAGATCAAACCATTTTGACAAACTCTGCATACACAATAAGCCACAGCGCTATTCGCATCGCTTATTTCCTTTAGACCGCTCCAATTACATTCTGTATCCCCGCTTTATCTAATCGCCTAATGCGAGCAATTCGCCAGTGGCGCCAAAATGCCTCGTCTCTGAAGTTGTTGCGCGGAAAGTGATTGGCTTCACAGAGACGATTAAGGACATCTTTAACGACCGAACAGGGATGGACGGATCGATCGGCGACCCGTCTGATACATGTCCCAAGACTAGCTCCCCGAGGGATCGACACTGTGCAGAACCTCGTCGATCCCGTCGTAGAAAAATAAGGACTTGAGCAGTAGCCGAGCTTCGGACCATGCAGCCGGCCCAAAAAGCTGACAGGTACTTCGACTGTTCTACCAACTGCAGCCACATCACCACCAAGATCTCAAACAAGCAAACGAGCTTTGTGTAGTACCAAATGCAGTGTGCACACACGGCGACCCTGCTCTGCACAAAATCTGCACGAAAATCTGTTCTGAGCACTGTGACTTGGGAGAGCCGAGTTCCAATAGCCGCCCGCCTCGTGTGCATAAGCATCCACTGACAGCCTAGTATGTCCCAAATTATGTTGAAGCATGCGGTACGGCTTTCCGCGAAGAGAGATCGGGCGTGAATATGTCTTCCGAACAAGATTTACCAGACCCATTTTCAGTGGCAATTGAAGAAGCTAAATACAGTAAAAGGCACCTCAATGCACCTCTCAGACATGATGTGACTCTGTATAGGCAAATGTAAAAGCCTCCTTAGATCACTCGAATCACTTCTTCGGCAGCGCCATGCAATATGTTAGATGTCAAATCTATCACGTATGCTTCCATTGTGGACCAATGCCACAAATCCACATGCAGCCGCACGCGTCAGTCCGTGGACGAGGTAGATTTGGCGCAGACTATACATGCTACATGTAGTGCATTAGCCAGGCCATGCTCGCCACATAACTACGTGGCATTATTCAAAATACCACCTTATGCAAGCTGTCCATAATTAAATCGTACCGGAAGAGCTATCGTAATACTAGGGACTGGATGCAAGAACATCCGCATTACTGTCGAGGGGGAAAAAAGCACACCTGATAGCCAGCAACCGAGATCCCTGTCGAGGTTGGCGCATCGATCATCGGCAAACCCTTGAAAATGTCACCTAGTTGGAATGAGCTGTTCCGGCCGATTGTCAGTGGCGCTCAACAAAATTACCATCGGAGACGAAAAGGGCTGTGAAATGGACGTTTCGTCGTTCACAGTTGTCGTCCGTACAAATGAAGCTAGTCGTTAAATAATCTACCCAGTGGGCCGAATCAAGGACAGGCATTGCATCACGAGAGGTTTGCGGCATTCATCAAGGTGAGGACCCAAGCAGACACGCAAAATCCTTGTCAAGCCGGCGTACAATATCATGAACCAAAGTTAGCAAATGACGGTGAACACCGGCGATGGCCTTTCCCTGCAACTGCATATCATCAGCCGCACATGATGTTGCCTAGCGCAGCAATGTAAGCCGTATGCATGAAGACTGAACTGTATGTCGCAATATCCAGTGTTTCGTGCAGGTGCCACGCTGGCACAGGACCTTGTTTCAACATGCAGCCTGGGGCGACCCGGTTTCAACTGGCTTACAGACCTCGGAAAGCCGGCTACTTAACGTTACAAAGTCATCCTAATCATACGATGCACCCATCCCCGCAGCCAGCTGTGGCCAATACGACGGAGAGACCCTGCACAAATCCCACGGGTCGGCGCGTAATGCACAAGCCTGCAGAGATACACACACGCATCGATCACATCTGCCGGGATACCCAGTACCGCGGCTCGGATATTACCCGCCCGTGCGACGTGAGGTTGCTGCAGCTGAAGGCCTTGCAGGGTCCCAGACGCAAGCAGACTCGTCTTGCGGCTGACATTTAGCGCCGCTGTGGGGCCGCAGCGACCTGCAAGCAGGCAGCACGCAAGCTTGACAGGGTGATAGATGCACTCAACGAAACCAAGTTACGCATCCAGGATTGCATTTATCTGCATCATACTGTCGGACTCAGCTGAGCCACGCCACATGATTTGCATCTCAGCTGAGGGGTTAGCACCTTCCTTGACGCTGTCAGCATGCGTGATAGTGGTGTTAATTTCCCTCACTTGCTGCAGTTGCATGCCATAGCTTGCCTTTCCATACACCTTTCTGCTGACCGTGCAGCCTTTGATACAATCTCCCTGCAACGACTGGTGATGGAGGAGAGGTGTGAAAACAAGAGTTCTGTTCCTTTCAAGCCCTCCTTCGGGAGTTTCTACCCCCGAATCGCCCGCAGAGCTAGCCATGAGTTACAATTGTTTCACTGCACTTATCAATTAGTACCGCAGTGCTCGAACTTCACACAGCCAAGCTCGAAAGCAGATGAGGTGATGCATGCCTTCAAACAGACTTCTTATTGCAGTGTTTCAACCAATCAACCTCGGTCAGAACCGTAGTGGTCTTTTAGATGTACAGATGAGACCATCAGATGAGTTCCAACCTCAGAAGTCGTTCGCTTGAATTTTGCATGAGCCCTGTGAACGCCTCAATGTGCATATTGTCAACCTTTTTGGGGACTTCAGCGTCACAGAGGTAGTGGACAAGTCAGTGTTTCAAAGTGAATCCCGAAGAGAAAATCTTCGTAAATGTGGTTCTGATTTTGTGGAACGGTGGTTGATTGCAAGTCTCAGAGTAAAGAGTAATCCGATGTTTCCGGTAGACCCAGTTATGCATTTTCCAGTGAATCATGTAGTTCAAGGAGGCTTCGTAGATCGTAGCTGTGGTCCGACGGGAGGTTCCGTTTATCAAGGACTCTGCTCTCCCGCACCAATCAACTAAAGGCCATTATACCCAGGAAACACTTGAACCTATACAACGATTCATTCTTTGAAATTGAAGCATTATAGAATCACTATTTCTCTTTTCTGCCAACCTTCTGACCACCATTTCTCATTTGCAATCGTCTTGACTCCAGAGCTGCTGAGACATTTTCCAGTATATCCAGTCAGAATTGCGACGCGCTTGTACCTTTCTGTCTCGGGGATCCGTACGAGTATCAGAGCCGTAGCGACTGTGGTGCAGTATTCCTGATGGCCACCAGCCTCTCCCACGTAATACAAACGCTGAAGTGGCAGGACCTCAAAACAATGGACAAATGTTACCTTCCGTTGGTTGCTCCTATCTGTTCTAAAAGACACATAGCGCTCCGTGATCTCTTTTTCCGAATCTTCAGCGTCGTCAAATAAGCGGACCTTTTCACCCCACACGCAAATCGCTTTCTTTAGCCGCCCGCTGAGGAAGAGCCTCCCAGCGCTTACGTCTCCAAAAGGCGCATTGGCAGATACCAGGTCGACATCCACAGAGATGACTTTGCAAGAGGCTTTCGGCTTTGAGCAGTGTTCCAAGTAAAGTGGCCACCGCACAGCCCCGTCTGACGCAACCCAGGACCATGAGGGCGCATACGGGCTCCCAGCTCCTGCTTTCTGGTGTCCCCTGAACTCGCTTCGACTCCAAATCAGCTGAGTGGGGAGATGTCTTTCCCAGAGACCTGCAAGGTACCGACCCGAGTTCCCAAACCGCCCACACAGTTCGGCTGCCGCAGACACTGCTCGAAGCCTGTCTGACGGGAAGGTCAGAGCTCTTCCGGAGTACAACGTCACGAATCTCTGCCACGGATTCTGACGGCTCTCCTGAGCTGCGAAGTCCAGTTCTGGGCTCAGGTCTTGTCGGATCCTCGTAAAGCCTGGGTCGATCCCCGCAGCGGGCCGTCCGCTGGGACTCAAGACGTTCATTCCACACGTTCCGCTTGAAGTCTCGGAGCAATACCAATGAACGTGGCCGTGTTCGAAGGAGATAATGCGCGATGACAGTAGCGTTTCTTGCAACGTCCAGGCTCTTTTTGCAAGGGGCTGCAAAGCAAAGTAGTGGACGGTGTCCTTCCCAATAGCTACCGGACGTCTCAGGCCCTCAGTAGTTGTCATTGAAAGCCTACAGAGCAACCTAAAAGGGTTGACGGAGGAGAGGAGTCCGTCCGAACTTCGCGCAGCTCCAGTTGCGGCGATGGTGATGTAGGACTGCCCGAATATCCTTGCCATCTGAGCAATCTGTTCGATCTTCTCAACTTCATCGTCCTGAACAATGCAGATGCTGTCAACCCAGATATACTCGAGCCCCAGCTAACGTGTGACACGGATCGCGTCTTGCACCGTCTCCGGCAGAACTTCCACGGGAAGGCCGGCAAGCGCTGATGGCAAGGTTTCCGAAGTCGTCTTGAACCGCAAAGGGCCTCCCCAGCAGTAGCTTAGCGCAGCGTACTTCACAGCAGAAGCCGGGGATACCAAAGTCACGGTACGGTGGCGACTGTCCGAGCTTACACGAATGAGGCGCTTCGGGGCAAATCCGTTGTGAGTCCTTGAGCACGATATGTGTAGGGAGTCGCATCTGTGCAACCAGGATCGATTTCACCGAACGAACCGAGAGTTGTCAACGGTGGCAGCGCTATTGATCGAGTTTTATTAGATGCCGTTGGGATGAATGAGAAGGATGACTGACCATCGAGCTGGAAGATGGACCATTTGCTGCGACCTCGCGCTCTGGAATGAATCTCCTTGAAATGCACAGTCGCTTTCCTTTCACCCGTGCTACTAATCTCTTCTTGCTTGATCGAGAAGGCGACGGGCTTGTGGAGTAGCTCATGGGGTATATTGTCGAACCATCTATAGCCTCGCCCTGTGTGGAACTTGCAGAGTCGATGATCTGCGGCGTCAAAAAGGCTCAGAAATAATTCACAGCCTTCTGTCGCTGCTTGTCCGGCCTCCGCATAGGTAATGTCAAGGTATCCGTATTTCAACGGAGAATTCAGAGTGCGAAGGTCGAAATTAATCTCTTGACAATGGGAGCAGCTGTGCATTCCCTCCTGAGAGAAACCGATGTTCAAATTTTCAACGTACTCCGGCCCAGCAACAATTTTGTCAGTGAATGATTGCCGACGAGGAAATCTCTGAAGGCGATGACGGGCTCTGTGCGTCGAAATGGCTTCGCTAAATGCAAGTTGTAGGTCTGGGAGGCTCTTTGCTCGGCCGGTGGACAGGGGAGTTCAGAAAGTGGTGCGAATTTCGTGACCGGCTCCGGAGAGACAGCTGCGGTCCCGGCAGCCGGAAGAGCAGACAAGCCATTTGCAAGCGTGTTTGTTGCTGATGAGCCGAGGTAAGGAGGTTGCCTTGTATTCGTAGTCGCAGCTACACCGCCCTTTGCCTGGGGGGTTCCTGACATAGCAGACCGGGAGGAAGGCGATGATACGTGGCAGAGGGCAGACTTGCAAATCTTGGCTGTAAGCTGAAACTGATGGCAGACTGTGTGACCATAAGCCGACAGCCGTCCACCTTACCTTTTCTGGATCTTAACGCTACAGGAAGTAAAGTTCCATCAACGGGATCCTCTACTAATTGCAAAGGGCGTGGCTTACAAGGAGAGAGATAACCCAGCGATATTGAGGCCTTGGTTGGAATGGGGCAGTTGCAAAACTGGCAGTTCAACGTCGTTGCTCAGGGACCGCTGTGGGAAGCCCGTAGCTGTAGGCGTTCCTGATGGAATCAACGCCAATACCTCTCGTTTGTTCTTCTTTGTCGTACTATCGCGCATCCGAGGAGTCAGTCTGTTATCCGAATTTGCGCGAAAAAGTTCTGTGTTCTACCGTTGCGCAATGTCGGCAAGTCTGTGGGGAGCCGCCGACGGTGGCTATCAAAGGGTCGCCGGGTTAGTGCGGCGTGCGGAGGTTATGATTGGTGAGGTCGACAATTCCACCGAAACACTTCAAGTGATAAGCTCCTCAAGAAACTGTACTTGACATGTCTCTCATTTCTTCTTGCAGGGGGAAAGCCGGCCACACTGTTGCTTGTATTGCTAATGTTGGGCCGTTGACGATCGGAGGAACATACCTAAGTTATTTGTCGGACTAGAAAAAGTACGACGCCGCACTGTTTCCAGTGCTTGGCTAGGGGCCTTATATTGTCTCACATTATTGTAACTGACCGACAGCCTTTTCGAAAGAGAGCCAAGCTACCATCAGGCCCAGCGGTACTTGGGGAAGAAGGCCATTGTAGCACAGACTGGCTCTAATATTATTGCAACACGCAAAAGAAACTCATCAACCCGTTTTCGTTGCTTGCAGGGTCCATTCCAGACCCAACCGCGATAGGCTCACTGTCAAAACACCCCCATCTCCGCCTGCCTTGCCCCTGCATGATGTTCCTGCGTCATGCTATTTTCTCGGGGTTGTTCCCTGTCCGAGTCATACATTTTTTTGGGGGCTGAGGGGCCGACAGAATTTGGCCCCAGAAAGAAACGCACACCTGAACATGAAGCCAAAATGGAATGCAGGCCGTAACAGAATGAAGTGCATCTGCGGCTGTCATCTGACTGTCAATTCTCCACCTATAGTCATTCCGTGAGCGATCATGGTACGACAATATGGCGGTGTCGAAGCTGGCTGGTGAGACCGTTACCCGACTGGAGGGATCTACAAATCCAGCAGGATGCAACCCCCGGCGCAGCCCCCAAAATATGTACGGAGGAGAATTCCAGCCGAGTACTAGCGTCAATATGTACTTCGTTCATGTCATGGGTGGTGGAGGCTATCATCAACAATTGTTTGCATCTTCGTCTTTGCAATAGATTACACTGCGCACATATGTTCTTCTGTAGAAAGAAAAACGATTAGGTATTCATCTGCCACAATGCAAAGCCTTTCATTCTTTGCGCTGGCCCTCGGTTCTATTTGCCCTGTGTAAAAGACGCGCATGAAGCCACCATTGTATTTCGCGGCAGCAAAGCCCAGGGCTTAGCGCCACCGTCGACAAAAAGCTTAGCCCCCACTGCGCAATGGCCTCGGTGCTAAATTCAGCCGCAGAAAACAACATGGTTGGTCACCATTCTATCCACGATAGCAGGCTCTGCTAATGCGGTTAGGCCGGGCTTATTGTTGAATTTTTGTTGGCAGGGTTGTGGGAATCCGTCCTTTGGGTCGTCAGCCGGCCAAGTCGCCCACGAAATATCAACACAGTATGAAGCCTGTGTTCACAAGAGGGTTTATACCATCTGTTACATATGAGCGCATGGGACTGGCTTTTACTAGAAAACAAATATTGATTAATTAAATGTGGCAGCATCAAAAGGGGGATCTGGACATGCATGATCACGTTTCAAAGATGATGCCAGCCTTTTGGCCCCCAGCGGCTGAGGCGACAGTCGACTCATGTCCTCGAAAGTGCTGCCTGCTATTAATACCTACACTCACCCGCGATATTTGAAGTAGTCCACCTCGCACCCTTTCAACACCTACGGCATTTGACCGACATCCTGGACACCGGTAACGTTGGCAACATGGATCGGAATTCCGCAGAGGGGCAGCACACGGCGGAGGGCCCGATATCGCAGTCGTCTGGTCTGTTGCAAGGCAAAGAAAATCGTGGCATATTCGAATCCGCATCTACAAGTTCCAAAAGCGAGGATGCCGGAAACTCCTCAACAGCAGCACAATCATTGTCCTTTGGCGCCGTCATTTTCTCTGCCATCATCCCTCTTGTCGCTCTTATCGTCTGGCTCGCAACTGGTACGGATAAAACCACCTTCGACACATTCGCAGGAGAGGCTATTGGGGGCCGATTGAGCCAGAGCCAAGCGAAGGCTGTTGATGTCGTGTGCGGAGCGATAATAGCACCGCTGGTAATGACAAGCATCAACGTTCTGTGGTTCAGCAGCGCGCGGGTTTCAGCAGTGAACGAACAACAGAAAAAGACAATTCCGCTACGCACGCTCGTTACGGCCAGCGGCACATGCTCGGGAAGCTTCGACTTCATCACCATTCGCGATCTCCTGCAGGGGAAGACGTGGCGCCTCTTTCTTCTGAGCATAGTAGCTCTACTATCAGCTCTCACGAGGACGGCGCTAACGAACATCATCGCATACGAGGCCTATACCACAACGGCGCCTTTCACCGACTCATGGGACCTACGGCTGCAGAGAGATGCTGCAGTTGAGAGCACGTATATGAACAATCGACTTCTCATCGACAACATACCTGGACTGGACTTGTACGACTTTGCGCCCACGCAACAAGCCGACATCGCAAAACAGATCACCGCCCTTTTCACCGAGATAGCCTTCGCGAACGCCACATCCAAACTGACCAACGGCACCTACATCGGCGCCAACGCCACCGCCGCCTCCCTCGCCGCCCTCCCCCTCTCCGTCCTCTCCCTCGACGCCGTCCCCGCCTACCGCCTCTCCATCGACTGCACCCCGCGCCTGGCCGAGCAGATCAGCGTGCTGCAGCCCTACGGCCAATACCACAGCGTAACGCAAATCTCCATCTTATTCAACGAAACCGGCACCACCACCGCCCTCGGCCCCCGCCAGGCCATGTACCCGGGCACGCCGTCCGACATCTCGACCGGCGACGGCGACGACTACAGCTTCGTCGGCTTCACGCTCGGCAGCGAGGAAGCGTATCTCAGCCGCCTGCACCGCTTCAACCTGACCAACGACACGGCCGACGCCGGCCCGTACGGCGCCGTCCGCTACGCCGCCTTCAACATGTCGCAGTGGGGCTTCTCCGGCACCCAGAGCATCATGTCCGTCAGCGGCCTCAGCTGCGCGCTGTACCGCGAGACCGGCACGCTGAGTTACGTCCGCAGCGGAAACACCACCACCTCCTCATCCTCGTCCGGCTCGTCGTCGTCGTCCTGGACCATCACCAACCCCACCTTCAACCCCAAAACCCGCACCCGCATCCCCTCCCTCCTCGCGCAGTGGCAGACGAACCTCAACTACCGCGCTCCCTCCGCCAACAACCCCGGCATCGGGCCGGCGCTGTGCTCGCGCGGCAGCAGCGCCT